>VDFB02105785.1:515738080-515752592 GCA_007258455.2 Sequoia sempervirens
TATCTTGAAAATGGCCACCTCGGGATGAAAACCCAGCAAAATGTGCATCTTGGTGACAACAAAAATATCAAAAAACATAAAAATCCAAAAAAAATTATAAAAAGGATTAAAAAAATAGTAAAGAGAAAAATCATCCTCTAGTGAAAATCACTTCGGTGGCACTTTGGGAAAGTACCTTGGTGAAAACTTGGAAAACATGTGCCTTGTGTAAATAAGCACTTTCCATCCACTAGGATCCTCATGACTTGTTCTGCATCATCCATATCTCTATCCATCATCCATCTGCATCTGCATCATAGATTGGTCCTATGCTCGTGTCATGATCCCTCTTAGTACTACTGTGGCCCATTCTTAAGGTTAGTTTGTCCTACCTATATTAGAGTAGTCCATTCCTTCATGTTGGGGGCATGTTCTCATTAGATCAGATCCATGTACATTCTTGAAGTCTTCTTAAAATAAAAAGCCCAAAAACATCAGAAAATCAAAAAATCCAAAAACATTCATAAAACCAAGAAAATCCAAAAAACATTCAAAACATTCAAAATCCAAAAATAGATGAAGAAGTCAGTCAAAAAGTCAAAAAAAGAGTTGTTTTGTCAAACTATGGGTCTCTGAGCTCTGAACGTAGGCAAGGTTGCTGATCTCTTTGATCATCCCTCGAGACACTTAGGGTTAGTCCTTAGGAGTCCGGCTTATAATAAACTTAACAATCCATTTGTTCACATCTCATCAATAATTGAGTTTGTGTCAACCAACCACTTGGTCTCTCAAGTATAATGTAGGAAAGGCTAATCATATTGATCAGCCCCCAAGGCCCCTAGGATAGGTCTTTAGGTTAACTGGTCAAAATCTTGAAAACCCCAAAACATTGGAAAATTTGAAAATCAAAACATTTGTAAACATCTTGAAAATACCAAAACAACCTCAAAACATTTCAACAACTTCAAAAACATCCAAATATTTAAAAAAGATCCATCCATCCCCATCTCGCATCCACTCGAAATAAACATTCACTCATAATAAAGGGTCACCATCTTCACCCTTTGGTAAAATGGTCAGAAATAAGTCTAGTAGGTTAAAAGTGAAAACTCAATTGTCAAGGTCTCAAGTCTAGATTAGTAAGTAAACAAGTTGGTCAACTCTTGGTATCAATAGCCTATCATCCAATCAATCTCAAATCAATCATCTGATAACATCATGTCCCAGGATGCATCCTTCCTACAATGGACATCAACATTAGGAATCACCATAGTTTAGTCTTGGCTAGCGGTATGAAGAACATTAGCTTTTTTGTTTACTTGGTATTTGTCTTTTGACTTATCTTATTGAGCTCATTCCAATGACCTCCTCATGATGTCCAAAACAAAGGATTCTAGGAGAGAAAGGAATGGGGCAATGATCAATATCTTTTATCTACTATGCTTGTTGGATATTCTTGTAATATAACCTTGGTCATGCATGCTTTGTTTGGGTGTAGGGAGGGTGTTTTAGGTGTCTTGTTGACCACATAGGAAGGCTTACCTTTCTATGTTTTGGTCTGAGATGTTTGGAATATTTGAACTGCATTTTGAACAAGGTTCTGTGTGTCAGGTGTGAACAAGAGTACTCCTATTTGATTGTCGAGTTAAAGTCCATCACACTAGGTGCAACGCCATCCTGGTTCTTTATACCTTGATGCATTGTGCCAATGTGTATTATCAAACATAAGGTAAATGACCCTTTTAAAGTCCCAATTCCTGGTAAGCAAATCATCATCATCATCTTTTGACTTGTTGGATTCTCTTCTTT
Organism: Sequoia sempervirens; assembly: GCA_007258455.2. Lineage (NCBI taxonomy): Eukaryota > Viridiplantae > Streptophyta > Pinopsida > Cupressales > Cupressaceae > Sequoia > Sequoia sempervirens. The sequence goes on from VDFB02105785.1 coordinate 515,739,869, forward strand.
CTTCTATCTTCTTTTTGTACTAACATGGTACCATGATAGCCAATCATCATCGCTATTGCACTCATCCTACATCCACAAACCATTAACATAATGCGCATCATATCATGACATATAGGAAACACTGATAATCTCACATGCATTTCATTTTATCATTGGCATCATAATATAGATTGGTTATTCTGAGCATTTCATGAACCATACACTTGCATTCATTACATAAGCATAAAAGGAACCATCACATAGGCATTATTAACTCAAATCATGTACATCATCAAAGCATCCATTGCATCATCACACATACATCATAATATCATTCATTTGCATCCGTTACATAATCACATAACATCACATACATATAATTTGTTTGCATCATCATATAAGCATTATCATGCCATGTACATCATATCATATCATATACATAGACATCATAATTAAATGCACCATCACATAGACATCATTATAAAAATGCATCATCACATCATATCATGTGCATCATCATGACATCCATAAATGCATCACCATATCATACATGAGAAAGATAATGAAAAATAAAAAGATTGCATCTCATGCATTTTATCATCATTATCCATTAGGTACATAATATAGATCTATTAGTCTAAACATTTGCATTATCCATACATCATCATAAAAGTGCATAGAAAAGATACTGAAAAAGAAATGCAGCCATAAATCACTAGATCACATCATAAAATAGAAACATACATTGCATTGCATCACATAAGATAGAATCATTGCATCACATATAGACCATCACATATAGAAAGTAAAAACAACCATCCATAATAGAACACATCATAAATCGAATCGAATCATCTCATATCATATATATCATCAAAATAATAATACACTGTCATGGTACAAAATTAGGACCAAGTGTGTATATCAAATCAATATAGTACAATCGCCCACAGGGCTATCAAAAATGAGCCCCTAAATCTCAAAAGAATAGTGAATAAGCTAGCCCTGCTAGCTGCTCCCCTCACCACCCAACCTCTCCCCATGATCTTTTGAAGGCCTGTATCCAATCTATTGTGAGTAATCAAGAACTTGTGCTGCTCAAGGCACTGCCTAGTGATAATGCACCTGATAGTACTCACCCTCTCGTATGGCCTCTCTATATGCCAGTATGGATACTATGCTCCTGGAGGAGGATGTAGCCATACTCTCTAGTTGTTGTTGCCTACCCATCTCCTGCGCTTCCTGCATCTCGACAGCTTGCCGCTATTGGATAGCTTGGTCTCTCTCGGCTACCAGGGCCAAGACTTGTTGTCTCTCCTGGTCCCTCTCTATCGTGAGCACTTGGATCTGAGCCTGTAATTGTAAAATCTGACTATCCCTCGGGTCTGGCTGTGGTAGTGGTTGGACTGGTGGCTGGTTCTGATGACCATCTCTCGGTGGGGTCTGCTGCCTATCCTAGTCCTGATGACCATCCCTGGGTTGATCTAATGTCTGTCTCTAGGGAAATCCCTCTGATCCCTATGCTGCTCTGGTTGTTGCGGAGGTGTGCCACCTCCTCCTCTTCCCTTGTCGCCATCCCCATCTTCATCTCTGTCACCATCCTTATCTCCCTATCCTTCTCAACACCGCCTTTGTCCTATAGATTGGCCTTTGGGTCTCCTCCGCGGCAATAGTGCCCCTGGAACTATCAATCGAACCAACAGACAAAACCAATCCTTGTAGACTTAGGTCATCCTCAATTTTGCTAGTCCCTGATCATAAGGCCATGGCCTGGCCACTAGCCTCTTGAAACTCTGCACTGCCTCATCTCCCAGAATGGTATGACCCCATGTTGTGTCCCCCGTAGTATGTGCGAAGATGGCCATGTACTGGTCATCAGAATGGTCCTGTGTATCTACAAACTGTCAGGAAACTCGGTCTGGCAGATACCTCTCTATCATCATATGCTCTCAACCCTACATCAAACAATCCTTCCTGAGGAAGAACAACTACTGAACATCATCGTACCAAGCAGGCATGCTGAGCCACGATCTCCAAGTGAAAACTATCATCTCATCGATGACTTGCCACTAATGCTAAATGCCTGCTACCCTTGTATGTGTAAAAGTAAGTGCACCCCTGTATCTCCAGATGATTGGATCATTTGGATCCATGTCTAAAGGTCATTTTGGACACCTCAATAAAAAGCATGATGATGTGGTGTCATATTTAATTATGTGGACTTGAAACCTTAGTTGTAAGTAGGGGACTTGCCAAATAAATTGAAAAGAATTGAGAGTGATTTGAAATTTTTGTGTAGAATTTTGAGAGATCCAAAACTAAGATGCTCAACTAGTGGGTCCTCTCCCATATAACCCAAATTTACCATATTGTTTTTCATAGTATTGTAGACATGGAAAATGTATCAATTGATCTTATACACCTGATCCTGATTTTACTAACACCGTTTCATCCTAAATCATCTCTTTTGATAATCGTTTAATCAAATAATCCATATTTGATTAAATTCATCACATTTCATCTCTTAATTAAATAAATCATTTTTTATTTGATTAAGTCATCATCTCCTTATTTAATTAATCATGTAGTCTCCCTTTAATTAAATAATTCACTTTATTTAATTAACCTCTAAAGTCATTCTATTAAATTAAATACATCAATCTTCATTTGATTTAATCTAACATCATCCTTCTTTAATTAAATAAATCAAAATCTTTATTTAATTAAGTCTAAATCATATTCCTCTCATTTTGATTTAAATTAATCCAAAAGCCTAAGTCAAAATGGTCAAATCAACTAATCTCCCTCTTAATTAATCAAATCGTGATTAATGCTAGTCTTAATCACTTAAATCCTCTAGATTTTGCAACTTGCTCATGAAAATCATTTCAATTGATTTATTAAATCCCTAATTACTTTCAAAAAGGCATCAATGTTGGAATATTCTCCAAATTTGAAAAATCCCTCCAAAAGGGCTTGCACATCCAACAAGGCATTTAAACCTCTTACATGTCCTTTTGCCTTGAGCCAAGTGGCATTAACTTCATTTTCTCCTCCCTCCAACATGTCATTTCATCCATTTTGAAATTCCACATAATTGCATTTAATTGCACAATGACCAAAATGTGCTCCACCTTTGTCCACTCACATGTTGACAAGTGGCACTTGGTCATTGTTGGTGTTTGATCCCACATTCATCCCTTTTGCCTCATTCTCCATCAAGTCTCTCATCTATAAATAAGAGGCTCCCATTTGGATTTTGGATCCACAACTTCATGCAAAGACATTATCTTCAGATTTTGAATTTGCTCATCCATTTTCTCATTTTCATAACTAGTTTATGCAATAATTCAACCAAGGAGCATCAAATCTTCATCAAATCATCACCAAGCTTGCAAGGGATCGGGAAAGGGCCATTTTCCACATCAAAATGACACCAATTCCCCCATAGGATTGAGTTTTCTTGCATTAGATATTATTTGATAGTTTTTGTTTGTGTTCTTCATTTCCATTTCTTATTTGTGCATTTCAAATGAATTCTATGGGGAATGTTTATTTAACTTGCATAATGATCTAATTGTATGATTGTTTGTTGTGTTTGTGCAAGTCTAATATCAACATTCACAAGTATATATAAATATTTCAAACTATTTATTTATAAAATTAATAAATAATAATACTTTTAGGTGCTAGAATATGTGTATATTATTATTTTATGTAAAGCAATGATAATCACTAAAATTAACTTAGACAATAATTACATTGAAAATTTTGCACTATAAGTAATTTTTAAAAAAATCTTTATATTACTTTTATATTATTAGCATTCATGTTTTAAAAATGATTTTTTTTTTTAATTAGTGAGAATCTATAGGGACTCTTATCTATTCATACAAGTAGTTAATACAAAAATCGTTACAAAACTATAAGAACTGTTCAAGTTAAAACACTAAATCATAGCTAAATATACTTGACAAGTTATATCTTGAATAGTAAAATAAAAAAAAGAATTCAATTGACCCACACTCATGGAAGGATTACACTCCAAATTGCCATATCCTTCATAGCCATTGCATCCTTTTCACAAAATACAATCAATGTTGGCTTTGAGCAAGAAGTTGGGTCCACATTCAAGGGAAGTGTCATTTTTCAGCTTTAATACCCATTCATTTTTTAAAATAGGTACCCATTTTGAAGTGTGTACTTGTTCCAAAAGGCTTTAAATTCACAAGAGATGTTTTTCATTTCAATTTAGGCTTAGAAAAGGCATGGTAACCCAACACCTAGACTTAGACCTACAAGTACAAGTTCAGGGCAATCTTGAGAGAAAAAACTTTGGCAATATGGCTAATGGACTTTTTTTTTTCTGAATCAATCTACAAAATTAAAACCCATTAGAGAATACAATGTCTAGTTTCCAAATATATAATTTTTTTATTAAAATTGGATTTTATTTTTTTATTTTTTAATTAATTTCTAAGCAAACTAGTCCTTAAACTTGAAATATCATTTTTTTGTTTTGTTTTTAATAACTTTTATTTGTTAAGTTTCTTGTAAGAAAATTTATATGGCATCAATCTTTAGACAATTATTTACACAATGAAAAAAAAGATTAAAAAAAGTTTAATTTAGGTCCAATTATGTTGTTCGTACACATTGATTTTTAAAAATAGCAATTAAGGCCAATAAAAATTCAATAAAAAAATATTCAAAAAAAAATTACAAAAAAATTTCATCATCAATCTTCATATTGTTAGCTCTCTTTCCCCAAAAGGAATTAGCAAAATACTTTTATTTGGGTCAAAAAGTGGTGTTCGTACATGTGCATGGTATGGTAAAAAACATGGACTTTTAAAAAGTGGTTTTTATACATCCCTATCAAAATTTAATTTCTATAATCTGGGTATTTGAATAAATTACATATTTGGAAACTATACTCAAAATTCAAAATTTCATATTACTGACCTTTTTTAAGATTCATTGTGCAAGTGCCTCAAATTTTTAGTCCAAGTGTGACAAATTCTAAAAAACAACAAAAATACTTCCACTTTTTGAGCTTTTTGTGACTTCTTGCATCAACCCTGTTAACTAGAGTCAAATTAGAAATAAATAAAAAACTTCCTTATAATCTAGTGAAAGAATAAGGAGCATCAAGGTGGCTTAAAGGCCAACCTATCTGTGAGGCCTAAGAAAGCTTTAGGAAGTGAGCTATACTCCTCACCCAAATTGGCTTTAATAGGTTTGTTGAATTCACCTTTGTCTAACTTTTCAAAAAGATTCATTCTTCGAAGGAAGGAAATTATGCATTCACCTCTTTTAAAAACCTTTGAAGTTTCCACTTAGAACAATGTCTTTTTCAAACCATTGGTAACATTCAAAGAGTATGCCTCCAACAAAACTTTCTTAAGTTTATAGAAGAAGCCAAGGAGATCCCAACAACCATTGTGTTAGTAACTCCCATTTCAATGAATCATGCTTTAGTTAGGATTAGGTTGGGTGCATATTCTTTGTAACTCACTCATATAGTAAAATTATAATAAAACTATTTATCCCACATATATGGTTAGTAGGTTTCCTTACCACAACTCTATATATTGTAATGGATTATCAAATATATATTTTTAAAAATTTGGTAATTGGAGTTCATGCTAGATATTAGGAGGATTGCTCCCTCAAAGTGGCATTGTGAAAATAATATACAAGCCTTATGTTGCTCTTATTTTCTGCATATATTTTTCTATTACCTTATTTTTCATTGCAATTAGAATCAACAAAACAAGATTGAGAAATGTTAATGAGTTGCAAAAACAAACTACTAACAATAATTAAAAAATAATAATTTGACAACTTAAAGTGCATTTTTCTATAAATGATTTGGTGAGACTACACAAAAGAAGAATGCTAAAACTACTAAATCTTCTAATTGCAATAAGTACAAAAGAATTAAACATTAAAGTTAATGGTGACCAACTTCAAAAAGAAATCCTACTATGCAAAGGCCAATGAATTAGGCTAACACCAAACTTATGGACTTAAGTAGGACTTGTAAATGGATATGTTGGGGAGGTTGTTGATATTGTTTACAATCTTGGCTTTAAATTGCTAGATGTTTCAATGTGCATTGTAGTAAGGATTGATAACTACAATGGGCCACCATGGTATGAAAATGAACAAAAAACTATACCTATAATATCTATATCACTAGGTGATAATAGGAAAATACCACTATCCATGACATGAGAAATTACTATACATAAATCCTAAGGCCTAACACTACAAAAGGCGACTATGGATATTGGTCAAATAGGAAGACAAGGACCAATGTTTACAATATATCAAGAGTGAAATTGATAAATGACCATATTCAACCAACATTCTCTTTTGAGCGGTACTCTAGAATGTAAAACAATCCATATGTATAATTATTAGAAAAGAAAAAGAGGAGGCTCAATTATAGTTACTCTTACTATAAAAAAATAAGGTATGTAAATTTCAACCAATATCTTCCACGTTAACTTTCAATTTAATTTCTCATTCTCCACTTGATAATATATGTCTTAAACTTTTTTCAACTAACTCATTCAAACCTTGGTGTGCAAGTGGACACTTGACAATCATAGCCAAATACAAAAAGAGATTTGTCCTCCTCATCCAAATTATATTTTATTTATTGATTTACATTAATTAAAATAAAATAACTTCACATCCAAAATAACAAAACTTCTCATTCTTCACACTATATAGCTTTCTACTAAAATGATCAATTTTTTCTTCTTCTTTTAACTCCAATGCACAAGAATGAAATGAATTACAAAGAAGTGATGCATGCCAAACTTTCCTATGAAAGGTCAACAATAACTATGAGTAATAAATGTTAATGGTTAGCAAATGAAAAAATCAAGGTAATAAAAAACTTTGGCATTACAAATAGATATAACACAAATATTTTGTAAATTTTTAATTCTTTATTTCAAGACAACCTTTATGATCAATACCAATTTTAGATGTTATTTTATGCATAACAAAAAAAGTGCACTTAACATGTATAAAAATATTTCACTTACATTCATGAAATCATAACATGCATAGATATATGGATTACACTTCCTTCTCTACTCTAATTCTATATTACTTCTTGTTGTAGAACCATCTAGATGATGTTCAATACCCCAATCCTATACTCAACAAAAATTAATGTTCAAAATATCGATGGGCATGACATCCAAGATTGCTACAATGGCTCATGTCAAGGCTCATCAAAAAATGTTCTATCAAGACTTGTAAATGATACTGCTCATGTAAAGACTCACCACCTAATGTTTTATCAAGAAATGTAAATGATTAATAATGATTGGTACACACTTTATGATGTTGTATCAATTTTTTAATAAAGTACTTATAAATTCAACTATAGACCTTCTCTCAAATTTATAACACATTCTATATAAATTACAATTGACATAACCATTACACCTCCTTTCAATGCAAGTGCTAGTAAGTAGTGAAACAAATGAGTGGTTGGTTAAAGAGCACATGTAGATCATATTCACATTTGAGTCTTGATGTTAGTGTAGAAATTGGACTAGTCTCTCTATTTAAAGAATGGTCAAACTTTTCAAAAATCTTATTAATTATTTAAAAAACATCTAAGTATCCTACAAAAAAAGTTAAACTAAAATATAAAAATATCAATCACAATAATATTTGAATAAATTAATAAAAAATATGCTATAATAAAAAAGGTCAAATATTTAAACATTTGAAATATAATTTATTCAATTTATTATTATGTCAAGATGCATTCTATAATAGTAACAAGATATGAAGCATCATATGGTGACCATATACATAAAACCTAAAATGTAGGTAACATATATTAAGAAAAAGCTAAAAATATAAAATAACTCTTAAGTAAATAGAATATGTTTTTAGTAAAATAAAAAACTCTTAATTAAGTAAAAATAGCTCTTAAATAAATACGTAAACAAAATGATTCTTAAATAATTGTAAAGTAAAATGAAATAACTTTTAAATCAATAAAATATATTTTTTTTATAAAAACTTTCAAGCAAATAAAAATAACTCTTCTAGATAATGACACTCTTAAAAATTATAAAAATTAGGGCCATTAAGAACAAGTTTTCTCAATCAAATGATGCAAACTAACTAATTACAAGCTCAAATGGCATAGCCAAGAATGATGAACCCTCCATTTTAGAGAAAAGTAATGTTCTAGTCGTTGATGAGGTCAAAGAGTTGTGATAGAATTTGACCCAAGTTTAAGGTAATTCGATTTCTTAACGGCCCTTATGGAAATTAGGGCATATATTTATGGATATTTCCATGAAGGGGAATAAAGAAGTCACTTGCTAAGTTTCACTTCACGATTCACCATTTAAACCTTGGGCATTTAGCAACTTGTTAAGCTTTATCTATAGACAACAACCACACATATGTTAGGGCCTACCATGACAAGAATGTAAACCATTGAGAATATTAAGCCTCTCTATTGCGCCAATAAGCCCCATGCCCTATAATTTGGAGATGTTAATAATTAAGCGATTAAAAGAAAATATTTGTATGCTTCAAATGGGTTAATAATAAACTCTTGACTATTTATGGTTGGGCCTTCCAAATTTGCATAGGTGACTTATTAATACTTGACAACCCATTATGAAAGTTAATCTCAAATTTACCCTTGCCTCTATGGTTAATGGCATTGAGAAGAATTAGAATACTATTATCTACAATTATGTTTGGACCTAGAGCTAGTACCTACTCATTCTTAAACTATGACATTCTACTTTTAATCTGTAGATACTAAATCTTCATTGTTATGTTGGTATGATTTTTCCTTCTAATTATTCCACTTTAATTCTAGTTTGGATTGTTCTTTGGAGATATTGGTAATTTGTTGTGTAGCTTCTTGGTGATAGAAAAATACTTAAAATTTCATTCACACTACCTTTTCCCACGTTCTAATTGATTTAGACACCTCAAAAAATCTTCTTACAAATAAATTAGCTTAAAATTTGTTGAACACAATTGGTCTTTGTTGATACCATGTTGGAGAATGCTGAGATCAAAGAGCATGAAAAAACCCTCCACAAGTGAAACTATGAGCACAATAGTATGTCTATCAATGTAAAATGAAGAGTGTATAATACAATGCGAAACCTTGAATATATAGTCAAGGTGGGTGGGGTAGTCCAAGGTAGGACAAAACAATTGACTAACCCTCTAAAGATGGGACACTTGTGAGCTCACTTGACAATTGTGTGAGCAAGTGTCAATAGGTGTCTCAAGTGATAAGGACACATGTCTCAATGCTATGAAGTGAGACAAAAGCAAAATAAATCTAAGTAAACTTAAGTTATGAGTGTGAAAGGTCAATTTGAGAAAGATGATTAGATATCTAGGTAAATAATGACTCTATTTACACTGACAACCATCATTAAGTGAAACTTAGGGAGTAATGTATGCACTAATGATGATTCCTAAATAGGAGGCCATGCTGGATACTCATGTGCAAATATCTCATAAAGTGGAGTAAAGGAGAAACACCTAGTGTGAAATAAAAACTCCTCTCCAAAAGAGAAATGATGTAAATGCAATGAAATAAAATGTAAAGTCAAGAAGATAGAAGGGCTCATGATGACCCCCCAAGGAATACTTCTATCAAAAAATTACAAGAAATTCTCCCCATATAGGAGATAAAGAGAGAGACTATGGAGCCCCCCATAAGATCATAGAACCAACAATGTTGAGTGATGCTCAAAGAAGAATGCAAAATATGATCCCTAAATATCAAACAAAAATATTTCCTCATGGAAGACAATGAATTGCAAATAGGTGCATGAAATCCTCCAATGTGAGAAGAATATAAGTCCCTAAATGATGCATAAGACCCAAATACAATGGTGAATTCCTTGGAACCTTCTCAAATGCTCCATGCGAAGGATGATGTATAACAAAAACCAAAGATGTAGATGGGTTGACAAAAATGTTGATGTGGTTTTCATCAAAGGTTCTTGCCAACTCTATAAAATGAGATTCACTAAACAAGTTTGATATTCCTTGTAAGTAATCATCCCAATAAAATATAGTGGAAACACAAGTGTGAATATCTTGCTTCCTTGAATCATGAGAAACCAATGATGCAGGAACACTCGATACTAAAGAAGAAGAATATGAAGGAGGCGATATCAGTGTAAGGTGAAGGAACCAATGAGGAGGATAGAACTCCAAGCTTCAAGTAACCAAATTGTATCTCCTTATGCATGTTGAAGATAACAATATCATCTATACTCAAACCACCATCAAAGTTGATAGAACCAAAGGAAGAAAAAATAATACAATTTGGAATCATGATCAACATGACTTGTGGTAGTTATGTATTTAATATACAAATCTATGATGATCATAGAATGTGGTGTGAACTCAACTATTTTTCTTGTGCCACTATGTGCAATTTGATAAATGGAAAGGAGATTATTGGATAAGGTACATAAAGTACACCATTGAATATTTCTTCTCCAATTTCAATAGATCATTTTCCAAGAGCTAACTTATATGTGTCATTTTCCATTAATATTGGTGGGAATGAACACTTGAGGCTCAAATGTGGAAAATAGTTCCCTAGAAGCATTCATGTGGTGTGATGCCCCAAAATCAAGAAGCCACTTACATGTGATGTGTTGTTTGTAGAAGCAATGAGTGTCATACCCTTATTCTTATCATTTTCTATATATGTAGATGATGTGGATGGAGAAAAGGAAGAATCACCTATCCTAGATGTAATAAAATGAATTTGATTTTTTTGAAAAAGATTCTTCAAGTCACCGCTTTCCTTTTTATAAAATTGGTGTTCTTTATGCCCTAGTTTCTTAAAATAATTACATTTGGGCTTCCCCTTAGAATTTTTTCTTTTGATAAGGGAGATGAATCCGATTAAGTGTCTGATTTTAATCCCTTAGCTTGATCGTTAATTTGTTTCTTTTCTTTAGATGATTGAGCAACTAACACTTGAATTTTTGAAGAGGTGGTAGCATCCATAAATATTAACTTAGATTGTTCTCATGTGAGTCTATCATAAAACTCCTCAAAAGAAGACATTGTATGTATTGTTCCAAGAGCATCCATTATAGAGTAGAAAAAAGAAGAAAAGATATGATAAGGAACTTTTAACTTTGGCAAAACCAAGAAGACACATTATTTGTCTATTTATGTTTTACCACAACCCTTAAGCCAAGAAAGTAAAGACTTAAATTGAAACAAGAAATATTCAATAGATGAAAATAAATTAGGAGATATTTTTTTAATTCAACATCCAATTGTAGTATTTTGAACTCATCAACTACACCAAAGAGAAACTAGTATAGAAACAGTAATAAATTACTGAAAAAACTACTAAAAACTACTTATAAATGACTACAGTTGGTCACGTGACCACTAGTAGTTTATTGCTAGTCATATATAATGCGACCAGATTGATGACTAAACCATTTTTAGTCATTTATTGGTTGTTTTGATTGATTGATTTGGTAGTATATTTAGTCATGCATTGTTGCGATTTGGTCACTTATTTAGTCATTTTTTTTCCACTATTATATTTAATCGTTGATTTAGTCATTGATTGATGTAATCTGGTCAGTTATTTAGTCATTTTTTATTCACTGATATATTCAACTAGTCACTTATTTAGTTGTTGATTTAGTCATTGATTGTTGTAATATGGTCACTTATTTAGTCATTTTTTTATTCACCGATTTTTGTGCATTGGTAGTGTATTTAGTCATTTTTATTCACTGATTTCACTAGTCATATATCTAGTCATATTTATTCACTGATTTCATTGGTCATATATCTAGTCATATTTATTCACTTTTCACCGATTTATGTCAATTGGTAGTATATTTAATTAATTTAATTATTAATTGATGTCAATTAGTAGTATATTTAGTCATTTTAATTGACTGATATTTGAGGATTTAAACATAAAACACAAAAATACACATCAATCATCAATTGCACACAATAAGACAACCATTGAGAAGGAAAAATTGGTGAACTTTATTAATAAAAGAAAGGTGTTCTAGTTACAACTTACAAATAGAGTATTACAATTGTTATTTTAATCACAAGACTAAAAAAAATTTGAGTTACAATATTAAAGAAATGACTCAGAAGAAAGAAACTTTCCAAAAGGCTTCGCAATGATGGAAACAAATGCTTGAAGCCCTCTCAATGTGAGCACATGCCCCTTTCATCTCTTAAAACTTCTACAACATGGTCAATCTTCCTGTAGCAAGTTGTAACATGTAGAATTCAAGGAGAGTGTTGATTGTGTCCCATATATGAAGCTCTCTCCTTCAACGTAATCAACAATAACCTAGCTAGATTATTTCCTCCTTTATATGCAATGTACCATCTAATATGAGAAATAGGGTGTTACCTTTTTCGCCATGAATGAAGTTGTGCCTCAATACAACCAAGAAAATTAATATTAGTCTCAATTTAGAAAGAATAAAAGTGCATTGTATGTTGCAAGTTTACAAAATTAAGTCCAAACACAGTAGAAAGATAAATCAATTAAAACCATAGCCCTTGTCAACAAATGCCTTAAATAGAGTGTTCAACATAGGCCTAAAATATGCATATTGAACCCTTGATTTTAGAACCTTGTTCAAAATTTAAGAAAGGTGATACACTTAGATTATAGAATGAAGTTGACATATTATAGAAT
>VDFB02105785.1:515752692-515840211 GCA_007258455.2 Sequoia sempervirens
CTTAATTATCATTTGGAAGGTTTCTTAATTAGCACGGCTTAAATTAAAATTAGCTTTGGCCTAAGACCAAGACATCCAAGTGGAATTGGCCTTAGAATTAAGATCCTACAAATGCCTAATCCCCCATTGAAAGAACTTGAGTGGATCCAAGGAATAGCTGCCAAAAACTTATCTTGAAATAGGACAATGGGAGATCACATATAGATTGTTGGTTGATGGATAAACCATTGCAAAATCTTTCCCCATTAAAGAGAAATCAAGGATTAATAGTTTCCCAATCCTTCCAAATACATTTTGTGAGAAAAGTGCCATGATTTTAATAGGCACATGAGCAACTACAAGAGAATAGAAATCAAGGCAATTCTAGACTAGGCACCCATACAACAAACTAGAAGCAATGCAATTTCTCAACAAAATTTTCCAACTTTTATTGTTGTCACAAGCTTTGACAATCCACTCAACCCAAAGAGAAATACCTTGTTTGTTGACATCAATAAGGCCTCACCAATCAAAGTCTCTTGGTAAGAAACAAAGGTCCCATGAACACAATGAAAACCTTTATTGTGGTCTGAATTGGCCAATAGAAAGCTTTGTAGAAGCTTGTCGAGCTTGAGGTATAATGCTTTGGAAGGAACCTAGAAAGAAGAGTAATATACATGCAAAGACACGAGAACTTTAGAGAAAATTTGGAATTTACCTACTAACAAAAGCAGTTTGGTGATCCATTATGTGATTTTTTCTCAATTATGTCAATAACATATTTCCATAGCTTGGACTAACAAGCTAGAAACATGAAGGGAATTCCCAAAAATTTAAAGATTTTCTAGTGGTCAATAGATTTTCATCCCAAGGAATGAATCTAACTAGGAGGCTAGGAAAAGGATTGCCCATAGAATTGCAAGATGGCATTGACAATAAGATATCCAAACTCTTCAAGAGCTAGTAGCCTAGTACATTGAGAAAGGGTGCTAGAGGGAAGCCCTTCTTTATAGAGCAATAAAGTCCAAAGTGTTCAAATTGAACACCATTAGTAGTTAGGCAAGCAAAAGCATTAGCAAACAAAATTTGAACAAAAGTCAAGAGTCCTAACCATGGCTTGTATGAAATTCCAATCAATTCTATCATAGGCGTTTTTGAAGTCAATTTTGATGAAGAGTGCTCATTGATCAATACTCATTCCATAGCTTCCCAAACTACAATAGCATTGATGAAAGCTTTTAGATTCAATTGTGTATGTTTTTGTATTGACGTTTCGGATCACTCTCAGCGATCCATCATCAGGAAGAGGAACAATAGAATGAAAGGAGTGTAGATATAGCCTAATATTGTTCCTCTTCCTGATGATGGATTGCTGAGTGTGATCCAAAACGTCGACACAAAAACATACACAGTTGAATCCAAAAGCTTGCATCAATCTCATGGACTATGGAAAACTCATTCCAACTACAATAACATTGTCAAGAATATACCTATTTTGAATAAACTCAATTTGTTTAGTTTGAGCTACTAGTAGAAGGAGATGTCTGATTCGCATGGATAAGGCCTTAGCAATGATTATGTAGGAGACATTCAAGAGAGTGATGGATCTCTAGCTACAAATCAACTCCAAATCTCTAGATTTATGTATGAACTTGATATTTTCTTTGTTAATGATAGGATCTAGAGACCTAATATAATAAGATTCTAGATATACTTTGAATAAATCATGGCCAATATCAACCCAAAGGATTTTGTAGAATTCACATGGAAAATCATAACAACTAGACACTTTATCATTAGCCATGCCGAATGTAGTTGAGAGGAGTCCTCCTAGGGTAAGAGTTTGTCATAACGTGGTCTATGGTCAACCTACAAGGGACAATATCTAAACAAGTCTTAAGTGCCTCTTCCTTTTGAAGAGAGGAGACATAAGATTGGAAGACCTTGGTATATTGTTGGACAAAGGCATGCAAAACTAAAGTGTGAATAAGAATTTCTTGGCTTCTTTGGTGCAATTTATTTTTTTAGCTGAATTATTAGGCCACAAAGCTTGAAAATTTTCTTTGAAACATGAACATTGAAATTTAACTATTAAAGTCTACCTTTAATTTGAGTTCCCCTGGTCACACAAGCATCATCCACTTGCACAAGGTGGCACTCTTTAGCCACTTGAATTTGGAAGGGTTTGTTATATTTTTCTTTCTCTTAGGCCAATTACATTGTTTTAATGGTACCCAAGCCTCTCCCTTCAATTGTCAATGTTGAAGAGATAGGAATTGAAGTGAGCAATTGTGCCACTAAAGAAACCTCACAAGTTTGTTTCCAATGGGTTTCATAAGGTATGTCTTCTAGTAACTTGCGAGATATTCTTTTGGTACTTGAATTTGATAATGCTCATGAATGGATCGAGTAGTTTATGCTCATTGGCTACTTTTTCAACCTTATTCTATATAAAATGCTTTATAGTTGGCTAAACATTGCATGGGTTCCCCATGAGGTTAAGCTAGATGCTATCCAAAACATAACCAAAGGCTTTTCTCTCACTTTGTAGAATCTAACCATGTAGACACAGTCCTCCACCATGGTCCCTACTATGCTCACAACCCTTTGTTAGTTTTTTCTCCCTAGACAAGGTTTTTTCATGTTTGATTAGAAGGTTCTTAAAGTCCTATATGGGTTGGAAAATTTCTATTTGGCTCAAGTGTAATTTCAAGTCTATGCGGAGATTGACCTCTCCCAAGTTTAACGAAAACTCTTGACATAAATATTGGTGACATGTGCAATGCACAATGTATTCTATTTATCAATTTTCCCAACACTTTCTTTTAGCACCAAGACCTTGACCATAAAATTAGAGACTTCCCTTTAGTCAACCACAAGTCCAAAGAAACCTCCAAAATGATGTAACAAAGGATGAAGATGGATAGAGTTGGATAGACTAATGTAGGAAACCATAAAAAATGGTCACAATGGGCTCCATAAAGGCTTTTAGTCCAACAACGGTGTACTGAACAATGGTTTGGTTGCCAAAGCCACAACAATGAGCCCCTATCATCTATAGGGTAATGAAAAAGAAACAACATACATGGGATCCTCTCAGCCATAAGCCAATAAAAAATTCAAGCAAGTAGTCATTGATCAAGCAAATCCCACCTATCATTTTGGTGAATCTTTTCAAAAGTTTAGTAAACCTTGAATACTTTAGAACTACACTCCCTATGAATGTTTTATCCTTGGTGGAGTTGCTAGTTCAATCTGCTTCACAACTTGGAGGCATGTATTCACATAACCCTCTTTAAGAGGTAGAGGAAGGAGCATATGTTCCTAAAAAATGGCAAATGCAATTTGGAGCATTCTCTCCAAAAAACAAAGTCAATTTGCATAGAATATTTTTTCTATTTTGTAGGGGTTCGACTTTGAGGAAATGTCCTTAAACCCTCTTTCTCCATGAATTGCATCTCATGGAATGTGAGAGGTTTGATAGACCAAGATCGCAAATTCGTGTTGTAGGATTTTGACAAAGATTTATTCCCTCTAGATATTCTTTGTCTTCAAGAGATCAGGTTGTTGGGTTTTTTCTTTCAATCATGTGCCATGTTATATGGCTAGATAGTATTTGTTTTAGCAGCAATCATGAGCAAGATTAGGATGGTAACTTTTGCTGATGCCAAATGGCATTCCCACTATGTCTAATAGAGCTTTGTGGGTCCTTTTCAACATAGATAATTTATGCTGCAAATAATGTGGCTGAAAGGAAACTATTTTGGTAGTGACTTGCAAATGAACCACCATTAGCCCAATGGTCTTTAAAAACCCATGAGATAGACAACTAGTGAAAGAGAGATGTGGCTCTACATGTTAATTGATCCTTTATGACCTCAATCTTGGCTACCAAAACACATCTACCATTTGGTACACAAGATCCAGCTTGCATAGTGATTTTAAAAGAATAATTAAGTGGCTTGATCATGCTATGATGTCAACACAATCGTAATTTTGCTATCTATTACTCACTTCTAATGGAACCCCTACTAGATTTTGTTCTTTCTAATTACTCACTGATCCACTTTAAAGTTAAATGGGGCCTTCAAACTTCTAAGAAAGACTCAGTTATTTTTAAACATGTCATTGCTTCATCATAAGTCTACATTGGCCCATATCCAACGTGTGTGGAACTTGGTGCATGTCTAAAAGGATATATTGGGTGGGTTGAATGGTGGTTTGATACAATCACCATACCACTTGTTTATTGAGAATGTTTGGCCATCAGCTAGCAAGGATACACCACAAATCCTATGTGGCCATGTTCTTAAAACTTTAAGGTAAGGGGTTTTCATGGATTGATTTATTATAAATTTCAATGGGATAAGGGATCCATTGATGAATGGCACTCAGTGGAATTCATTTTCTTGGACTTTAGCAGTTGAGAGAAGTTTCAAACAACTTAAAAGGAAGGTGGAAAAATCTCTAATATTTGCCTCGTTGGACTTTGAGAAGGTCTTTACCATTGTGTGTGATCCTTCAGCAATGGCAATTGTTGGTGTGTTGAGTCAAGAAGGCAAGCCAGTTGCCTATGTTAGTGAAAAGATAAATAATGACAATAAAAGGTATGGCAATCATGATAAAGAATTGTTATTGTCTATACGTTCAATCAATGAAGGCACTACCTATTACATAGGTAATTCCTTTTGTTGACAAATAAACAAGCTCTAAAATATATCAATTCTTAAACGAGTTTATCCCATAAGCTTCTTTTTTACAAAGTTATACATTTGTGGTGCAGCCAGTGGAAAGATTGAAGTTGTGGTAGATGATTTAAGTAGGAGACATCACCTATTTGTCTCTAACCAACAAGATCGTTGGGTTTGATGAGATGAAGGAAGAATATGTAGTTGAACCTTATTTCAGTAAAATTATTGATGTACTCAACAATTTTACAATTGCAAGCAAAGAGTTCTATGATAAATACTTGTTGGCTGATGGATTTTTGTTTAAGGAGCTCCAGGTTTGTATTACCATAGGTTCTAGAGGGGGAAAACTAATTAGGGAAATGCATTCAAATGGCTTGGGGGACTAGCTTAGGGACAAAACTTACAATTTGGTAAGTCATAAGATTTTTGGCCTTAGTTAAGGAGAGATATGAATAAGTTTGTTCCTAGATTTAAGTTTGCAAAGTTTCTGAAGGCAGACAACAAAACACTGGTTTGTATAAACCCTTACTGGTACCTGAAGAATCATGGATTTTGTCTTCGGATTGCCTCATACTCAAAGTGTTAATGATTCTATTTTTGCTGTGGACCAATTTTCTAAAATTGCGCACTTCCTTC
Organism: Sequoia sempervirens; assembly: GCA_007258455.2. Taxonomy (NCBI): domain Eukaryota; kingdom Viridiplantae; phylum Streptophyta; class Pinopsida; order Cupressales; family Cupressaceae; genus Sequoia; species Sequoia sempervirens. Next base: position 515,757,999 of record VDFB02105785.1, read on the forward strand.
TGTATAAGAAGAATACTAATGTAAATAAGATTTTTTATTAGGTTTTTAAGAGGTTGTGCGCTTAGATGGATTGCCCAAGAATATGACAAGTGACTAGGATGCAAGGTTTCTTTGTCACTTTTGGAGGACTTTGTGGAGAAAACTTGACAGAAACCTGTAATATAGTTAAGCCAATCACCATCAAACAGATGGGCAAATGTACAAAAATTTGGACAATTTTCTTCAAAGCCTAGTTGGTGAGAATCCAAGGCAATGGAATTTGGTTTTGGCACAGACTAATCTTGCTTTCAATTCCAGCATCAATAGGTCTACTAAGAAGTCTCCCTTATGGAGTAGTTGATTTAATTGATCTTCTATGGGGAAGATGGGTTAGCAAGATGGAGAGGACTTTGTGAGGCATATAGAAGATGTGCATCAACAAGTTAGGCAAAAGCTGTATATAATCAATGAGTGGTATAAAAGAAATGCAGATTTGGATCAAAGAGAAAAGATGCATCAAGTGGGTGAACAGGTCATAGTTTACTTGCATAAAGAAAGATTTTCTCAAGGCATTTACAATAAATTGAAGTCGAAGAATAATTAACCCTTGCAAGATACTAAAGCAAATTAATGAGAACGTCTCTTTGATAGAATTGCATGAAGAATTGGACATTAATCGTATATTTAGTGTCACAGATCTTTATCCCTATCATTTAGGTAGTGAGGAAATTCAAGATGAGTTGTGCTGTGAGAATGGGTCAGAAATTTGCCAAGGTAAAAAAGGAGCAGATTGGAAAGGTAGTAGGCACTAAGGCTGATTCTACTAAGTCCAAGAATTATAAAAAATATTTGGTAAAATGGCTCAGGTCATTGAACAGTGAGTCATTTTGTGTCTTCCATTTTTGAGAAATGTAACTGTTAGGTGATTAATAGGGTTTGCCAATTTTAGAATAGTTTTTCTCTCTTTTTTAAAATTAGCAGTACTGGATTGATGTAGGAGAGGGCTGGGCTGGGGAAAGACATTGTAAGAGAATGCATGCCGAACATATGCCATAATTCAGCTCAGAAATGGAAAGCTTGTTTATTTTTTGTGGAAATCTATATATTTTCTGCTGCTTTTAATATTTATTGTTCACTGTCTTTATGGCAGCCTAAAGTTCTCACTGCAGAACAGAGTAAATCTATATAATTTCTATGATTCAAACATTTTCATATCATATTTTAAAATAAAAGTTAATATATCTGAAAAAATGATATTTTTTTTCAATAATTGTGACTCAAAGCATTTTTATTGCTACTGCCCAAGCTTTCTAAGGTTTACTCAATTTCAAAAAGGTCTTTACTCACTTTACTTATATATTCGTGAAGTAGATTCGTTCACCAACTAAATCCTCAAAACTCCAGAAACATCACTTCAATAGAAAGGAAAAAGCTTATTCAGAAGCAAATAATTTATTATACTGGTAAAAACTAACCAGTATAAACAGCAGTGACATATAAAAGCTTTTCCCGAGGCCCGGTCATTGCTTGGATGGGAGTTTTATAGCCAGGCCCGCCATGACCAGTCCCGCAGCATCCTTCCCCTGTGGCCATTTTACACACTTCCACAAATTATATGAAGAATCGTCCAGTGCTAATCACAGGTTACCATCAAACTTCTTCTACATCCTGAAATTAACATACGGTATTTATAGAAAAGAGCATCCATGACCGTATGTTCATAGACTACTTTTTTTCTTCTCCTTTTCTTGGATTTAAAAATAGTTCACGCGCTTCACACTCCCGTGAATGCTGGCTTACAAATAATGCTTTGGATGTTGGCCATGTGTTTACATTAATAATCCATGAATTGTATATTCAGATGGAAGGATAGAATATGTGAAAATCTTTACGTTATCTGGGGATTTGCTCACAAAAGCAATCAGCAACTGGAAAATCATTTGTCAACGACTCAATTGGTTTTAAAATAATGCTCTGGATCACATGATTACATTAATAATTCATGAATTCTATTTTGTATTCAGATGGGAGGAGACGAAAGTCTGAAAATCGTTATCAATATGAGGATTTGCTCACTTAAACAACAAGCCAGTGGAAAATCATTTAGCGATTATTAAATTGGTTCAGATGATCATCTGTTTGCTTTGCTTCAGGGAGAAGCATTGATTACTAGATACATTTTAAAGTTGTGCGATTTGACTTTTTTGGTGGACAATTTGATTTACAAAAAATTTCAGTGGGTGCTGTTGAATTTTTTTAGGAATATTTTAAAGCTTGTGGTCTAAGGAATTTAATTTTATAATTCAGTTTAAAAGTTTGAGTTCCAAAATTTAACGAACAAATTGGAGTACTTTGATAAAAAATAAAAATTCTCTCATTTTTTTAATTTAGGAATTTAAAATTTTAAGTGATAGACAAGTGCTAGAAAAAATTCCTAAAAAATTTCTACGCTGTAGGGGCAATTTCTAGCCCCACCTCAATTTCACCCGCTGAAATTTGCAGCCCTAAAAGGTGGGGGCTACTATTTTTCAAGAAAAGATTCCAATTAATCTTGTAGAATAATTTTTTTGCTTCATGGGATTGCTTGATCCATGAAAATAGAAGCCCAAGCCCCCCATGGGACCATACTCTAAGCTAGTCTAGGTGAAAGTTCTTTATGGTGAAGCTTGGGCTCCCACAAGCCGTTGATTTCATTCATTTAATGGCTTGCAGAAGGTGTAGATCACTTCGTCCTTTAGGTTTAGGTGCTTTTGCCAACCGTCCATCCCAATGATCTCAAAGGGTTTGTGAGGAGTCATATGGAAAGTAAAGCCCCATCAGAATTAGCCTTTCTATTGGTTAGTTTCATTTAGTATTGGGTCCCTTTTGTGATGGTGTTTCAGAATTTGATTATGTAGAGTTTTTATTCAACGTTTCAAATCATCTATCATTAGCAAACAAAAAGTTAGTGGCTTGTGGGAAGCAATGGTAGATGAAACACTATTTTGTTGAACACTCTCATTAATTGTTGAATCTTCAAATCACAGGCTCATGGGAGCCAAAGAAAAACATAAAATTGATTGTCTAATTAGACTTTGACCAATTATTGATGATCTTTTGAAGTCAAAGCTTGGTTGTGATGGAAAGGGAAGAGTGATGACCATTATTTACTTGGCCTAGTCACCACAAATCTTTAGAAGAGCATGCCAAAGAAAATTGAATGTGGATTGAAGCCAAGATTGTGTTCTAAAGATCAAACAAATAATGATGCATTCAAATCATCATCCACTTCTTTGGAGATTTAGGGTATGCAACAACTCATTTTATGACAGTCACGAGTTCCAATGGTTGCATGCTCCCAATGAGAGATATTTTTGGATCCAAATCTCTAATATGCTGCAATTTGTTGAGGAATGCTCGAATGCAACTAATAGAGCATTGATTGCCACAACTGTTTTAGTTGTATGTCTCTCCCATTGTATAAATAAGAGTTTTATTTCATTGTTTAGCGAGATGGGATGTCACAAGCTCATGCTTAGTAGCAAGCCTCAACTATAAAACTTCTCTCAATATTTTTTCTATTTGTTAAGTTTGGAACTCAAACCTTATATCATACACCAATGACTTCAAGCCTTTTTGGTATACAATATGTATTGTTGTGGAATTCTAAAACATGAAGTTGGGAATATCTTTTTTTTTCCCTACTTATGTGTTATGTATGAATGATTGTTTACCTTGTGTATTAATTGCATTATTTTTTATTAGTTATCTATAGACTATTGAGTCATATGTTTTATTTTATCCTACCAACAAATAGAGGATATCTCAATCTTGGCATATTATCTTTGTTAAATTTAGATTTTATTTCAAGCATTTCTTTTCCCTTTTCTCTATAAGTGATTAGTGAGAGTTTATTGAAAATCTTACAAGGATGTAGCCTTTAAAACCCTAAAAGTTTACACATGAATCAAGTTATTGCAAAAATTTCTATTATTGCACTCCCTATGTAATGTGGGTACAAGGCACAACCAACATAACACAAATGGTTGCAATATTTGAGTGTTAATAGATATTGGCATACCCAATGAGATTGTTGTCCCATCTTGATTGATTCTAGTGTAAATCTTGATCTTTTACTTTTAAAAGTATTACTTTTTCACTTGGTGACTCTACTCAATTGAAAATCTAGAGGCTTATGAGTATGAGACCTAGTACAACTATTTTTCAATGGTGCCAAGTGTAGGATAGGAGTTGGAGCTATTATGTTTCTAGTTTTTCCTAAAGAAGGTAAGACTTTGCAATCTTATAGACTACAATTCAATTGTTCAAATAATGTGATGGAATGAGACCTTAACTCAGGGCCTCCAACTTATAGAAAAGAAGAGAATTAAGTCACTACAAGTCTTTTGTGACACTAAGCTAGTGATTAAGTAGGTAAGATCTTAATTACTACCATAGAACTATTCAATGAAGTCATATACACATAGGGCCTAGGATTTAATTGAGTTTTTTAATGCAATAAAATTCTAAGTTATTCCAATAACCTTGAACATAGGTGTTCATTACATGGTAGAAAAAGGGTTGCAATTTGATCATGTTGATGACTTCTACAAAATGAACATCATGTTAAGCTAGTTGTAAGCCCAATGTTTCTTGATGATTCCACTCATCAACAAGTATTTGAGAGTGATGATCACATCATTCTTTTTATTTAAAATTAAACTATGTGTGTATAAGATCTAGGCCCTATGATTGAAGAAGCCTTTGATGACTAGATTTCACAACTCAAATTCAACAAATTGCCTAAAGGACTAGTTACCCTAAAATGTTGGAGTTGATAGATGAACCCCACAGCTCCTAAAAATCACCTGCAACCAAAACGCCTATCACAAACGAGAGATCAAAGCAACTAATTTTCTATGCAACCAAGAGAGAAAGAATTGATCTACAAAAACATCTAATATTCCTTTTGTATTGAATAATGAATACTGGGATAATAATTACAATGAAAGATCAATTCTTATAAAAGGAAAAATAAAACCCTAGATCGAGATTTGATTAGATTGTGAAAAGTGTCTTAATTGTTGGCAAGACACTGCACATGTTTTCTGGTGTTGTCATTGATGGGAACCCTTGTCAACTAGTCGATCCACGCATTGCAATTTGCTCATACCGGTAGACAGATTGATGATTAGTAGTTATTTGTTTAGTTAGAACAAAGCATCTGGTAACTTCGTGTTCTTCGATTCATATGCAATTTTTTTGTTATTATTTTATGTTGTGGATCTCAAGGAGTATTGTTCGATGGATAATATGTGTTATCTATAAATCTTGGTGCCTCGTATCAATTTGGGTGGAAGTTAGAAGGTTCGGTGAACTAATTTTCTGTTCATCTGTATTAGGAGGCTAACTTGGTGAATATGGTGTGTCGTAGATATTTGAGGAGTTATTGTTTAAGTATTTTTTTGTTTGAACATTTTGGTTTGGGTCCTCACTATGTTGTGGCTGACTCTTGTGGATATGCATTCAATATTATGGATGATTTGAGCTGACTGTTTGTGAATATTTTCTTATTTTGTTGAAGCTGACATGTAGCGATTGAATTCTTGGTGGCGGATATATATAAGTGATCGATTATATCATTTTGTTGTGTGTTCGATGTGAGTTGATGTATGTTGTGAATGTGAGAAAGTCAGTAGAGTGATTATGCATTAAGGATTTTTGGTGTGAATTGAAGTAGAACAAAGCAAAAGAGCAGAATTAGTCAAAAGGTCCTAAATTCGATTGTTGTGCCTAACCGGAACTATAATCAAGCATTTGTAGATGCTACTTTATCAGTTCAAACTATTTGGAAGTATTCCAAACTTTTGTAAGGTAGCAAGCCTTTCAGTTTTTGAGCAGTGAGCTCTAGGTAGTGTGTATGAATGCAAGTGCATTCTCATCTTGTAATCTTTTCTTTTGAGTATACTCATAACAATATTGTGGATTAACCTCCACCATGGTTTTTCCCCTAATAGGGTTTCCACGTAAAAAAATCCATGTGTTATGGTGTTGTGGTTATTTGTCTTATGTGCATGCATTTTTATTTTGGTTGAATGCTATCAACACTTTAATGATTAGATTAATAAAGTTAAAAATTGCACTACACTAATTCACCCCCTCTCAATGTTGTTTGATTCCAACAATTGGTATTAGAGCTCAATTCCTCAGAAGAAGCTTAAAAGCTTGGGGAAGATCTTGGAAAGTGTTTCAATGGATTGAAGTAGTCTTCAACAACTTATGGTGGCCCTAGATGATCTTGATCAAGAAAAATCTAAAGTTCGGGAATTACAAGCAAATCTCTGAATCCTGAGAGATTCATTGAGTCATTGAAAGAAAAAATCAATAAGTCCAAAGAGAAGAGAAGGGAACTCTATGATCAAATCAAGCAAGAAGACAATAAACACATTGTAGATGAACAATTGAGTCAAACCCTAAAGGAAAAGACAGAAGAATGTGAAAAGCTTGCTAGGGATAATGCAATTCAAAAGCATGAGATGGAATCTATTATGATGAGGGTGACTAAGGAAATTGAAGACATGAAGAAAAGTGAAGAAAAGCTTGCCCAATCCCTAAAAGAGAAATCTGGAGAATGCAGTCAAATCACTAATGGATTCATTCAGTTGGAACTTGAGTTAGAACAATCCAAACACAATGAGGAAGAGCTTGAAAAACACATTGTTGATCTTAGAGATGAACTTGCTACAACAAATGAATTCGAGGAGAAGTTCAAGATTAGCTCAGCCAAGCTTGATGAACTAATTAAAGGACAAAGGACTAATGGTGACAAGTGAGGTCTTGGATATGAAGAAGAAGAAAGTTTCAGACCTAGACAAGGACAAAGGAAATCTGGACAAAGGAGGTTCAGACAAGGAAATAAGATGAACAACACTGGAAGGTATCCAGTAAGACAACCTAATGCTCAAAGGTTTAATGGTATCTATTATGTTTGCAATAAATTTGGTCATATGGCAACTTAATGCAAAAGTAGAATGAATTCAAATGGTCCATCATTCTTCAGTCAATGCTTTAATTGTAACAAGTATGGTCATAAGTCAAATGAATGCAAAAATGTGATGAACAACTTTTATAGGAATGTTAGATGTTATACATGCAATAGATTTGGCCATATTGCTAACTAGTGTAGATCAAGAGAAAGACAGTGGAACAACTGATCTGGACAAAGAAATATGGTGTGCTACAATTGCAACAAAACTGGTCATATTGCTAGATTTTGCAAAAGAGGTTTGGTAAATTAGAGAAGAAACATGCAGGACAATGAAAAAGGAAAAGGGAAAGTCACTACAAATCAGATCAAGAAGAAAATGAAGAAGACATGGGTAAAGAAGAGTCCCTCTATTGTCGGAAATGAGCCAGCACCAAAATCAACTTTTGGTAATTCCTCCGGGAATTAGGTTAAGGCCTCTGACCTAGGGGGAATTGCCAAGAAAATGTTTCAAACCCCCTGTAGGAAATCGACATCAGGATGTGGATGAGTTCAACGATTGTATTGATGATTTGCAGATGCTATTGAACAAATTTATGTAGAATTGAAGGTCTGCATAAGAGTTATCTTCTTACAATATATGGAAACAGGGTATCCAAATGTGTTAGGGAAAAATAATTTATTGTGTCAAAAAGGTTAGGTGTGCAAATGATAAAAGGTTATTTCTATCCTTCATTTGTCACTTTGCATTTTGAGAAGAAGTTTGAAGAGCTATGAAGCAAAACTTTGGCAAAATTTGGCAAGAATTCAAGCGTGAAGGTGATTCAAAGTTCAAACCCTAATCCAACTAAAAGGTATTTTTTGGGAAAACATGTAAAACTGTGAATTTGTGAAAATGGCTACTCCATTGGTAGTTGAAGTCAAGGATAGACCTCGTATGAAGTTTAAATGGCATCCTTTCAATTCTATTGATACCGAACCCTTAGGTGCATTTTCATCTGTTCTGTACGATGTTTTGCACATTGAAGATATTAGGGCATACATTCATCCCAATATTGAGGAGTTAGGAAGCTCACAATTGCTAAATTTGTATTCCAAACACATTGTTGGAGAGGATTTCTTTGTTAAGCTTGAATTCAAAACCCTAGAGGAAAAGAAATTCACACAGATTGTGAAATTTCCTGTGTTTGATGAAAACAAATGGGTCTAGACATCTTAAGTCAAGTTCATGTTGAATCAACCCTTCAAGATTATGAAAGAGGCTATAAGTGTTGTTACATGTTTAAATTCCTCTGGTGGATTACTGATTTTGAAGTTTGTGAAAAATCAAATAGTCACTGATGCAACTGGTTTTGTATTTGATAGAAGAGTGATGACAATTGATAACATCATTGATGTGGGTGTAAAATTTTCCTCGATGGTCATTGGTTATAAGATATATCACTCCAACTGAGAAAATTTTGTATCCGGTACAACCATATATGCAACCTATCAAATGGTAAAGGAGAATGCAAAGTATGATTTGTGTGAATTGCTTCAAAGTCAACTTATGGAAATTTATGGTAAGATTAAGAAAGACAAGAAGAATTCCTTTAAATACGGTAATTCGTTGCTATGTTTGTTCTTTTATTTCATGGGTGAAGTTCCAAAAGTAGGGAAGGTGCATTGGCAAAGCGGTAAGGTTGTTGTTGTTCAAATTAGAGACATGTTATTCGACCTTGGTGATTTGCAAGCCAAGAAAACTACAATTAGGGGATATCTCAAAAACTTTTAGAATGAAATGCAAGCAAGGGAAATAATTCCCACTTCTATTGTGCAGAAGTATAAGGATACAATTTGTTTTATGGTGGATATTGATTAGTGCTTGATGGAAGCAACATAACTAGAACTATTTGGATTATGCCTATGGGTTATGAAGTTGAAGAGATATCAGTTGAAGAAATTGAATCTCCAAATGACAAGCAAAAATCTATGGCTGTGGAAACAATAGTTGAGGAAAAGAGGGTTGAAGTCAAGGGAGTTTTGGTGGAAGCAAGAGACACTCCAGAGGCAGTGAAGAAGTTTCTAGAAGAGAAAAAGGAAGAATTTGATCTTGAGTTGGGAGATGCTCCTATTCATTTGTCTACCTTGTCCCCAATTAAGAAAATGAAAGTCACATCATTTGCACAAGCTAAGGCTAGGGAAGAAATTTTGAAGTCTCACATTGAGGACAATGAGTTATTGAATTTGGCATATGAAATTTTGGAAAGGATCGTTCCTACTTATGTTAAGGATCCATCTGATTCTTCCTCCAGTGAGCTAAAGAAACTTATAAATCCGGTAAGTACTCATTTTGAGTCACTTGAGAAGTTAGTTTTTGTCAAAGTTTAGAAGGAATTTGATGCTAGGAAGATTAGTAGGTTGAAAGGATTGATAGTAAATGACAAATCTTTGTTAGCTACCTATGTGAAAAATGTTCAAAGTGCGTTGTTAGAAGGTGGAAGGATTTATAAGTCATGTTTGTCTTTGTCAAAACTTACTGAGGAAAATGAGAAGAAGGTTAAGGATCATGAGAAAGAGTTAGTTGCTATTTCTGATGCTTTTGATCCTTTAACTGTTTCTGTTGGAGAACAAGAAGGTCAAGTTAAATCCTTACTTGACAAAATAAAGATTTTGAAGTGTGATAATGATAAGAGTTGTGGAAAGAGCTGGTGAACTTAGAGGGCTAATTGGTCCAAAGATGGAAACCATGTTGAATGCTTTGAAAGAAGCACAAGATGCTATGGAGGTTAGTGATCCGGTAAGCCTTGAAGTTGTAGAAGTGCAATCTTACTTACTCTGTGGTCACAACTATTTTGGAAAATCTCAAGAAATGTTGGGACACAAGCTTGAACTTGTTAAAGAAAATTTTTGCAGATATCTTTGAGTTTGTGTAAGTTGTTTGAAATAAAGTTTACATACATATCTTTGAAGTTTTTGTTTGTTTATAGGAGTTTTGTATGCAGACTCCCCATCTTTGCCATTGATGTCAAAGGGGGAGAATAGAACAGTAAAAAATGTATATTCATCTAAGGGGGAGTTGTAGTTTTCAGCTGTGGATGAAGATCTTTTTGGAGTTTTGGGTGGCAGTGTATTTTTTGGTACTGATTTGACACTTAGTCATTTTTCACTAAGTGTTGCCATCAATGCCAAAGGGGGAGATTGTTGGCAAGAGACACTACACATGTTTTTTGGTGTTTTCATTGATGGCAACCCTTGTCAGCTAGTCGATCTGCACATTGCAATTTGCTCATACCGACAGACAGATTGAAGATCAGTAGTTATTTGTTTAGTTAGAACAGAGCATCCAGTAACTTTGTGTTCTTCGATTCATATGCAGATTTTATGTTATTATTTTATGTTGTGAATCTTAGGGAGTATTTTTCGATGGATAATATGTGTTATCTATAAATCTTGGTGCCTTGTATCAATTTGGGTGGAAGTTAGAAGGTCTGATGAACTAATTTTTTGACCATCTGTATTTGGAGGCCAACTTGGTGAATATGGTGTGTCGCAAATATTTGAGGAGTTATTGTTTAAGTATTTTTGTGTTTGAAAATTTTGGTTTGGGTCCTCACTATGTTGTGGTAGACTCTTGTGAATACACATTGAATATTATGGATGATTTGAGTCAACTGTTTGTGAATATTTTCTTATTTTGTTGAAGCCGATGTGTAGCGATTGAATTCTTAGTGGCGGATATATATAAATGATCGATTATATCATTTTGGTGTGTGTTCAATGTGAGTTGATGTATGTTGTGAATGTTAGAAGGTTAGTAGAGCCATTATGCATAGTTTCACTTGTGCATTAAGGATTTTTGGTGCAAATTGAAGCAAAAAAGAGCAGAAGAGAAAAATCAGTTAGAAGGTCCCGAATTTGATTGTTGAGCCTAACCTATTGGTATGTGGCGACTGATCATGCTATACTATATAGCCCATGGTATAATGTACACCCTAGCATGTATCCTTGCCAGGGTCTGGGGCTGGGCCGGGCCCCAGGTGGGGGTTTGAGGGTGGCAGCCCCCGAGAAAATTTTTCTTCCTACTTTTTTGCGTCATCACTGAAAAAGGGAAAAATCAACGAAAAAAGAAAAAAACCCAATTTTGTAGAACCCGAATCTGGAAGCTTCTAAGCTTGTTAAAAAGGGGTTCATATGGGGGTTACAGTATGATGAAAAACATGATTATTCACAAGATTGTAATAGGTTTTGCACTGGATAATAAAATCATTGGATGGCTGCATTTTGGTGGATGTAGCCCGGATTGGGTGAACCACATTAAATTCTCTATTTTAATTTATTCTGTGTTTTAGTTTCTCTGTTAATTAATTAAATCTGCATTTAATTGTTAGATATCTGCCATTTCTAACCCTAACATAACCGAAACTATAATCAGGCATTGGTAGATGCTACTTTATTAGTTCAAACTCTTTGGAAGTATTCCAAACTTTTGTAAGGCAATAAGCCTTTTAGTTTTTGAGCAGTGAGCTCTAGGCAGTGTGCCTGAATGCAAGTGCATTCTCATCTTGTAATCTTTTCTTTTGAGTATACTTAGAACAATATTGTGGATTAACCTCCACCATGGTTTTTCCCCTAACAGGGTTTCCACATAAAAAAATCCCTGTGTTATGGTGTTGTGGTTATTTGTCTTATGTGCATGCATTTTTATTTTGGTTGAATGTTATCAGCACTTTAATGATCAAATTAATAAATTTAAAAATTGCACAACACTGATTCACCCCCCCTCTCAGTGTTACTTGATTCTAACATTAATCTCATGTAATGAGACAACTTGACTTATATTTAGCCCAATCTAATAATAAAAAAGCACTCCTAAGTTTAGATTAAGTGAATAAAGTAATAAGGGACTTAATAATTAATTAATGATTAACTAATTAAAAAGTGATGTCCTAATTACTCCAACACCTCACTTACGATCAATTTAGGGAGCAGCCAAAAACCCTGATGAGGAATGCAATGATGGATGCATGGATGGGTCTCGGCTACAAGGCCTATTGAGGTACCCATATACAAACAAATGAAATCTCTCATAACTAGAAAAAAGGAGAAAAGCAAATGGGAAAAAATCCTCTCCAAAAGAGAAAAGGAAATGACTGCACTAGTGAAAGAAGGATAGGAAGACTCAATGTGATCCCCCAAGGACTACACTTATGTTAGTACAATAGATGTCCCCCAATAGGAGAGAGAAAATGAGGATATGAATTTACCCCACAAAGGAAGAGCTCTTGTGCTAATGATGAATGCCTAAAGACATAACACAATTCACTGCTTGCAAACAACATTTATTCCCTTAGAAGAAACAAATCCATTAGTGATTGGAGAAGCCAATCCAAAAATTTGGAAGAATCATGAATCCAAATCCAAATGATGTGTGCCTCTGAAAAGTGCTTAAGTGTCCACATGTTGAAAAGAGATTATCTCAATCCAATATCATGTGAAGACTAATGGAGAACAAGATGCAAAAGGAAATGAAGATGGTGGGACAACAACAATGATGTGGTTGTCAACAAAGAGGAGATGAATATCCTCAAATTAATCCTCCAAATTTGCAATATAGGACTCTACAAACAAAGGATGATATGTTTGCAAGATACAAATCCCAAGTAGCTACGTTTGGAAGAATATGAATGTCTTGTTGCACCAAACCAATAGGGGTCAAGGATATGGTGATGCCAAGATGATCAAGAACAATAGAAGATGATGATGTATTCTCAATATTAAGAGTGGGAACATGAAGACAAATCTCTGAACCATCATAACATGCAAGACCTATGATATACTTAAGCTCCTCTAAAGTATCATAATCAAAGGGTGTGAAAACTATATTTGCAAGAGGAATGAGATAATCTGGAGCATGATCGTCTGGGTATGGAGAGATGAAGGTTTCCATGGATCTCCCAAAGTTGAGTCCAAAGTGTGTGGGGGCAATCAATCTTCGATACAACACACATAGTGTCAAGATCAACACTAGAATATATAACCCCTACAACATGATCATTGATAATAACCCATGTTGAATAACTCCCTGTTGCATCTAATGTAGGTATGAGTCCATAAGATATAAGGAAAAAGATTAAGCCACCTGAGATATGTTAAGATGTCATTTCATCAAGAATTAGTTATCCTTTGTCAGGATGACGGTAGAAGGATGAACATAAAAAACCATGATACTTTCTCAAATGAAAAAATAAGAGACTGGTAACCTTAGTACATATAAAGCAAATCAAATGATGTCATCCTATGCAAGTAGTTCCTTTCTAAGTGCCAATATGTCCAAGTAATTAACAAAAATGTGAAATCACAAAAAAATGAATAAAATGTACTTGGGGTAGATTCTAGAAAAAGTGCATGAATGGATTTGAAGAGCTTTGTAATACCTTTCCAATGCCACTAGAATCACAAAAATCAGAGATATAGGAAAAAAATTATGAGGTCAGGGGAAAAAAATGAAGATCTAACTTTGATTGAGAATAAAATAAGCCAGCAAAAAAATATAATGATGAGACCTACACCACTAGAAATTTCTTGGAACTATCTTTCTGATGATATCTCATTTTCTTGATTTCGACATTGTATGCTCAAGTTATGACAAAAAGATAAAAAATGGCTCCTTTAGGGAAAATTAGGGCTAGGAGAGGGGTTGAGGGTACCTCTCGTACAATTGGATGATGTCATGTTGATGTCAAAATGATGTTAACAGATGAAATATTCTCCTTGCTAACAAAATATTCCCTTTTTGTTAGAAGAATAACTTGATCGTCAGAAAAGGGAGATTTGACGAAATATTCTTTGTAGGATTCATTGGGATTATGCTTGTTACCAAAATATTCAATCAAAATCTTTAAGATTCTATCATCTGTTTGTGTGTTGGATTTCAGATATGCAGTGTCAAAGATGATCAAATGTGGAATATTTCGCTCAATTGTTGGATGATGCAAGGTTGATTTTTTGCCATTGATAAGCTGAGTTTGTTACCAAATATTGTGAGATGTCAAATAGTGTAAGCTAGTGATGACTTTAATGTGGCTATTGAGTGGTATGGTGGAGTTATCCAGTGGAGCCTACCTTGCCATGTCATCCCTATTGGTACAACTATAATGTAGAAAGTGTTGGTGTTTTTCTATTTTTTTTGCAAAATTTGATTTTTTTTTAAAATAAATTAAAAAAAACATGAGATTTTTTTTAAGAAACCCTAATCATACCTTCTCACATCTACATGCGTATTGAGGAGAAATGGCGGTAGGTCCATATAGGTCTGTACGGATTTTTGTGCCTTTGTTGCTAATTTTTTTAACTTCTCAGAATTTAATCAAATGATAGATGTTCCTTAGGTTTTTTGGCCATTCTAGACTCAACGATGATGCTCGTTTCATGCTAATATGAGCCAAAAAAAATTTTTAAGGACAAATCTCTCAAAATTTGGATAACAAGTCACATATCTAGTGCTTTGATACCATGTTGGAGTTGATAGATGAACCCCACAAATCCCAAATGAGAGATTGAAGCAACTGATTTTCTATTCAACCAAGAGAGAAGTAATTGACTCACAAAAACATTTGATATGCCTTTTGTATTGAATAATGAATATCTAGATAAAAATTACAATGAAGGATCAATCCTTATAAAAAGAAAAAGAAAACCCTAGATGAGGGTTTGATTAGATTGTGACAAGTGACTTAATCTCACACAATGAGACAACTTGACCTATATTTAGCCCAATCTAACAAAAAAAACCTCCTAAGTTTAGCTTAAATGAATCAAGTAGTAAGAGACTTTATAATTAATTAATGATTAATTAATTATTAAGTGGTGTCCTAATTACTCCAACATAGAATCTGTTTTAGTCTTGATAATCAATATCAAGGGAAAAATATGACCATCAATAAAGGGGATTGCCATCATGTTGAAGTAGCTCTAGGCTACACTATAAAATTAGGTAAAGTGTGCATGAAAGAAGAGAGAGATTATGTTTAATATTTACAATAAATATGAGGACTATGAGGGCTTGAAGCATGATATGAAAAAATATCATTCAACATAAAATGGAATTGGATCCTAATGTAAAGTTAGTCAAGAAAAAACAATGATTGATAAACCCCAAAATGGAGTCATTGATGAGAAAAGAATTACTCAAGCTAGTTGAATCCAAGTTATTTATCCTCTTAAGGCATACCACTTGGGTACCCAATATGGTACTTATAAGGAAGAAAGATAGTGAGATGAAACCTTGTGTTGACTTTAAGGACTTGAATAGGGCCTCTTTGAATGGTTACTACCCCTTGTCATCAATGGAGAAAATTAAATAGATATATACTAGATCTAAGATTTTTTCCCTACTTGATGATTTCTCATAAATTATAACCAAGTTTGGGTAAAGGATGAAGACTAGCATAAGACTATCTTCACCCTTAAGTGGGGAATGTGTGCCTACCGAAGTATTCTATTTGGTGTTTCAAATGCTCACACAACATTTTAGAGGGTTGTGGATATTGCGTTCAAGGAGCTTATTGATGATATTATCTTAATTTAGTTAGATCATCTAATTATTATTTTCAAGAGGAAATAATACCATTTTGTGCATTTTTAGAAAAAATTCCAACATTTCTAGGAATTTGACATCTATCTAAATCCCAAGAAGTCCATTTTTTGTGTTCCATAGGAGAAGCTCTTAAAACACAATGTTAAAGAAAGGTGTGAAAATTGATCTTGAGAAGATTAAATCCATCTTAAACCTATCACTTCCCCAACACAAGAAATATTTGTAATCATTTATTGGACAAGCCAAATTTTGTTAGGAGCTTTATATTAAATTTGTAGGGATCGCTAAGCATATAACTCTCCTAATCTAGAAGGACTAAAAATTTAAATGGAGAGGAGGGAAGCAAGGCTTTTGAGTACATCAAGCAAACCATTGTAGAGGCCCCGATGTTAGTGAACCCATATTTTTGAAAGGATTTTATTATCTATGTAAATGGAGGTGACTTCAACATCATGGTTGCCATCACATAGAAATATCATTGTGACCAAGAGGAGCATCCCATAGTGTTCTTCAATCAAACCTTGAAGGACTATGAGGTTAAATATAATTTTATTAAAAAAAAAGTGTTAACATATTGTAAAAGGTCTAAATAAATTTGGACATTTTCATCTCTAACAATAAAATTGTAGCTTATGTGGTCCACTCAAGCATAAAAGTATTTAATAACTAGTAAATTAGTGAAAAGAGAGGAAGCTAGATCACTAAGATATTGGAGTATTATATTGTGACCTTGCATAAAAAATTGATTAGATGGAGAGTCATGTGCCAATATCTGGTTGAGAACCTAATGAAAGAAAAGGTTGATGAAGAACTTTGTTTGACCAATATAGATGATGATGTGAAAAATAGATGGAAGAAAGAGAAAATTATGCAATAGTTCAATATCCTTATAATTTGAGTGCAACCAAAAGAAGAGAGTTCAAAACTTAGAATGTCCCTTATGTACTCATCTATTGAATACAATTCAAGAGGAACTTTGATGGTATCCTTCTATAATGCATTGGACCAAAAAGGCCGTGTCTTTTTTATAGAAATTTTACCAATGATTTTAGGTCGCCACCATTCATCCCAAACCACTATTATCAAGATAATGAAGGATGGATACTACTAGACAACTATGTTTGAAACTTGACACCCATTGTTAAGTGAGGAGATGTGGTAAGTGCCAAATTTTCAATAACAAGCAAAGAAATGCACCCATGCCCTTAAAGGAAAAAACAACAAATCAACCACTTTCCTAGTGGGACTTATATTTTATTAGCATGACCACTAATTATTTTATAAGGTAAGAAAAATCATTTCCATAAAAGGGGGCTAAAAAGAGGGTTATTATTGATTTTCTAGAAGAGATAATACTAGGGTTGGCATCCTAAGCACCATCATCAATGATAATGTAAGTAAATTTACTCAAGCTAAGATCACTAATTCTGTCTTGCAATATTGGATCTATGTAAAATCCTTTTCTAATTACTATCCATAGGGAAATATGTTGGTTGAGTCCAAAAATTGGAATTTTATTATAATAATCAAATTAATTGACTTAGAAAATTAGAGGTAGTGGAACATTAATCTCAAGAAATCCTTGTGGGATAATAAAATCACTCTAAAGAAGGTTGTAGCATGTTCCCATTTCACATTAGTGTACAATAGGGAGACTAAAATTTCCATATCCATAGATTTGCTAACATTAGCACCATTATTTTAGTTAGAACTACTAGAAAATAACTCAAATGGTTCAAATTCTCAAACTAGAGGAGCATAAAGAAAAGGTAAAGAACTAGTTGTATGGTCATTGGGAGATACTAGAAACATGGTTTGATAAGTGAGAAACTCCATAGAATTTCAAGGTTAGTGATCTTGTACTTAAAAGGGGAAAGCTTAGAAGTAAGTCATGCCATCATATCAAATTTGATGCATTGTGGAGTAGTCCATATATGATTCCTACTTGCAAGAAAGATAATTCCTTTCAATAATCAACTTTTTTTCAATGGGCGTGCTCTATCTATCCCATTGAATGGATTTTTTTTAAGCATCATGTGTAATTCTATATGCAATGAATTATATTTTTATTTTTATCTTTGTTTTCAATTTATTCTTTCATGTAAATTATGTACTATACTATTTAAATTCTCTTTAGGTTGTACATAAATCATTCCTCTATTCAAGATTGCATAGAAAAATTATGGAGCAATTTGTAGTTTATAACAATGTTTTTCACTATTGGCCAAGTGGACAAAACTTGATAACTTTATTAGTTAGATCATCAAACAAAGGTTCAATTCAATTCCTTATGGACTCTCAAAGATATAAAATATAAAAAGTGTTAAATGCCTCACCAACAACCAAATCAAATAGGTGAATACATGACTACCATCAATGGGGCCTTAAATAAATGATGTAGATGATTATTGAGTAAATCAGATGAGGCCCCCAATGATGTCACTTTGAACACATATTTCCTAGAATGGAAAGCATAGTAAGTTATAAAGGACGAATGGAAAATATTGGCTTGTGAAAGTTTTGGGTTTAAAAAAGGTAAACTGTTGATAGTTCTTGTATACTATGAGACTAAATGGAGGGTTTTATTTGAGTCATCATTTGTTAAATATATTATTTTAAAAAATTTTACTAAAAAATAACATATTAAGTAGCAACATGTTATCCACATCGTTCTTTGGAACCAATAAGAGGGAAATATTAAATTTTAAAGATAGCATGATCCACTATTACTTGGAATACTAATGAGGGTTGGTGGAGTTGGCACCATTACCAAATTGTGCTAGAAAAGAACATTAAAGTATTGTGACTATGTTAAATATATGAAATACTTAGATATGTTAAGCATTTAAACCTTGTAAAACTAAGTAAATACCCTTCTAAATCCTTTGTGTATATTGGACTATGGATTTGCTTATATTCATTTGGGTACTTTTTCTAATTTTGAAGTGACTTTCCATAGGTTGTGTTAATCACTTAGATGATTTGTCTTGTAGTATCTTTGTGGCTATTTATTAGAACCATGGTTTGTAATAATTCAACCCAACCATTATACTTCCACTTATAGTAGGTTTACAATATGCACTTCTAGTAGGATCATAGTATGCTTTATTCTTGCAAAGTCTTTTATGTTGTAATTTCTTAAAAATTCAATTTTACTTGTTATAGATAGTAGATAAATTCTTAATTGTCTCTTTTAAGCATAGAGATGACCAATTATCTTTTCTAAATTATAAAGATGATGATTTGTGGGAAGTTGGCTAAATCAATTATATATCACTTCCTACATACCATAAAACTCTATGCCATTAGCATTTCAAAAATTCTTTTGAGTAACACGGTTTATTCTTATTGGTATAGAGGAGTGACTAATTCCATTATCATGTGATACAAGTATGTTTTTTCAAGTATTTCATGTTTATTTCTGATCGGTTTAAATCAAAAACCCTTCCCACTTCTTTAAATTTTTTGTAATTGGAAGCACCATTGATCTTATCATATTTGACTAACAACCATTGATTATTATTAATTGTTAACAATTTTTAATGACGATCTAGGAAGGATTTTTAAGCAGGTATGATGGGAACTTACTTGGTCATCATTCATTGGTTAAAGGAGTATTTCATGGAGTCCCATGACATCCAATAATATTACTTTAATGAACTCATGTTAACTTCTTGTATAAAATATGTGTGTGATGTGTTTATTTTCATTGGCTATGAGCTAAAGGGATTTTGCAAGGAATTGACTACCTACATGTTTTATTTAACAATAGAATATGATACCATTGATCTCACAAGGGTTTTAAACACATTCATTGACCTCATTAAGATTTCAAAAGTTTAGTTAATGACACATTCTCAACTCTTCAAAGAATAAACTAATAGGGAATCATTAATTAAGGCCTTATAGATACAAGATGTTTCTTATGAAAACACTGTAAATTATAAGAGTTATAATTTTGTTGTACAAATTCATGCTCTAACTATTGAATCAATTCATGAGTAATTTTCAACTTTTTCTACAACTTTCATGGGTAGCACTCTTGATTATGGTATTACAAATTGTGAATAAATTTAATACTTTTTATTGCAAGGGACAAGGTGTTGCACGATTTTATAAAATTAGAGTTATAGACCATTATTGAATAGTTTATATTCTCTTTAAAAGAGTATTTTTCATATATTGATTTCCCTAGTTTTATAAAATACTAGCAAGATCTTAAATTTCCAAAATTGGTCATGAAGAGAGCTTCAACCCAAGATATTTTTGAGGCTATCACTTAGACCATGAAAAATCAAGAGAAGTTGATAGGAAAGGGTGTATTGATCAACCAATTTTTAGAAAAAAAAATTAACACTTATGGTAGGTGCTAGCTAGTTGCAAAGATCACTAGAGGTGAAAAGAAAAAAAAAATATTTTAAAAAAGTACTTCATAATTCAAGTGTTTCAGGTACCGGGTACTGAGAACCAGGAAAACTATAAGTGTAAAAGGTAACACAAGGTGTTAAACAAAGTGTTGCAGTCTAGGAGTAGAGGTACAGTGTTTGGAAATTTTGATAAAGGCCGAGGTTCGAGAAAATTATGGGTAAAAGATGAACATTGGGTACCGGGTATCAAGTAGCAATGTAAAGTGAAGTTTCAAAATTTTAATGTTATCCAAAAGGTTTGGTGGTCCAGTAACTCGGCTAAAAGGAATAATTATGCGAGAACATATGATATTTTCTGAAAGCATGTTATTTATAATGGATTCAAAATGATGATTAATAGATGATGGTTTTATTTACATGAGATTTTTATAAATCTTTTAAAAGGGATTTAATAGTTGGAATTGATGATTGCAGGAGAAGCAGATTGCGATGCAAAGTTTGAGTATGGATGGTCAGGAAAATTTAGATCACAGATAGAATCATATCTAGATTGGGCTACACATTTTGGGAAATTATGCGAAGGAGGAGCTCGAGCTGTCAAAATACTAGAGATCTTGGTATTACACATGCGGTGAAGGAAAGCGCCAACCTTTGGGGAAGCCCATTCTCGAGAGTAGAAAGCTCGAGGTAGAACCAAAATGTAGGAACGATATGATAAAGTAATCATTTTGAATATATGGGAAAGTTCCTACATACTATTTGGATTCAAGTTATTATCCTGGTGATAATAAGAAGATGAAACACCTGAAGGATTTCAACGTGTAGATGAAGGTTGACCTCCTTTGACTTCGTTTGCAATTCTTTTACTAGTTGTGATATTCCACGTTCCTTGATGTGATTCATCCCTTGGATTTCCTCTCATGTATTTGTCTTATCCTACCTACATGTTGTTTCTATAAAAGGCTAGGGGATACTTCTTTTTAAGTTAAGTTCATAATTTGTGGATGTCAAAAGAGCCAAAACTTCTTTAAGTTTTGTTCTTTTTTCCTATTTTCTGAATCATTCTAGATTAAAAACTTTTATGCACATATAAATTGATCAATATCAAAGCTAATTTGATAGCTACCTATCTCATGAATCTTTTGTAGCTGGTTTGTTCATTCAGCCAGACAAGACTATATGTTGCATCATTTAAGAGTGGATACAAAACCTACTCGATGTCCAAACTAAACCCCCTCTCTTTAAAAGCTTGCACCATTATATGCCTAGTTGTGAAGCAATCTGGTGAAGTATAGAGTGGTTTTCTTTGATTTGATTATATCTTGGGATGTAGTAATTTTATTTTTCAGGTATTTTGATGCTTTATTTTAGATTAGATATTAAATTTCTAAAAATGTTCCAAAAAAGAGATGAATGAATGAAATTTTTATTTAAAATCTTTCATTTCCATGAAATTTTTGAATGCTTAAAGCTAAATCTACTTAAGTGATAGCAAAGTTGTTTGATGTTCATAAAATATTATTGTAATTCTGTTGATTTCATGAAATTGTTTAATGATCGGATTGAAAATCTTCCATTTGATACTTATAATTATTTTATAAAAATAAGAGATAACCATAGACCCCTTGAGATTAACAACAATATCACATCATACCCTGAAGCAAACCTAGTATGGTCAAGACCTTACTACCGAAGCCTTGGGATTAAGCTAAGTCAACCTTTTCCCTATAAAACCCATTTCCTTTTAGGTTGCCCTGGTTCAATCTTTCAAGTAAAGATAGGTTCTTCGTGGTTTTCCTATGAGGATTTTATCTGCACTGTTGTTCTGACTAACATTGTGATCAACAGAACCTAAAAAAAATCACTCTTAGTGTCATCTAATCCTATATAAGTGAGTGTTATTAAAGGAATTTAGACCTAAACTTCTCATCTTGTTGATTATAAGGTCATTGAGGTGATTGTATATTTTGTTCCTCATGATGAACCTTTACATGCCATGATTACATTCTCACCATATCAAGTAGAGAAACATCATATACAATGAGATAAATTTGAAGGATCTAGAGATCTTAGTGATGTTAGATAGAATGCCTATGATGAGTTCTTTGTTCATGAAAACTTATTCAAACAGGGATTCAAGAAAATTGAACCATTTATGATGAAGGTAAGAGAAAGAACTACCCTCTCTCTCTATAAATTATGCACCTAAAATTGGATGTGTGAACTCCCTCCCTAAATCCCCCCCAAGTTCCTCTCTTCCTCTCTTCCACTTTATTGCTAACTCTCTATCTCTCTCCCTCTCTCTCCTACTCTCTTACTCACTTCCTCTCTCCCCCTAACTAAGTATTGAAAGTTTAACCTTCAACATATGACACTTAAACTATAAACCAAAAACAACAGACCTTAGTATTTAACCCTATAGATGAAAAAATAAAATTAATATGAACTCCCTCCCTCTATTTAACTCATGCCACCTAAAATTGAATGTGTAAATATTTGAGGGAGTGAATTCACCAATATTTTTTATAAGATTTATTTCACAATTAGTTAGAGGTAAAGAATCATAAATATAAAATTGATACATGAGCATGCAACATAGAAAATAATTACTCATAGGATTTAGGTAGGGTAAGTGTAAGGAAAAAACAATTCATTTCAAATTAGATGATGAATTTAAAAGAGGGTATGGAACACTATTGCTTGATCTAGGTTGAGTTGAACTATAGATAGTTGTGATTAAACTCAAATGTGGTAGCACAAAATGTTTAAAAGGAGACTATAATGAAATAAAGGATTGTAAATATAAGAGTGGGAGGCGCATAAAGAAATAGAGAGGGAGGGGGAGAGAAACATAAAGATAAAGGGTGAAAATATGGATATAAAGAGGGAGAGAGAGAATATGAAATTATTGTTCAATGCTAATTGCTTTGCATAGTGAGTTTATTGCTAATTATTTTTATAATTGTGAGTTTATTATGGGTTTTTAAAGCCTCTCTCCACTTTAATAATATAAAAATATCTACTAGAAAAACCAAACATGAGAGGTGGAAGCTTGTTTGGTATCACTAACCTACATTAATAGCATTAGGAGAAAAAAACCAAAAGAAAATAAAAAATATATTATATAACTCATATCTCATTTCATCAATTCAATACGATAAACAATCAAATCTATTCTACTCTTTATGGTGACACGTATTAATTTATGTTCAACCTCACAAACTTTTCACAAGTTCTTATTCAATGGTGTACCCTCATGTTTGATCAATTAAACATTTGATTTTATAAAAAAATAGAACAATAAAGAATTATCTTACATATTTCAAAGTCATTGAATGACCACACATAAAACTTATTTATTGGGTACTTTATAAGTCATATTCTAGTAACAACCGCCAACCCTATAGGATACCCAATGTCTTATCCATCCATAATAAGGGTTCTCAATTTATTTCTTTATCTCAATACAATGATACAAATAGTAATACATTCCTTCTTCATTATCTTCATCTATAATAACTGCATGAACATGCCTTACATTAAATTTGTCACATCCATATTCTTAATGATATGATCTACTTTAAAAAATAACTTTTTTTCTTGTTTTTCTTTTCTTTTTCTTACATTCACTGAAGGAACACAATTATGTCTTTAGAAATGTTTTAATGACACCATATTGACATTATTCACACCATAAAATAGTAGAACAAAGGAATTATTTCACTTGTCTTACGAGGGTACTATCAATTCTCTAAATATGTTAAAAACTATAGTCAAGAACATCTTAGTACCTATTCTTTACACTAGTTTCACAAATTTAATTTATAAATATGAAAATATTATATTTTTTTGTATGATTTATTTATAAACCTCATAATTTAGAGGAAAAATTCAAGAGAAGATTTCCCAACAACAAAATATTAATTCTTGTTAAAATAACAACCAAGGGGAAGAAGATCTCCACCCAAACTGAATGGGTCATCAAGCCATAAAGGCTCTCACCATTCCTCTGAGCTAGGAGAATCCAAAATATACCTCAACAATTGGTTTACGTAAACATGAATAAATCATAGCTAAGTTCCACACATGCAATTGACCACAACCCTATGATTTTATTACAATTACAAGAAGGAAAAAGAAAAAGAAAATAGAAATAAGATATGGTTTCCCTCACACAAGAATAGATTTGCATGCTCATGCATGACCAAAATTTAACTAAAATCACACCAAATTTTAGTAACACTTGCAAGTGCAACACCAATGAAAAATTATAACAATAAAATAAAATTTCATAAGGAGATTTTAGCTCTAAGAATGGACAAGGCAACCATGAAAAAGAAAAAACAACACTCTCCTTTTCTCCATCCCTTTCTTGTGCTTTTTCCAAAAACCCCTTAGCAAGTATGAATGATAATCGCCACCCCATTAGATTAAAATTCCTCTTAGAATTTATTGGGGTTTGGAAAACGTAAGCCCCCACATAGTCTTGTGTGGTCTCACAACACACCCCATTTTTCTCATGCAAAATAGAGACCCCTTTCTTTTTTATTTTTCATGGTTTGGAAGGAGTGGTAAAATTCACCCAATTCTATGGAAAATGTAGAGGGTAGTAGGAAGTAACATTTTTTTAATCTATTAGAAGCTACTCAAAGTTGAAAGTTGGGGTTTTAAAGAATTTTAAGTCTTACAAGATCAAGGATTTCACATGTTTCGCATTTAGTAAAGTAAAGCATCAAGTAGTAAGATTTTGGCTCGATAAAGTGTTCTTTCCATAACCTAATTTACCATAGGTAGTGAAGTAAGAAGTATCTAAGCTCAGACCCAAAGTTTTAATGAAGTGGATTTTGTTGAAAATTGGGAAATTAAAGCACCATGAAATTGAACGTGAAAGTTTTTTACTAACACTTGATCTGAATGGAGATCTTGTAGTGGGTAATTTTACCGCAAAATGATCCTTTAAATAAATCAACCTTGTGTTATCTATATACACCTAAAATCAATTAAGACAATTAATTAATTAAATACTAGTTATTTAATTAATGACCCCTTTTATTTCATCTACTTATGAATAAATTCTCAATTTATTTATATAGTTCACACTTTTCTAAATTCTTCATCTTAAACCACATTCTTCTAAATTTAATTAAATAAACAAGTGTCAATAGTTTTTTTAATTAAACATCTTCTCCTTAAGTTTGAATAATCCCAAATTCAAATTTAGTCACATGTCTACAACACTTTTTGGCCACATCATCAAGTGTCACATGTATTTAAATATGCATAATATTTAAATTGCATTATTCTCAACCAATTCTAAAACAAACTTTGGACACTTGGAAATCTCACACATTTTTCTCTCTCATACATTTGGCATGTTGTCCTTGGTCAAGGGAACATCCTCCATGATTCTTTGATCTCCACCATTCATCTCTCATGCTGATATCTCGATCGTTGGTTGCTGCCAAATCACAAGATGCTTTGGAAATCCTATAAATACAAGCCCATTCTACAACATTTTACATCACATCTTTGAGTAAACTTATTATGTAGAAATATTGAAAGAATTTAGTGAGCATAGAGAAATTTAGCATTTAGCATTTAAGCATTGTAGAATCATTTTAGTTTAGAATCATGTCTTAGTTTATAGTTGCATTTTAGTTATTAATTCTAGCTTTCATACAACATTTCCACCATAGCATTTAGCATCATTATCATAGCATACTCTTCATTTTATCACAACAACATTAATATCATAGAATCATGGCATCAATCACATAGTTTATACTTCATGTAGGAATTAATTTCTTGCATCTTACAACATCTCATTTCTTAGGTTGTCATCCAAACTAGTCATAGTGCATATACAAATCTGAGAGCACAAATGATTTAAAGGATCCTTGAGAATAGAGAACAATGGAATGATTTTAGAGTTTTTTTTGTTTTAATTTGGTTAATTTTGTGATTCAAATCTTTAATATAATATATCTCATTGCTTGTGTGACCTTGTTTACTTTACACATTTTACCTCACACATAAATTGGCGCCTAATGTGGGGCTCAACCCCATTTTAAACATTTTTTGGAAAAGTTATTTCACAGATTTTGGACATGAAATTATTTTAGCATGACCGTGAGTTCTTTTGGCACATACAAACTTTGTTATAACGCATCCAAAAGATCTTCCAGCACATTTGATAACTGTTACAGATGCATCCAAACAATATTTTAGTGCATCCAACACTTGTTTTATCGCATTCAGGGGGTCTTTCAGTGCTTTCAATAAATAGTTCAACGCATTCATAGATTCTTTTAGCACATTGAATAGTTCTTTTAGCACATAGAATTGATATTTTAGCACATGGGATGACTGTTTTAGCGCATCTGTTTAAATTTGCAAAATCTTAAAATTTTGAGAACTAATTAATGTTTTCTATGTTGTAGGTGCATGATACGCTAGTCAAAGACAAATTTATGCAACTAATGATGATGTATGTAGGGGTTGGAGCTTTTATTGTCTTCTTTTAATTGAATTAGTAGCCTAGTTTAATTAAAAGGTTAAAGAACCCCTTGTCTTTTGTGCTTGAAGTGATAAGCCTATGCTCTCCCCTTAACTCGGTGACCAAAATGTCAGAATCACTATTTTATGCTTTTTAAACACCTTTAGAAGGCCTGTCATAGTGGGAGAAAGTACTCACCCTACGGGAACGACCTAAGTGGAAACAACCAAAGCCAAGTTTTCCAACCCACTATAATCAAAAATGAATTCGGAGAAAATATGCAATTCGACAGTAGTGTGCAAGATAACCATACCCAAAGCCTTTGTTCTAAAGGTTGGGAGGTCTCCTGAGGGAGTTTATCTATTGTTGCACTGAACGAAAACCCTTACTATGAACCTTAGTGTAGAAGCCAATCGAGTCATTTTTCACACACTTTCTATATCACAGTGCAAGGGGAGGGAAGAATATGCCCCAAAGATACTCACCATATAACCATTAGGGATTACTGGACAAAAGCGAAGGATTCGGCTTTGGTTAAGACCCGGGAAAGGAAAAAACATGGGCGCCCTCTAGGGGGTGACAGGGTTGTGTGAGCTGACATGGTTTTAAGATGTGGGTTGTGGTATTTTAAGTGACCCTTGAGAATATAAAAGTGCTTGAATTCTTCTCTTGTGTTATACCCGTGGAAATCGAAAGAATCAAACCAAATTCTTGAATACACACTCAATGTTTAGTTCCTAGGTGAAAACAATTGTTTCACAACTTGCTACTATGTTTGGAGTCATAATTCAAGAAAATCATCCTTTTAACCATTTAATTCCCACAATTTGTAAACTGAAAACCAAGAAAAATTCATTGATCAACAAATCGTACCTTGGAAACATTCAAATTCAAAGCAAAACAACTAGACAAACTATCAAAAAAATTGAAAACTTTCAGTTTAGCGCATTCATTCACTATTCTTGCGCACTCATTGTATTTTCTAGTGCATCTATGCAATCTTGCAGTGCATCCATACACTTTTTTAGTGCATTCAATTCTTGTTTCAGTGCATTCACGACATCTTTTAGCACATTTACAGATCCTTTCAGTGCATACACATCCAAATCACTCAGTTGAAATCATCATACTTAGGGGTAGTCTAGTGCATCCCTATCTTTCCCTAGCACATTTAGTTTGTTTTCTAGTGCATCTAAGACATCCTTTAGCACATTTTTCCCAAATTTTAGTGCATACAACCTCTGTTCTAGCGCATCTAGTTTGTCTTTCAATGCATTGAGTCCATCTTTTAGCGCATCCAACCTCTTTTCTAGCACATCTAGGTCATTTTTTGGTGCATCAGTGCAATCTTCTAGTGCATCCATTCTCTATTTTAGCGCATCTATGTAGTCTTATAGTACATTAATTATTTTTTCTAGTGCATCAATGCAAAATTTTAGCCCATCCACACTCTATTTTAGTGCATCCATTAAATTAAAAAACAGAGACTTAAATTTATCCCTTGTTCCACAGTTTGAACCAGAATTCAAAATATTTTCCAAAACAAAATCATTCCTCAAGTACAACAGAGTCTAAAACTTGTTAAAAATAACCTCTACAAGTGGAATTCTTCAAACTAAACCAAGATCTAACATCTTAAAGTTCCTAAATCATCAAGCTGATTATTAAGCCAAGTTTCATCATCAGGATTTGTCATCCTTTCATCATGAAACAAAGCTATATAATCAGATTAAACTTGGTCTTATCAATATAATTTTTCATTCCATTTGACTTAGTTTTCATCCTTTGGCACTCTTCCAAACAAAGATCAAAATTTTAGTTAAATTATAACCCTTGTATTCCCATTCAAACAAGATTACAAAAGCTGAAACTCAAGGAAAAATAACTTGAAACTCCAAACATTGAAACTCAAAACACCATGGATGAACCTGAAGAAAATACTTTCCATGGAATCCACAACACTTAAGGTGAATAAATAATTGAGGAAGACATCCAACATGTTGAACAAGATCTAAATTTCCATAAGTGCTTAGAAAATATTTTTGAAAGAAATGGGGAAAAATACCTCCTAATGCTGGCTAAATAGGGTGTCAAATTTCCTGATGACTTTGATGTTAATCAATTGAAAGAACCTCTTAAAAATATTGAAAATGATTCACAAGATACAAAATAAGTGGTTTCCTTAACTCATCAAATGAAAAACATCCAACAAAATATTCTTGACATGCAAAGGGGAACCTCAAAATGATACTTGATACGAGACATTTTCCCATATCCATTTGATCAAGATATCAACATGATTCCTTTTACCAAGCATTGTGAATTCCCAAAGTATGATAAATACAATGGTAAAACCAATCCAATATATCATGTGAGGGAATTTAGAACCATTTGTATTGAATTTGCACACGAAGAAACTTACTTGATGAGATTGTTTCCATGAAGTCTAGGTGGACAACATGCCTTGAATGGTTTTCCAAAATTGCACCCCCAATTAAAACCTTTGAAGAGTTGGTTAACAAATTCATCACTCAGTACTCTTATAACATCCAACATGATATAACAATGAAATACCTTTGCAACTTGAAACAGAAAAAGGGTGAATCATTCCTCACTTTTCTACAAAAATGGAGAAGCTTGTTTGCAAGATATTCTCATCCTGTACCTAAAAAGGAAAAGATGGAAATTTTTATTGATAACCTAAATGACGAGATGATCTATTGATTAGAATTACAATGCCCACCTACCTTTGAGAAATTGATTGAAAATGGAATCAAAATCGAAGAAGCTTTGGTCAAAAGAGGAGCATAAAAATTTACAATGAAAAAAACGCATCAAGCTCCTCTAATAACTATAATAGCAATGATAAACCAAAGTTTTGGAAAAGAAAAAAAAATGTTGGTAACAATGATAGTGCAGTTGAAACACAAAATGCAAAACTAGTTTTCAACTTGACAACAACTACCACCAAAGCCAATCAAAACAACAATCCAACCAGCAATCAAAATAATAACCAAAATGTTAATCAAAACAACAATCAAGGTAATTCTAAATCTAGAAGACCACCATATCGAACATCCTCAAATGGAAGAAGATTCACACCTTTGGGAAAATAATTAGAATCAGCATTGAAGGAACTTCTTGCAAGCAAGGTTATAACATTACTAGAGGCAAGAAATTGGGAACCACAAAGTTAAACCTTCATGGTGGAGTGATGCACATTATTGTGACTTTCACAAAAATAAAGGGTATAAAACCAATTATTGCATGCAATTGGAACATTTGATACAAGACTTGATTGATAACAAGAGCATATTTTTAGAAGGACCCAAAACAAACAATGATGATGGAGTGTTCAAGAATCCTTTACCAAATTACGAAAAAGGGGAGACTTCTTATCAAATACCAAGGGAAAAAAAGTGAGCTATATTTATGATTCTACCAATCATTGTGTTGAGGTAGTTGAAGATCAAACCAAGGAAATCAAAATCAAGGGCCAAAGAAACATTGTTATAGCTGAAACTCATCACCATGATATCAACACCAAACCAAATCATATTAATGGCATTACACCAATAAATTTGATCACAAACATTACCGCAAGTGATAAAAAAATTAATGTCATTAAAATCAGAGAAAAGCAAGATGATCCACTAGTCAACACAATCCACTAGTCAACACAATCACAAGAGGGCAAGCTAAAATGACATTGAGAGGAGTTGCCTCCTCTACATACAAAGCAAATATTGTCCCTACAACACAATATAACATAGTTGATCAATTGCAAAAAATACCCACTCAAATATCCATATTGGAGCTTCTCAAGATTTCACCAATGCACAAAGAAATCCTGGAACAAGCCCTAGTAGCCACCACTGTACCAATTAACCTAGAAGTTTTCCAATTTCAAGCTATGGTGGGACACTTGGTTGCACCTCATTTCCTATCATTTTCCGAACATGATGATGTATCAATCACCCATCTGCATAACACTGCCCTCCACATTGAGGTTATAATTCACAAACACCACATCAAATGTGTTCTAATAGATGGTGTAGCTGGCCTAAATATATGTACTTTAAAACTCATCTGTGCACTTGGATATTCATAAAATGTTATTGATCCTAGAAGGAAAATCACTATCAAAGCCTACGATGATGAAGAGAGATCATCCCAAGGATTAATTTTTCTACCAATTCAAGTAGGCCCAGTGGTTAAGGATATAGTCTACCAAGTGTTAGACAAGGAGTTGACATACAACATACTCTTGGGATGTCTGTGGATTCATGAGATACAAGCAGTACCCTCAATGTATCATCAATGTTTGAAATTTCCTTTCAATGGGAAATAAATCACTATTTGAGTTGATTCCAACAATCCCCAATATTGCAACACACTCAGAACAACCCAAGATACTTCTGTACCACACAATAGGGAAGCTACACCTCTTAGTTCATCTAATAATGAAAGACAACTGAATTCCTTGTCAAAATGGGTTGAGAAAAAGGACCAATCCAAGGATAAGGGTATTAGTAATTCCACTCCATCAAGCCACGAAGGTCAATCAAGTTCTTTATCAAATCAACTTGAGGAGAAAGTTCAATCAAAAGATAAAGGAGTTAGTGATTCTACTCCTTCAGATCACGAAAGACAATTAAAATCCTTATCAAAATAGGTTGAAAAGGTTTAATTGAAAGACAAAGGCATGGGGGAATACTCATTTGAGCAATCATTGTGTCTATCACAACTCTTATCTTCTCCTAAGTCATATGGGTGGTCATCCACATCAAGACAACAATATTCACAACCAACCACACTATTTTGGGGAGAATTTGTAAAAGTGAGCACTTTAGTGGATGAATCAGAAGACAAGGAGGTTTTGAATTGGTTGTACAAGGATGAAGAACAATCACAAGCATTAACCTCCAATGTATAAATAAAGAAATATGGAAAAGGGAAGACAATCCTGGAAAAGATAGGCTATGAGGGAAAAGGTCCTATTGGTAAAAGAAAAGAAGGCATCATAAAACCAATACAGCCCATCACAATGAATTCTAAGGACAAGATGGGACTAGGATATATAGAAGATTCAAAAGAAGAAACCAAGCAGCAGGTTATTGAATGAATCCTCCAATTGAGAGATAGTTTTGAAATAGATTCCAATGAATATGAATGGGATTCCCTCTCTGAAGAGTCTTGTCATGATAAGGAAATTGATGTGATACAAAAGTATACACCAACACGTATGGAGGTACAAATCTCGAGTTGTAGACCACTTGAAATTGGATCATAGCATATCAATGACTCAATTGAATACAATCATACTTCGACCGAGATAGATACTTCAGAAGAGAGTAATATAATAGACCTCGATATTGCTATCAAACACTTTGACGATGTTTCCATCATGACACTTACCCCTTTTGACCTTAGCCGATTTGATGATTCCTTTCCATTGATACACCCTGAATTGATTGACTGGGACCAAAATGAGTTGCTTGACATACCTATCTTTCCAAACGATGATGCCATTGTAAAATTCCTTTGCTCTAAAAATCCCGAAACATGTTCCACCAACGAATCTCATAATGAAGCTTCAGACAAGGGAAGTGCCAAATCTCTCAATTGCAAAACAATGAATATCAAAAATTGATATAATGGTGAAAACCATTTAATGACAGTATTAGATCAAGAAAAAGTAAAAAAAAGAGCGCATCTGACAATGAAAACCTCTCTAAGGCACCAAACGATGGGAGATTTGACACTCTTCCTGAGTACTATCAAGAGAGATCTTTAGTGTTGATTGAGCCCACACAATCCATCAATTTTGGCATAGCTAAAACAATCAAGACTCTGCATCTAGCAACATCCATGAAAAAGGAAGAAAAACCGAACTTCACTAAATTCTTTGAAGAGAGGCAAGTCAAATTTTCTTGGTTCTACACTAACATGCCAGGCATAGATCCAGATCTTATCATGCATCATTTATCACTACCACCTAAGGTGAAACTAGTGAAGCAAAAGTTGAGAAAAATGAATCCCCATATCGCCCTCTTGGTGAAAGCTAAATTGAAGAAGCTACTGGATGTGGGATTTATCAGACCTATTGACTATGCCGAGTGGATATCAAATATTGTGCTAGTTTCAAAACTAGACAAAAAGCATCAGGATATGTACAAACTTCAGGGATCTTACCAAGGCTTGCCCAAAAGATGAATTTCTTATGCCTAACATTGACATCATCATAGATTTGACAGTAGGTCATGCAATGCTATCACTTATGGGTGAATTTTCAAGTTACAACCAAATAAAGATAGCACCATAGGATCAAGATAAAACAACCTTCACATGTCCTTGGGGCACATTTTGCTAGAATGTGATTCCTTTTGGATTGAAAAATGTCGGAGCCACATATCAGAGAGCAATGACCATCATTGTCCATGACATGATGAACACCTTTATGGGAGACTATATTGATGACTTGTTGGAAAGATAATTCACTAGAGAGGGACATCTGGAAATTTTAGACAAGATCTTCACCAGACTAGAGAAATTCAATGTGAGGTTAAACCCTAAGAAATGTGTATTTGGCATGACATTATCCAAACTTTTGAGATATATAGTATTGTCTAAAGGCATTGAGGTGGATCCTGCAAAGGTCAAAGCCATCATGGAGATGCCTCCTCCAAATAATATCAACCAACTTAGATCTTTATAAGGATGATTCAAGTCTATTAGGAGGTTCATCACACAATTGACTGATAAAACTCATCCTTTCAATCACTTACTACATAAGAATGTCTCTTTCAAATGGGATGAAAAGTGTGAAGCAACATTTAATCAAATGAAACAATATCTGATGTTTCCACCCATACTGGTACCACAAACTGAAGGAAAGCCATTATTACTCTACATTGCAACAACAAAAGTATCTTCAGGCGCCTTGCTAGCACAGGAAGACTCTGTAGTAAAGGAAAGGGCTAATTATTACATCAACAGAACTTTGAATGGTTATGATATCAACTACACATTTATTGAAAAAGCTTGTCTGGTGGTAGTATTTTCTACTTAGAAACTAAGACATTACATGTTGACTCATGCCATCAAAATCATAGCTAAAATTGATCCATTGAAGTACCTACTTAGCAAATCTACCCTGACAGGAAGACTAGCCAAATGGGTAATGATATTGAGCAAGTTTGATATCAAGTATGTGGATAGGAAAGTAATCAAAGGTCAAGCCATAGTGGATCAACTAGCTAAAGCACCACTACAAAATGATCACCTGATGAGAATTGAATTTCCAGATGTAGGTGTCCTAACAGTGTCAACACAATAGTGGATGTTATATTTTGATGGATATTACACACAACATGGATCAAGCGCAGGAATCTTATTTGTCACACCTCAAGGACACACCATTCCAAAGTCCTATAGGTTAATGTTTCCTCATACTAACAACACAGTTGAGTACGAAGCATTGATCATTGGAATCAAAGTAGCAGTCGAATGGAAAATCACAGAGTTGCATGCCTATGGTGATTCTCAACTAGTCATTAATCAGGTGAATGATGAATACCAAACAAAAGATGATAAATTGATGCCATATAAAAGAATGGTTGATGAATTTAAAAATTACTTTGTGGAGATCAAATTTGAGCAAATTTTTAGAGGTGACAACAAAGTTGTTGATGTTATGGCATGATATTGAGCAAGTTTGATATCAAGTATGTGGATAGGAAAGTAATCAAAGGTCAAGCCATAGTGGATCAACTAGCTAAAGCACCACTACAAAATGATCACCTGATGAGAATTGAATTTCCAGATGTAGGTGTCCTAACAGTGTCAACACAATAGTGGATGTTATATTTTGATGGATATTACACACAACATGGATCAAGCGCAGGAATCTTATTTGTCACACCTCAAGGACACACCATTCCAAAGTCCTATAGGTTAATGTTTCCTCATACTAACAACACAGTTGAGTACGAAGCATTGATCATTGGAATCAAAGTAGCAGTCGAATGGAAGATCACAGAGTTGCATGCCTATGGTGATTCTCAACTAGTCATTAATCAGGTGAATGATGAATACCAAACAAAAGATGATAAATTGATGCCATATAAAAGAATGGTTGATGAATTTAAAAATTACTTTGTGGAGATCAAATTTGAGCAAATTTTTAGAGGTGACAACAAAGTTGTTGATGTTATGGCAACCATTGCTTCTCTCTTACAAATACCTAAAAAATGAGCCTGTTATGAGTTCATGGTGGAACAACTGTTTAACCCTACCTATGATATCCCCGAATCCCAAGTCATATACCATATAACTGAGGTTGATGCTTCTACCTATGGGAAAATTTACACCTATCTAAAAGACAATACCCTCCCACCTGATTTATCCTGAAACCAAAAATGAAACTTTAATCGACAAGCAACTCGAATACTTTGATAGTCAATGTACTTTACTGACGAGGTCTTGATGGTACTCTCCTTTGGTTTCTTGAATGTAACGAAGCTAAAAACTCTTTACAAGAGGTTCATGAAGGTATCTATGGCACACGTTCAAGTGGCCTAACTTTAGCTAAGAAACTCATATGTTTGGGGTATTACTGGCTGAATATGGAGGAGTCATTTCAATATGTCAAAACGTGTCAAAAACATCAAATTCATGGAAACCTGATACACGCACCAGCATAAGAGTTGCAACCATTCACCTCAACATGGCCTTTCTATCAATGGGGACTTGATCTTGTAGGGAAAATTCATCCATCTTCATCAAATGGACACAAGTTCATCATCATAGCCACAAAGTACTTTATGAAGTGGATTGAAGATGTTCCCCTAACCACCATCACAGGAAAATAAATTGCATCCTTCATCCTGAATTATATCATATGTCGGTATGGTATTCCTCAATCCATTATCACAGATAATGAAAAACCTTTCAAGAATCAGGATGTCCAAGAACTTTGTGAGAGGTTTCATATCCAACATCAGTTTTCTACACCATACTATCCTCAAGGAAACAGCCAAGTGGAGGCCTCGAACAAAATCATCTTGAAAATCCTGAAGAAAATAGTCAACGATGCTAGATGTGATTAGCACATTCAACTGAACCCTACTTTGTGGGCTTATCAAGCCAGTATCTGCACCCTGACAAGAGCCACACCCTATGCTCTAGTCTATGGATCATAGGCCATTCTACCTATTGAGGTTGAGCTACCATTACTTCGTGTGTCACTAAAGGGGATCATTTTAGATGAAGGCTATTGGGTCTCTAGGCTACAAGAGTTGGAATTGTTGGATGAGAATCATCAGCATGCAGTTGATCACCTAAAATCCTATCAAAAACATGGAAAACAGGCATTTTGGTGACAACAAAAAAAAAAGAGAAAAATACTAAAAAAGTGAAAAAATTAATAAAATCTAAAAATCTAAAAAAGTGCAATAAAAGCAAGTAGTGAAAACCTAGCAACAGGTGCTATTTGTGATGGGTTAGCTTTTCCATCTATTTGAGCATGTTGACCATTTTCTTTCGCCACTCTCCTACCTATGATAAAAAAACCTCATTGTACATATCCTGGCATCGTGGTCATGTCTCACCCTAGACTAGGGGAAAAATCCTAAACTCACTGGGGGCAATAAACTTTGATCTTAAACCAACGAACAAACAGTAGTAAGACTACACAACAAACACACAAATCATAGTACAACCCAATATTGAACATCAATCACAATCAATAACACATCAACCATCCAAATCAAATAGCCAAATCAATCAAATCAAAGCAAACTTTAAATGGATGATGTTCCTTCTAAATCATGGCTTTATCACTTTGGAATGTTTTTTCAACTGTTACACTTTAATTTTTGTTGTCATATCTCTGGAGCAACTCGATGATGAATTGAACTAGAGTAGCCAGGAAGGAGTATGTTTTTTCTTTGTCTGTTGTCTGCGAGTTGATCACTCTTACTGTGCAAATTGTCATGAGATGTGCTCTACAAAGTATCACTGATGACATTCCAGATTTGCATAGGGAAATGATTAACTCTTTTCTGTTTACTCAAGAAATTCTTAGGTCATCTCGGTTCAATTATACCTAGATGCTTGGGTTAACTTGTAATATCAGAATCATGGAAGTAGTACTCAAGTCATCATGGTCTAATTATACCATCGATGTTTGTACTCACTTTCAACATTTTAAAAGCTCAATGATGATAAAAAGCACAACAAATCAGCTATTATGATGACAACATTTGCATATTAGATCTACATGGTTAAGTTAGATTGCATTCATATCAGTGTTGCATCTGTATTTATGGGTTTTCCAAGGTTGAAACAAATTTCACAATGATGATATCTCTAGTGCTAATGGATTGAGTACATTTGACATTACCACAAACACATCATTCTCATATAATTGCACATCATTTGCATACATTAGAAAGCATTTTCAAATCATTCATCCATCCATGCATTACATCATAATATCCACATCAAAAAACACAAAAAGAAGTGCATTGCATCTCACTTGCATAATCAAAATCATTTCATTTGTTATTAATGGATTAAGAAAATGGTCCATTAAGAAGGTTGAAAGACATATCTAGCATAGTAAGATTTCCAAGAAGAAAAAGTTGTTGAAGAAACATGTCAGGTCAACAAGGATATAATTCCATTGTTATGAACATCTAAAATAAGTAATGAAGATGAATTTTTTATTACTCAAAGCTAAGACTGACAAAGGATTAACTGGATCAACACAATCATCACATAAACATCACACATCATTTGCATAATCAATCCATCTCACGTAGCATAAAACATCATCCATTAGGCATATAGAATCATCAATCATGCATTATCATATCATCATTGTATACATCACACAATCATTACATAAGCATCATATAAACATCATGAACACATAGAACTATGCACCCTCATATGATCATTCCATTCATCCATTCACTCATGTATTAACATTATCATATATTCATCCATTCATTGCATCATCTATTTGCATTGGAAAAGTACAAAAAAAACATAAAATGCATCACATTCCAGTGACATAATAAGATCCATCACATGTAGCATATATGCATCATTCATAAAGCATCATAAAATTATAACGCATATTTCATAATTTGCATCCATAGCATAACATACCATCATCATATAGAAAATCACATAACCATCATAAAGTAGAAATAAAATGCATCCA
The DNA here is from genome assembly GCA_007258455.2 of Sequoia sempervirens. Taxonomy (NCBI): domain Eukaryota; kingdom Viridiplantae; phylum Streptophyta; class Pinopsida; order Cupressales; family Cupressaceae; genus Sequoia; species Sequoia sempervirens. Next base: position 515,795,616 of record VDFB02105785.1, read on the forward strand.
TCATAAATCATATAAAAACATAGATCAATAATCATCTTCGCATATCATATAACCTAAAAATCATAATTTCAAATTGTACAAGGATATCCAAAGGTATGAAGAGATAAATCAATATCAAAACTGGCAGTATATCATAGTGTCTCAACTGAATCAAGAAGTATACATCATGTCCCAAAATACAACAAATTTTTCATCACATCAAAGTTATATTGTGCTCCCCCCAAACGGTGTTGGCATCATTGGACCTATGCATCCCCCACCAAATGGACCTACACCAGGATCTCTTAGATCTCTCAGAAGTGGTTGTGTAACACCTCTGCTCATGGTTCGAGACTGGGACCTACCTGACCAGGACTGTGCATAGCTCTCTCGACGCTCTGGTGGAACGACCTCATGATACTTTAGTCTATAAAAATTTGCCTCCCTGGTAGAGTGTTGTACCTCTCTAAAGTGGTCTGATGTACATGTTCCCTCAAAATCTCTCTACAATCTCTCCGCTATACCCTCTACTTGATCAACCTGCAGTCTCAAGCTATCCCTCTCGGTTGTGAGTGTCATAATCTATGCCAGAATTTGTGAATGCATCTGAGCCTAGGCCTGTGCTTGTGTCTATATTTTCCCCTTGCATCTATGCTAGCAAATCCTACATCTATGCAAGTTGACCCTGCAATGTCTGAACCTGTACCTGTAATGCAACAATATGAGTTTGTTGCTACTAAGAGGGTAATCGGATCTCTACATGATACTAGGAAGTAGCCACCAGTGATCACCTCTTCCAAGGCACTCTGAGGTCTCAAACATCAAGAGTTGGACCTCCACCACCCCCATCACCTCTGTCACCATTACCTCGATCATCATCTTCACCTCCTCCATTTCCATCTCCATCCCCATCATCACTACTCTCTACCTCCTCCTCATCTCCTCCATCTCTCCTCCGCTTGCACCCATGTACTACTACCCTCTCTATATCATCTAATAATGGAACTAGCTCATCTGGGCTCAAGATCCATGGGAATGGATGTAAGAAGAGGTACTGAGCATACTCCTTTGATATCGTAGCCTCAAGAATCTCTTAAATGATGGCCTGTAGACCTTAGAACTCTGCAAATACATCATAGGAAAAAGTGGGACCCCACTCGGTCACATCCATTTGTTGTCACACATAATGAGCCACTCCCTAGGGCATACCCTGTACCCGGCCATACTGTCTCAATACCCTCCACAACAAAAATCTCTCAATGATGAATCAGATCTTCCAGATTAGATACATAGACTAGCACAAAAATGACATCTTAGTGTTGTCCTCTGACCACTACTCGCAATCAAGGTAGGACCGCCAGGTCACCATCTCCAAATCATCAAGTACTTTCCTCCAGTAATCCAATTTTCCCAACTTAGGCTGAGCAACTAGACCTATATAAGCATGAACATATGGCCTCATGGTAGGATGTTGTCTCTCTCCAACTAGCCAAGTGACCACTATATGATCCCATGCCCATATCTGAAGCAACGTGACCCCAACTGACAAACTAGCCCCTCGAAGGTAGACAAGCTGGTGTAAATCATGGTACAAATGAGAAAGCATGAAACATCCCCATGCATATCAGGTACCCTAAGCAATCATGCTCTCAATAATTTGGCCCCATCCAACTGAAAGTCCCTTTGACCTGCAATAAGGAAAAAGGAACCCTCCAATGAATCCTACAAGCACAAATGACAATGTGGCATAAGCATCAACCATCTCTCTCCAAGGAATCTCATAGTCACATATCCGATCATCCTCAAATACTCTATGAAGTGCATCAGTCCCACCCTTCTCAATAGAATCATATAATACTAGCTCTCCAACAACATGTATCTGTAGAATCTGATAGACACCCTCTAGTGTCACTGTCATCTCGCTAGTGGGTAAGTGAAAGGTGTTATGCTCACTATGCCACCTCTCTACTAAAGTTGTCAATAGACCCCTATTAATCTTAATCTAGGGCATATCTATCAGCGAGGACAATCTGAATTGTGCAATAACACCTACCTCAACCTATACCAACTAGGGTATCAAATCCCACATCCTCGGGAAGCGCTCTCGAATATGCAGATTCGTCAAAGGCTCTTATGATCAAAAAATATAGCAAATCAGTAATCTTGTCTATCAATCAAAATAAATCAACCTATTAATCTAATTAGCTCTGGTGAGACTTTGATCAAATCTCATGAGCATCAATCTATCATTCAACCTCACCTATCATGAGGTTTATCAATCAATCTATCATTCAACCTTTCCTATCATTAGGTTTATCAATCAATCAATGCATCTCACCTATCATGAGGTCAATCAATCAATCAAACTATAATTGATCCTTGCCTATCATGAGGTCAATTATCAGTATCCTATCATTGAATCTCACCTATCATGAGATCAATAAAACATCTAATCTATCAAAATCATCAATTATCATCAAATCAAAGGTTGACATGATAAAAAATCATCAAAAAACAAGTAATTCGATCAAAAATTCATCAATCTGGTCTAAATATCATTGAAGCGCTAAATAGTCTTTCTATGCACTAAAAATATCAATGCGCTAGAAAATTTCATGTATGCACTAAAACATGGTTTCAATGCACCAAACAAACAGATGAGCCATCAAATTTGGTCAATGTGCTAAACCCCTCTATCAAAGCACTAAATCATCCTATTCACTACACCATCTCATCAATGCGCTAATTCAATTCACCTAAGCGCTAAATGCACCTATGCACCACACCATTTACTCTATGCGCTATTTCAGGCAATCTATGTGCTAAATGAACCGATGCGCTAATCTGTTTACCCTATGCATTAAAATCCTAATCCTATGCGCTAGAACAGTTAATCTATGCAATACATCGGGTGGTCTATGCACTATAATATTTAAAATCAAATTCAAACATGGGAAAGAGTGGGAAAACAAATTGTACAATTTATGATAGAGGTTTTTGGGGTACATACCAGAGGTCTATACATTGTCGAGTAGTTGTGACATTTAATGCGCTCAAATTGATGTGTATGATAAGGAATCACCATTTTGTTTGAAATTGCTAGATTGCTCAATCAATCTCAAATCTTCAAATTGCAAATGCACAAATGAACTTTTAATCCAACTTTTTAACCTTTTAAATGTTAATTAAGTGGGAATTTTGTGGCATTGATTTATTTTATTTTCAAAGGGGCTTTAATTCATCACTTCATCACATAGTGGCTTAAATGTCATTTTTTGGGAGATAAATGGTTTCTGAATTGTAAAATTTTGAAATCATAAAAAAATCATGAAAATTTCAAATATTTCAAAAAAAAATCCCAAAAATTCAAAAATTCACTGATTTATCTCCTGAGGGGGCATATATCCATCATCACTTGAAAATCAACATCTGGGGCATCTGAAAAAAAATAAAAATTGTCGGCATCAATAGCAAATTATTCTTTGAAGCAACGTGTAAACACATTCCTTCAAAGAGAGGCAAAATGTATACACCTAAAATCGGTAAAGACAATTAATTAATTAAATATTAGTTATTTAATTAATGACCCCTTTTATTTCATCTACTTATAAATAAATTCTCAATTTATTTATATAGTTCACACTTTTCTAAATTCTTCATCTTAAACCACATTCTTCTAAACAAATGTCAATAGTTTGTTTAATTAAATATCTTCTCACTAAGTTTGAATAATTCCAAATTCAAATTTAGTCACATGTCTTCAACACTTTTTGGCCACATCATCAAGTGTCACATGTATTTAAATATGACTAATATTTAAATTGCATTATTCTCAACCAATTCCAAAACAAACTTTGGACACTTGGCAATCTCACACATTTTATTCTCCCATGCATTTGGCATGTTGCCCTTGGTCAAGGGAACATCCTCTATGATTCTTCCATCTCCCCCGTTCATCTCTCATGCTGAAATCTTGACTGTTGGTTGCTGCCACATCATAAGATGCTTTGGAAATCCTATAAATACAAGCCCATTCTACAACATTTTATCACATCTTTGAGTAAACTTATTATGTAGAAATATTGAGAGTATTTAGTGAGCAAAGAGAAATTTAGCATTCAACATTTGAGCATTGTAGAATCATTTTAGTTTAGAATCATGTCTTAGTTTATAGTTGCATTTTATTTATCATCTTAGCTTTCATACAACATTTCCACCATAGCATTTAGCATCATTATCATAGCATACTCTTCATTTTATCACAACATTAATATCATAGCATCATGTCATCAATCACATAGTTTATACTTCATGTAGGAATTAATTTCTTGCATCTTACAACATCTCATTTCTTAGGTTGTCATCCAAACTAGTCATGGTGCATATACAATTCTAAGAGCACTAAGGGTTTAAAGGATCCTTGAGAATAGAGAACAATGGAATGATTTTAGAGATTTGTTTTGTTTTAATTTGGTTAATTCTATGATTCAAATCTTTAATGTAATATGTCTCATTTCTTGTGTGACCTTGTTTACTTTACACATTTTACCTCACACATTATCAATGATGAAACTTGGTAACCAATAAAAAATACTTTCGAGATATTTTGGTCATGTTGAACAAGAAGTTGGTGACTTATCACTTTTGCATCTGACAAAATTCTCAATGGTTAGTCTAAATATAAAAAAAAGAGTTGCTACCGAACTTGCTTTATTTTTTAGTAAGAAAATAAGTGTGAACACCAAAACCCTCGCCATTAATTCTCAAGATATTGGACTCATACACATTTAGTACATTGAATGAGTAATGATTAATATGTATTGGTAGAGTTGTAAAAGTGTTGTGTTGTCATATCATCTTCATTAAGTGGGCATATTTGCACACCTAAAATGTAGTAACATGTTCAAAAAGCAATAAACAAAAAAATCACATAAATCAAAGAATAACCATAAGAGACAAAGAAAAGGTGAGCACCAAAATTCAAAAGAGGTATAAGCCCATCCAATTGTCTAAATCAAGTATTTTCTAGATCAAGATTTAATTTTTCTGCATATAGTTGGTATTCATAGAAATATGGTGTTCTAGTTTAAGTCTTTGAAGCATGCATGATTATTTTATGAAACAATATAAATAAAATAAAATATTTTTTTATTATAAAACAACTGGGCAGATTAAATATTAGAGGAATGCAAGATTATGAAAACTAACCCTAACTAGCATAAGAATTCAACACATTAACCATGCAAAATCCAGATGAGTATTCAAAAGAGGAGAATCAAGGATAAATTCAACTTTCCTCAATCTTAGGTTGCTACAACATATGACATGGTAATAGATACCAATCTGGGTAATTTCAATGAAGAGTAATTCTTAGAGAGGATTAGGTCACCCAATGCCACTCTATCAGCACAACATATTGTAGAAAGTGGATTGCATATGGCGATAGTTTTTCCTCCAACCATGGATGCCCCAAAGCTACTTTTAGAATGCATACATTTCGACAATGCCACAAGAAAGGTGGTTTTAAAAGAGGGTGGAGTGTATGTTGACTTGACCATAGAAGGAATTTCCCAAACCTTTGGAATTCCTATTTTTCTAGTAATGATTCCAATAGAGGTTGAAAGACCTATAAAATAATATGTGATCATAGCGGAGAAAAATAAAAGCACAATTTTGACAACTTGGTTCAAAGAAAAGGAAAATCCAAAGACGTAAAAAATGTTGAAGACTATATTCAAGTCAAATTTCATCTCAGACATTATTGACATTATTACACTATTGAATAGAATAGAAGGATCTCAAGATGCTAGAAAGTTTGAACACTAGATGTATGAAATCATCAAGCATGTGAAGGATGGACCAAATAAAATCCACTGGTCAAAATCCATCAGTGATTTATTATGTGATCAAATAAAATATTTTAAAATGCCAACAATATTCTTCATGTCTTTGCATGTGATATATTCATGTGATAAAAGGGGAAATATTCAAGGATTAAATAGGGTGAGAAATCTAGGAAATAATCTTGGACAACAACTAATTTACCAACATTATCCATAGATAACCAAAGAATATTTAAGGCATTAAAAGAGGGTTAATTATACATTCACCATGAAGCTAGTTAGGACTATAGAAGGAGGAAATGCTAAAAGAATCTATGTTGATGCACAAAGTGTGATTAATTACCATGGATGTTGGTACATTTTATTTCCTAAGTTTACTTATATTAGAATTGAGGGGTTTTTAGGTTTTATATATATGTTACTCAAATACCCTACAGACAAAGTGCTACTTCTCGAATTCACAAGATAGGTGATGGAATCTCATGATTCCTTCCTTCAAGCTTGTAAGAAAGGAAAAATAAAATTTCCCTTCACATGGGAAGATATAAATGCATTACATCAAAGTGTGCCAGATTAGAAGAGGTTAAATTACACTTGTATGGATTAGAGATGTTTGGGTTAAACAAGGCTAAGTATGATCCAACAAGAAGGCTCATAAAATATATTAATAAGGGGTTCATTCATGAACCCCACCTAGAAGATTACTAGATGATTGTGCAAATGAACATGAAGTTAGGAAAATGTCACATCAAAGATTGACATTGGATCAAATGAAATATTTAGGAAAACATGATGTCCCTACACAAGTGACGAATGATAATGTGGAAGTGTTGAGTCCAAAGTACAATGTTGAAAGTATTTTTAATCATCCTGTCCAGGATACTAATTGGAAAGAGCCTAAAATCACATCACTAGATGAGATAGCTAATCCCATCATATAATTTAGCCAAATTTGGATTGGTAGGTATATCCTAAAGCAAAGGTCAAAAGGAATACCTATTACTTAGCCACATGGAAGAAAGAGAAATAAAAAGATAGTAGAAGAGAGTGGGTATGGTGATTCTATGAGTAAAAAGATGCTCAAATTATAGAAGCTAGAGCTATTGAAGAAAATAAAGAAATGATTGTTGAAAAACCCAGTCAAGGGTTTTTAGTAGACATGCAACCAGAAGATCCTAATCGAGAGATAAGGGCACTTCCAAAAAAATTACTAGCAAAATTTAAGAGTAAATTAGTAGGATCATTGTCATCATCAATGTTACCTCAAGCTGAACTCATAACTCCAAAGGAGATTGTAGACACCTAAAAATGGTCTAGAGAATCTAATTAATTGAATACGACTTATTTGATTAATTAATCTTAAATTCATCTACTTAGTAAATAAATAGAAATATTTATTTATATTAAGTTCATTATTAATTCTTCTATTTTCTCTCCTAATTAAATAAACACAATTAAAAACTTTGTTTTATTTAATTATTATCATTTTCATTATATTATTTCTCTCTTAATTAAATAAACGAAATTAAAAACTTTGTTTTATTTAATTATTATCATTATTACTTCTTTTATATTTCTATCATAAATTAAATACACAACTTAAATAATTTGTGTTATTTAATTACCTCATCATATTTCTTCTTAATTAAATAAAGATATTCTAAAATCTTTTATTTAATTATCATTTTCCTTTTATTTTAATTTAATAAACAAACCCTATAGTTTGATTTATTAAATTATTCAATCCTCTTTTTTGCTAAATTTAAATAAATTAAAATTATTTAAATTTATGCATAAATTTTATACCACTATTCACTCACCAATAAAATTAGATTTTCAAAAATTTAATTAATGCAACTTCCATTCACGGGAAGAGCTTCAGGGACAAACTTGCAGGAAGTCCTCTCAATCTTCTTCCATCAATCCTCCCTCTCTTCTTGCTTGGTGTTTTCATGGGGAGGAACAATCCTCCATGATCAGCTCCATCTTCTCATCCCATGCCCTTCAAATCTCTAGATTGAATCACAGCCCCTCATCCCGTATCCCTGTGCAATTGTGCTGCCGTGAAAGCTATAAATATAGCTCTTTGGCTACAGGAAATGGATCCCAATTTGTGTAATCTTACTCTGCAGGTTTCCCAAGCATTCAAGCATCCAAGCATCCAAGCATTCAAGCATTCATCCAACATCCATCAAACAGCAATCAAGCATCCAACATTTGCAGTCATGGCTGCCATTACAATAGATTTGCATATTTAATCACATAGGAATAGAATTAGTTCATTTCTCATTCTCTAAATGTCATTTCAATAGTTTAAATTAGCTTCTAAATCTGAGAGAAAAGTAAATTAGAGAGATCCTTTAGAGATAGAGAGCAATAGGATAGATTTCTGAAGCTTTTTAGTTTAAATTAGTTTAAATTCTTTAAATCTTAGATGCAATGTCCTATTTAGAGGTGTAGAAGCATGTTTAATGTGTTTATCCCATTCTTCCACTTACATTTTGGCGCCCACTGTGAGGCATAACCCCGTATTTTGCTTAATTTTTGAAAATTGTGTCCTACAGGTATCGGCGTGAAAGTTTTCGCAGAACCGTGACTTTTTGCAGCGCACCGGGTTTCTGTTACAGCGCACCGAGTTTCTGTTACAGCGCGCCGAATTACTGTTCCAGCGCGCCACGTCACTGTTTTAGCGCGCTAGGTTTTTATTTCAGCGCACCGAGTTACTGTTTCAACGCGCCACTTTATTATCTTCAAAATTATTTTTTTTATCTGGATCCGATGCGTCCGCGGCCAGATTCTGTTTCTGTCTACTTTCTTGGTTAAAATTTACCAATCCTAGGATAGAAATAGATAAAATTTATCAATCCTAGGATAGAAATGGATAAAATTGATCAATCCTAGGATAGAAACTTCACAATTTTCTTTTGGGATTAAAATTGAACATCATGTTTTTATGGAGCAATATCTCCATATAGATTAGCTAACTGGTCTTTCAGGTTTTAAAAAGAACAATTTCTCTGTTGTGATTGGGTGATAGGTTTATGCTCTCCCCTTAACTGGGTGCATCAGAATACTAGACTCACCATTACTTTACACATTTTAAAGCTTTCTTAAAACCTTTAGACAGGCCTGCCGTAGTGGGAAAAAGTACTCACCCTATGGGAACGACCTGAGTGGGGACAGCCAAAAGCCATGGCATTCCAACCCACTTTAAAATTTATGTGAATTTGGGGAAACCCTCTTTCAACGGAAGTGTGCAGGATAACCATCCCCAAAATCTTTGTTCTAAAGATTGGGAGGTCTCTCGAGGGAGTTTATCCATTTTCCGCTCCGAACAGAAACCCTATCTAAGAACTTAGAACTAGAAGCACACTTGTCAGTTTCTAAACATTGTAATACTCAGTGGTGCAGGGGTGGGGAAGAATCTACCCTCAAGCACTCACCATATAATTGCCAAGGACTGTTTGCTCAGGGGATCTGGTATCCACTTCCGTCACTCTGAGTATGCACCTGGAAAAGACAAAAAACACGGGCGCCCTCTAGGGGGTGACATGGCTGTGTGAGTCGACGCAATTCCAAGCTGTGGGCCGTTCGAGTATATAACAATGACCTTTTGTCTCTAGGAGTGAGTCTGTTTGAATTGTCTTATCTTGTCATCAAACCAGTGAAAATCAAGAGGAACCATGTTTGATTCTTGAACATACACTCTTTGTTTAAGAATTTAGGATTTAATCAACAACAATTCTATTTTTGCTTTCTATGTTTTCTTGTCATTAAAACAGATAAGATCATCCCAAAAAGAAAACACAAACCACCATGGCTGAAATAGATGAGGATAAATTGAATGCTTTAGCTTATCAACTGGAAAACCTTCAACAAAAAATCTAGGAAACAACCACAAAGAGATATCTAATGCCAAACACCTAACCATATCCTCTTGACCAAACAATGAACATGAGACCTTCTTCACCAACAACTCCATCATCGAAGTTCAATATCTTTGAATTTTTCCAAAATTTCAAAAAGCCCAAATCTCAGTCCTCAAATACAAATGATATTGAACAATCTTATCATGTCACACATTTATCTCCATCCACCATAAGCCAAAATGAACCTCAAGATTCTTTCACCCAAGTTAACAATTCCATCCAATCACCTTCTTCTATCATATCCTCAACATCCAATGATTCATGTCAATCTCTCAATCCAATGCATGCTAGCATAGACTCCCCTACACATCAAGGTCAAGATATTCTTTCTACTCCATCCAATGACTCCACAATCTCACAAAGTCTTCCCATCTTTGATCAAGATCCCATTTCTCAAGAATCTTATGACGATCCCCTCCTTTCACTTGTCATCCAAAATAATTCACATCCATCTCAAGAGACAGGTATCCTTCCAAGTTCTTTTTCCACATCATCTAATCAATCCATACCATATCATGATTCTATTGCATCACAAGATCATGATAGTTCTTCCATCCTATCTAATGATTTCTTACCAATTGATGATCAAGACATGCTTTCTACAAAATCTCATGATTCCCTTCCTTCTCATGATCAAGATATGTCTTTCATACCACCTCATGATCCTTTTCCAAGTCAAGATCAAAATATCCCATCATCCCCAAGTCAAGAGCCTATCACACCTATTCAAGCTATCCATGAACCCTACACCTATAAATTAGGATCCTCCACCCTTATCCATTCTGGTTTACTTCCAACACCTATCCTCTCATCCATATCATATCCTCCCCAAAATGGACTTGCATCTTGTTTCACAAACAATACATATCCCATTGATAAACAAATGTGTCAAAGTATGAACTACAAAGGCAAAGGATTAGGCATTCATGAACAAGGTATCTTAGAACCCCCTTTTATTCAAAAATACCCATATCACCATGGCTTTGGTTATATACCTAAGTGTCCTAGTACATCAAACCCTCCATCTATCCTAGGTCCTCATCCTAGTACATCAAACCTTCCGTCTATCCTAGGTCCTCATCCTATTCCATCAAACTTTCCATCTATCCTAGGTCCTCATCCTAGTCCATCAAAATCTCCATCTATCCTAGGTCCATATCCTATTCCTCAAGAACAACAAAGGCACACATCCTTGATGCCCTTTCAAAATTCTACCCACATTAACTCATCCATAATACCTCCATACCATTCATCTCAATCCACCCCTCCCATTGCTCTTGGAAGAAATTTGGGTGCCAAATATTAGAAGCTTCTATATCAAAATCCATGTGTATCAAAGGATCAACATGTCTCCTCGAAGAGACATGCAAAAATAAAAGAAAACTTGATCCAAAATCAAAGGAAAAATCAAAAAGGCCACAAATGGCCATCAAAGCAAAAAGGAAATTTTCAAAGACCACAAAGGTCCATAAATCAAAAGAAAATTTCAAAAGGCCACAAAGGCCCATCAAAGAAAAAAGGAAATTTTCAAAGACCACAAAGGTCCATAAATGAAAAATTTTCAAGGCCACAAAGGCCCACTAAGCAAATATCAAAGTCAAAAATCATGTGGATTCCTAAAAGTCTCATAGAAGCAATAAAATCAAAATTGGCATCCAAATTTTCTTATCCAAAAGCTTCCTCCAATCTTCCATATAATAACCTATCACTTTCCAAATCCATTCTTCCTCCATCACTCCACCATCCTTCAAGGTGTGTGCCAATGTTGAGCTTGTCATCCTTTCCATCTATCCATTATCCAACATTCATCCCCCATCATTCCCATTTAATCCAAACCTTTGCATAAATCCTTAGTCTTTTCCATCATACCATTAATCTACCAACATTTATGAGTCTAATCCCCATTGCCATGGTTAATTAAAGGGATAATTGGTTGTGAAACTCAATGTTAAAGTCCTTCCTCCATCTCCCTATCATCCATATCCTATCTTACATATTCCTCTTGCACTCTACACTTAGGGGCAAGCCTCATCCATCTTATCATTCATGGTCATTATCCTTTCTACACTCATTCCTTACATTTCCACTTTTGATCTTGATAAGGTTAAGAATCTTCGTGAACATCATATATGATTATCCTATATGCTTTATCCATATCTTTCGTACCATATCTTTTATTTCATCCATATCCCATCATTCTTACTAGATACATCCTTTCATTTCATCCTTGGTCTTGATGAGGAATGGGGGAAAAGTACTTGGTCTTTGTGTCTATCTATTTGATCTTGATCATCACCATTCATTCTTGTTATCCTTGCATTATTCCATTCCATATCTCCTAGCCTATCAAAATCCATGTCATCATGTCCCTTTGCAACCTTGAATCTTATCATGCAAATCATATTTGAGCCTAGCTGTAAAACATTATCCAATCCTCATATCTTTTGTCAATCAATCATCAACAATCATCAATCTTTTGTACTTAGAGGATATCAGTAATCCTAAATACTTATCATCATCATGCCTTATGGAATCAATCATTCTTGGCATATTAATCAATCAACTATTGTCATCTTTAAACAAGAGATATGTTGTCTGTGTGACATGTTTTGTAGTGACTTTCATTTTGATCTATCATTTATCCATGGTTGCATTACCTCTATTGTGGTTCAGCTTGTTCCTTCAATCGGTCATACCATCTCATTCCAAATCAAATATCTTGAAAATCCTAAAAACATTAGAAAATCCATCAAAATCCAAAAACATCAGAAAATCCATCAAAATCCAAAAACATCAGAAAATCCATCAAAGTCCAAAAACATCAGAAAATCAAAATTCAAAAACATTAGAAAATCAAAATCCAAAAACATCAGAAAATCCATCAAAATCCAAAAACATCAAAAAATCCATCAAAATCCAAACACATCAGAAAATCAAAAAATCCATGCAAAAACATTCAAAAATCGCAAAATGCAATAGTAGAGTTTGTGTCGGTCGAACTACGTGGTCTCTGCGTGTATAACGTAGGCAAGACTAATCTTTGATCAATCCCCAAGACCCCTAGGATAGGTCTTTAGGTTACATCATTTGGTCGAACGTCTGGGAATATCATGCAAACATCAACACACACAATTTCAACATCGATGATCTAATCTGAATAATGATTTGAAAATGCATTAAGTAGAATTTGAATTGTTGTACTTTTCTTTTTATCATATGCTTATCATTTCTTTGGAGCTACTCGATGATGTATTGAACTAGAGAAGCAAGGAAGGAGAATGATACTTTTCTTTGTTTTCTGTTTGTGAGTTAGTCATTATTACTTTGTGAATTGTCACGGGAAGTGCTCTACCGAGTATCATGGATGACATTCCAATTCACTTAAGAAAATGATTAATTCTTGTCTATTTACGCAAGAAATTCTCAGGTCATCATTGGTCTATCTCATACCTTGATGCTTGTGTTCACTTGCAAAATAAAAAATCATGAAAGAAGTACTCAGGTCATCATTGGTCTATCTCATATCATTGATGCTTGTATTCGCTTTCAACATTTTTAAAGCTCAGTGATGATACAAAGCAAAATCAAAAGATTGTTGAAATGACACTTAGATTTGCATGGTAAAATAGATTTGCATGATAAAATAGATTGCATCCATATTAGTCTTGCATACGCATTTATAGATTGTTTCAAAGCTACCAATTTCAATCTCAAAAGCTACATGTATGCCCTCTCCTCATCATATCACTATCTCTTCAATAATTCTTAGGATAATATATAATTGTTTTCCTAATCACCTCTTTCTAAATCATTTTCTTTCATTTCAATCATCTCAAATTCCATCCAATCTTAATCTATTAATTCTAGCACAAATCATTTAATCACATCCTTGGTTTTGTTCCCAACCTTGTTACAAGCCTTTATCCAATCATCATCATCATCATCGGGATGTATCCTTCCTTATCATTTTGTGTTGTTTCGGGATGTATCCTTCCCTCATCAACAACACTGTTATCATCATCATCAATCAATCTTGGCTTGCAACTTCACTGGGGCAACATCACATTTATCCTTGAATCCATTTGTGCTTACTTACTTTTCATCGTCTCCTTTCATTATCTCTTCGCCATCCCATCCCCTATTCTATTCATCATGTTGCATCATCAAGTCCCAGTACATTAATCGATCTTATACTAGGGCATATCAATCAATCAGTGAAGTTAAATCACAAATCAACAATCTTATCAAATCAATCAACATCAATCAATAAGTCTATCAACCAATCAAATCTAATCAGATTTGTTCAAATTTTGTGGTCATCAATCTATCATTCAACTTTGCCTATCATGAGGTTAATCATTCAATCAATCAATCATTGAGCCTCACCTATCATGAGGTTAATCAATCATCAATCTATCATTGATCCTCACCTATCATGAGGTCAATCATCAACATCATCAATCAATCGACTGACGTGATCATCAATCATCATCATAATCAACTGGAGGAATCAATATTTCTTTATCGAGAGATAAATCGTTTCTCTATCATCAAATCATCATCATAATCAATCATCAAATCCAAAATTCATCAATTTATCTCCCGTGGGGGCATATATCATTATCATTTTGAAATTCATTTTTTGGGGCAAGTCTGGGGCATATTTTAAACTTTTCGTCAATACTGGCAGCTCAGGCAAAATCATTCTTTGAAGCAATGTGTAAACACATCACTTAAAAGAGGGGCAAAATGTAGACACCTAAAAATGGTCTGGAGAATCTAATTAATTGAATACGACTTATTTGATTAATTAATCTTAAATTCATCTACTTAGTAAATAAATAGAAATATTTATTTATATTAAGTTCATTATTAATTCTTCTATTTTCTCTCCTAATTAAATAAACAAAATTAAAAACTTTGTTTTATTTAATTATTATCATTTTCATTATATTATTTCTCTCTTAATTAAATAAACGAAATTAAAAACTTTGTTTTATTTAATTATTATCATTATTACTTCTTTTATATTTCTATCATAAATTAAATACACAACTTAAATAATTTGTGTTATTTAATTACCTCATCATATTTCTTCTTAATTAAATAAAGATATTCTAAAATCTTTTATTTAATTATCATTTTCCTTTTATTTTAATTTAATAAACAAACCCTATAGTTTGATTTATTAAATTATTCAATCCTCTTTTTTGCTAAATTTAAATAAATTAAAATTATTTAAATTTATGCATAAATTTTATACCACTATTCACTCACCAATAAAATTAGATTTTCAAAAATTTAATTAATGCAACTTCCATTCACGGGAAGAGCTTTGGGGACAAACTTGCAGGAAGTCCTCTCAATCTTCTTCCATCAATCCTCCCTCTCTTCTTGCCTGGTGTTTTCATGGGGAGGAACAATCCTCCATGATCAGCTCCATCTTCTCATCCCATGCCCTTCAAATCTCTAGATTGAATCACAGCCCCTCATCCCGTATCCCTGTGCAATTGTGCTGCCGTGAAAGCTATAAATACAGCTCTTTGGCTACAGGAAATGGATCCCAATTTGTGTAATCTTACTCTGCAGGTTTCCCAAGCATTCAAGCATCCAAGCATCCAAGCATTCAAGCATTCATCTAGCATCCATCAAACAACAATCAAGCATCCAGCATTTGCAGTCATGGCTGCCATTACAATAGATTTGCATATTTAATCACATAGGAATAGAATTAGTTCATTTCTCATTCTCTAAATGTCATTTCAATAGTTTAAATTAGCTTCTAAATCTGAGAGCAAAGTAAATTAGAGAGATCCTTTAGAGATAGAGAGCAATAGGATAGATTTCTGATGCTTTTTAGTTTAAATTAGTTTAAATTCTTTAAATCTTAGATGCAATGTCCTATTTAGAGGTGTAGAAGCATGTTTAATGTGTTTATCCCATTCTTCCACTTACAGAGATTGTTGATAAACAATAGTATACTTGAATGAAAGGGTTTATTTCATAACCAACAATAACTATGTTTGCTTCTCCTCCATTAGAAAAAACTTTTGTGATGATATAGACTATGGAAGCTCAAACATACTCACCTACTAAGGGACAAGACACAATACCATGGAACGAATTCTCAAAGAAAGGGAGCTCAATTATATAATATTATAGTTGGAAAAATACAAAAAAAAGAAATGCCTCTACCTACATCATCTGTAGTTGGAAAAGAGGAATAAAATATTCCTAAAGGTATTTCTAAAGGCCCAAATGTGATAATGCTTTCGCCTGATCAAGAAGGGATAAAAGATCTTGAAATGGAAAAAATGTTGGGAGAAGAAAGAGTAGAAATAACATCCTCAATTCAAAAGGAGTAAGAAAGGGATGAGCACCAAAATCCCATTCTTCCATAAAGTAAAGAAGGTGAATTTCAAATCAAGGATACAATAGATGTTTAGATGGTTGAAGACCAATCTCAACATCTAGAAGTTAATATTACACAAAACCATCTGGTAGTGTTTCAACAAGAGGGAAGCTCAATTAAAGATAAATCCATTGAACCCATGAAGATTACCAATGAAGGACATAAGGATCTAGAAGTTAATGTCCTAAAAATCTCATGGAACAGTTGTGCATGAGAATGTAGTGGGAGAGAAAAGTGTGGATAAGTCAGGAGAACTGAGAGGTGTTGAGCAAGAAAAAATTAGTAGAGAATCACTTTACAAAGAGGCTGGTATAGAAGGAATTTTAGAAAATAGATAAAGAGAAGACCTTATGCCAAAAAAGAGGTTTTTGGGCTGAAGGATCGAGTAATAGGAGAAGGTCCAACCTAGTCAATACCTAGTGAAGATATATCATAAATTATTGACAAGATAGAATAAATATTGGAGCTATACCAATTTAGTTTCTATTTCATGTTTTTTATTTAATTTTAATAAAGACTTGTACATACTGTAGGGGTTGCTAATACTAAAGCAATTGAAAGGTCATTCCTGATCGTATATTTTGCATGTTTGTAATCATTTATTCCTGGTGAAATAATAAATTTATTGCACCATTTTTAGGTGCATTTTGAAGCTATTTTGTTGATGAACAATTTTCTTCTTTAAACTCTTGCATTATTTTGTAGTAGTTATGAAGCAATCTAGTGAAATACAATAGTTTATGCTTTAGTTTACTTTTACTTTAGTATGTGTGTGGGAAATATTTGAAATTAATTAATTTCTTAGGCTTTTCTCTTCTCACATTTAATATTTTGAAGTTTATTTTAGAAAGGGTTGAAATGGAATGGATTAAGAAAAAGTGATGAATGTATGATTTGTTGAGTTTATTTTCATCATTGTTTATTAAACAAGAACAATTTTTAGGACATAAGTAGGCCCACATGTGAAAAAAAAAATTGGACAATGAACCTTAAGTGTACCTAGTAAGTAAAGACCTGACATCATTGAGTGTTGGGATAGCTAAATCCTTAATTGAATTTAGTGAATCTTTCAAGATAAGATAGGTTTTGTTGTCCATATAATAAAATCAATTTGTATGTTGGTGCATTTATAACATCCACATCAACAAAATTTGCACTAGGGGGGATCGAGTGAAGTTGTCCTTAGTATAAACAAAGTGGATCATCAAAGATTTATCACTAGGTCTAGGTCTAGTGATTATAAGGTAGAGTTGGTGGAATTAAATAACCATAGAGAAAATTCAAGGGAAAGATCAAATTATATTGGTGTTGCTCCTAGAAATCAAGTTTTTCTTGCACTACCTCTTGCTATGATGGATTTCTTTAATGTTGAATAACCTATCCAATTTCCCTAATACCATGATCTTCCTAAAAATACTGATAAGTTGTGTCCAAAATATTATTTTCACAAAGATGTTGAGGATCATTTGAAAATATTTGAGGATCCATTCTTTAGAGCTAGGGTCCAACGCGAGGAAATTCTTTATAGGTTAGTTCCATATACGTTAAGTATTAAGTTTACAAATGGTACATTAATTTACCACACAATTCCATTAGGTCATAGAAAAATTTATGGAGGATCAATTCCTTGCTAGGTTCAAATTTCCTATTGACCCAACTATACTTTACCATCAGTTTGTGTAGATCAAATGTGATGAAGATGAATTCATAACCACTTTTAATGATAGGTTACAAAAAGAATATTCTAGGCTACAAACACTAAAACTCAAGAATTAATTAGTTGCCATTGTAGATTATTATGCCACTCTAGATCCCTTAACAATGATGTTTGTAAAAAGGAAAATGGTACCACCAACTAATTTTCCTAAAGCATATACCAAAGCAGTAAGTGTTAATCAAGAAATGAAGCAAGTTAGTCATGGATCACTAACAAAGATAAGAAATCCAAAAACAAATAAAAAGATGCAAAGGATAAATGGAGCACTTAATAATCATTCTCCTATGCTTAATACTTTTCCTATGATACCACAGAATGGGATGTACACACAAAATAATTTCTCTCTTCAAGGAAATAATCAACTGTTAGTTATAAATTCTAGACTTGTTATTACAAAAGTTCACCCAAACAGAAATTCCTTCTTCACCCAAGCACAAGACAATCAACTGGTAAAAGTACAAGATGACAAAGAAGAGATAAAGGAAATAATTGCTTAGTTGAAAATATTGATTATAGAGGCTACTCAATTAAGGAATCAAAACCTCTACATGCAAAGTAGTAACCAAAACTAGCAAAATAGGATGTCTAATGCACCCAAACCTTTGAGGCCATGGAACACAAGACCTAATAATAGGGTGATAGCTTCTCCATTAGAAAACACAAATGTTATGGACAATAAACAATCATCAAAGGTCAATTTGGTAGAAATTGCATTAAATAACTGGTGTAGGGTTCACAACACCAATGCACATGTAAAAGTATATTTTTCATAATTTAAAATTGCATCTAATATTTTTCTGGTAGGGACATGTAATAATGAGCAATTTGAGTCTAATATACCTCAAGGAAATGAAATAGTCCATGTAGGGTACAATTTTTCTATGGTTTTAGATAGTTATGTGTTCTTAGAACCTAACAAGACATTTGGTAGTAATATTTATTCATGTGAAGATACTTCTACAATGATGATTGAGACATACATCTTTCCTTATCAGGTGACAATGCGCTTGAGGACGAGGATGATGAGGTTCAAACCTTTCAACAATATCAGAAAGGACATAGTTACAATTTGAGGAATAACATGAACTATGATGACAAGTCAAAAGGACCACTAACCACATTAGTTCCTCTTAATAATTTTAATAATCCTCCAGATAGTAAATCAACTAATAATCCTAAGGCACCAAAATTAGTTCCTCAATCTTTTAACACATTAAATCTTGCTCATTACGGAAAAACAAAAATAGTTGAACAGGGTAATTTGATGAACTATTTAGTAGATGAAATTAAGAAAATTAAGATTATTTTTTCTTTATTAGAGTTGCTAAAGAATCTAGTAATTAGAAAGGATTTTCTTAGATCATTAGAGGACATCCCTAAAGATAATTTTTCAAACAAAGAAGTTTTTTTTAAGGACACTTTCTTGATGTCAAAGGATATAAACATTGTCCCTTTTGTAGATGCTCATGCAGCTGTATATAAGGGAAAGACAAAGTCAACTAGTTTTCTCTTCACATTGAGAATATTTGGGAATAATTTGCATAATTTATTAGTGGATTCAATAGGCTCTACAAATGTTATGCCTTTTTCAATATGCTAGACATTAGCATTAACACCTACTAAATCTTCCAAGAAGTAACACAACTAGATGAAATTGAGGTAATTGTAGTAGGTGAATTTACTAACATTCACATGCTGTTAGCATCTAATCTAAGAGTACACCATTTCATTGATATACAAGTGGTGGATATCCCTAAAATATATGGAATGTTATTAAGCAGAGATTGGTCTAAAATCTTGAATGGTTATATGGCCACTGAATTTTCATACATTTGGCTACCCTAGAGAGGGATTCCAAACCATATTAGAATAGAGAAAGAACCATGAATGGAACACATGATTATTGAATATAATTAGAATAATAAAATTCTAGAAACTGATGATGACTTAGGTGTCTATAATCTTAGAACAAAATAATTTCAAATAGAAGAAATATTCATGTGTAATTTGGACCCCCATGAATAATTTATCCTAGGGATAGATGTGTTAATTGAATCTAATTATGATTCCTCCAAAGGGGAATATAGTTTTCTTAAAAACATTCAAAAACTTATGAAAAAAGTAGCTCAAAAATATAAAGAACATAATGAAACTTTGGGGAATTTATTGTTAAAAGGATGTTGTAGGTTGCATAACTCGTCACATTCTAAAACCAAATGTTCAATGTGTCTAGAAGTAGTGAGGAGAATATAAATTCAACTTAATTATTATGTTCTAATGCATAAAAATTCAAAACAAAAAGCTGGTGGGAACATAAATTTGAAAATTTTAGATGATAAAAAATTGGTTAATTGTCATGTACATCAGGAAGAGGTAAAAAAATGAATGGATCTATTAGTGAATCAACACATTCTTCAAATAATGAGTTAATTCAAATAGTTCCTAAAGCTCCTAGGTTTGAAAATGTTAATAATCATATGTGGACCCTCATATTTGATGGTTCAAAATCTAAACAAGGAGTTGGAATAGGAATAGAGTTAGTAAACCCACACGGAAAATCTTATTTGGTTGCATATAGATTATAGTTCCAATGCACTAATAATTTTTATGAGTATGAGACTCTGACTCATGGATTGTTACTATCTATCAAGAAAAAGGTTAAAATGCTGAAATTTTTTGGAGACTCTGAACTTGTCATTAAGAAAGTTAGAAAGCAATATGTCTACCACTATAAAAGTTTATCTAGTTATAGAAAACATGTGTGGGATTTAAAATTGAGAATTATGATGCCTTCAATATCACACATATTCCATTAAGATTTAATCAAAATTTTGATGCCTTAGCTACTTCTGCAATCACTTTTGAGCCTTTAGAAGTGTCTAATTTAAAAATACTTATAGTAGATGTAGACACCTAAAATAATATTTAATTAAATAAATACTTGTTATTTATTTAATTTAACCCCTTCCCTTATCCTAATAATTAATTAAATAAATATACATTTATTTAATTAAAGATAGCCCTTTTCCCATATTCATCTAAAATCCCCTAACCTTTGTTAAGTTAATTAATCCTTGATTAATTAACTTTATCCCCATCCTAATCATTATTATCCCATTCTTCAACTTTCAACTCCACCCAAGTTAATAAAACCTTGGTTTATTAACTCAACCAGTCCTCATTAAATTAATTAATCCTTGATTAATTGATCTAACCCTCATCCCTAATTCTCATTACCATTATTTCCTAATTTTAAATTCACTCACCTCCCTCAAACTTGTCACCAAGTGACAAGTGTTCTAGCCCACCCTCTCCCTTTCTCTCACACATGTGAGAGATCTCACCTACCCCCACTCACTCTTCCCAATGTGTGTTCACACATGTGTGAGCACCTCCCCCCCATTATACCTCCTCTCTCTTGTGAAACATGTCACAAGGCTAATGCTCTTCTCAACTTTGATCTAAACCATACTTCTCAATCAATCTCAACCCTCCATCAACCATTCAATCCTAGCCTTTGATTCCTCTCACCAAATTTCTATATATTGAGGCCTTAGCTCTCATTCTTGACACTTACATTTACCATAGCCTCATGTTGTCTAAATATCCCTTGAACCCATCTCCATCCTACCCTCATGTTGCCCAAATATTGAGCAACCACATCCATTATCATCACTTAAGCAAATATGCAAGATATGGGTGCATCTTGCGAGCTCAATCCTTGAAGAAGACACTATGAATGTATAATGTATTAGTGTTTATTTCTTTATGAATTTATTCTATTTTCCTTCATCTATCTATTTTTACTTCTTCATTTTGGCACACCTAGGGGTTACCCTCCTCCTTTTTTAACGTTTCTTCAAGTTTTTGTGAGTTTTAGTATTGTAGGTGTCATTTTTAGGGAAAAACTACAAATTTGCACCTCTTTTTCCCAAAAAGATGCCTTTTTTTAGTAGAAGTGCAAATTTTTCATAGAGTTACACCCTTGCATTTTCCTCACAAAACTATGCCTGTGTTGTGTTGCCTCTGCAACCCATAACTTTGTTTCTATTTTTTGACATTTTTTGATGGTTTTGACTTAGATTCAAGGTCTTTCTAACATTTTAGGGCTTGTCTTGTATGGTATCATAATTCTTTTTTTTTTTTTTTGTAGGTGGAATCATCATTTTCATGTTTAAAATAGGCCTTTTAGGGTTTTCAAAGTTAAGTTTTCTTATAAAGTTTCTAGATCAGCTTGGGTTTTTCTCATTTTGTAATATTTTTTATCACACTATTGAGCATATTTTGGAAAGATCCTCATGTTTTAGGTCTATTTCATACTCATCTATCTATTTCCCCACCTAGGTTGGCAAAAAAATTACCTTTTGACTCCTAGAAGCTATTTTTTACTCGTATGTATAATGTTGTGCCTCTGTTTTAACAGAAGCACAACTTTATTCACAAAGTTGTGCCTATGTTTCAATGTGCATTTATTAGGGGTTTTGAGCTATTTTCTACATCTAACCTTCATTCTTGAGTCACTAGCTACCTTGTCAAGCTGGTTCCTAAACTAGGTTGTTGAAAAACCTCACCTCTTGGCCTTTGAAAGTTATTTTCTAAGCCTAATTGTATAACTACGCCTCTACTTCATAAAGTGGTGCCTCTATTTTAGCAGAAGCACAACTTTTTCTAAAAAGCTACGCTTGTACTTTAATTTGCATCTTTAAGGATTTATTCAACTATTTTCTTCATCTAATCTCTATTTTTGAGTTATTAACGCATGTTGCATGGTTTTAATTCTTTTTTAAGGAAAAAATCATCAAATTCTATCTTTTTTCTTATCCAAAAAATTTCCTTCGGGGGGCTTTTCCCCTAAACCTTTATTAGTAGGGGAACACGTTGCACCCCCTATCATTGGGCTAAGTGTACCAAGCCCCCATTGCAAAAATGTCTCCAAATTTTTATGGTTATTTTCATGCTAACATTCATTTCATGTGATCATTTTATCATCTAAAGCCATGTGATGTGGCTTGAAACACTTATCAAAGGAAAAACTTGTCAAACTACTAACATATTTCTTGCAATCCGTTTGTCGAAGGCTTTCATTTTTCCACTAATCTAGGCACATTTCATTTTCTTAAGGTTAATGAACTTTTTTTGATGCGTCTTTGAGTGAGTGATGTGTATGCTCTCCTCTCACACCTAGTGTGATCTTGAGGATCAAAAACATCACTTACTCTTTTTCATTTCTTTTTTATCCCGAGGAACCTAATGTGTGTGTGCTCCCCCCTTGCACTTCATGTGATCTTGGGTGATAAAAAATACTTGGATCATTCCTTTTAGGGGGGATATCTAGGTATTTCATCACCCTAGGGGATGACCTCAACTCTAGTGTTTCGAAGGAGTATAAAGAGCAAGAGGTGAATCGAAAGACACCTCTTTTGGAAGTGAAATCTTATCAATCTGAGCTAAGCCTCCAAGAACTTTATACCTTGGAGAAGTGAAGGTGGATATTTGGTTACCCACTCTTCCTAGTTATTTGGCATTATTCCCTTTCATCTACGTATTCTAGCCTCACATACCCTTGAGGTATTTAGAGGACTCCCTAGTAGCTTTGTGTAACCTAGATTAAGACCTTTTAGTTGTAGCTTAGTGTGGTGCAAGGGATGTGGATCATACATTGAAGTTACTCACCATGTAGTCCTTTAGGTTGAGATAGAAATATTTAGGTGAACAAAGATAGTTCCCAAGGAGAGAGAGAGAGAGAGAGAGAAGGTGTGCCTGTGGCATTCGTTGATGACCCTATGCCTCTAGATCTCTACCCATCCACCTTCGAAAGAAAGGGTGCTTCACCAAAGTATCAAAGAGTATTAACCCCCAGGGTGGTGGGCCTACACTAAGTTATAATCCCACTTGAATAATTTTAGGCTTGTGCAAGTGCTTGGTGTGTCTTTTTGTGCTAAACCAGTGAATGCATATCTTCCCATTTCCTCCTAGCAACTTTTTTTGTTTGTGTGCTTTTAATTCTATCTCTTAGTCAAGCAAGCAAAACCTTCACCTCATCCCAACCAATTCTTACACATCCTAATCATACCATATTTTCATCCTAATCATCCCTTTTCACCTTAATCACCTTATCCTAATCTTCCCATCTTAATCCCCTATTCTCATCCTAATCACCCCTCCTAATCCTAATCATCCCCCATCTTATCATAACCATCCCTTCTCATCCTAATCTCCCCCTATTTTTTTTATCTCAATCATCCTTAATCCTAATAATCCCTCATAATCCTAATCATTCTAATCACCCATCTTGTCCTAATCATCCCCCAACCTATATCCAATCCATCCCTAATCCATCATTTAGGACCATAAGCTTAATCAATTTTTCTAATCCAATTGAGGTCCTAATCATTATCCAAACCATCCTCCATTAATCTACATCGAAATCATTATTTCTTAATCCACTTTCATCCTTTATCCATCATCATCCTTAATCCACATCCTTCACTATCTTCCTTAATTCACATCCTTCATCATCATCTTAATCCAATCCCATTATCATACTAATCCCATTCCAGCCAAATCCTACTCTAGTCCATCCATCCTCATCCAAATTCAATCAACTATTATCCATTTATCTTCGCAATCAAGCATCCAATCCCCATCCTTAATCAAAACCATCATTTGAATATCAAATTTTGGTTAAGGACTTAATCTCCTTCATACACAATATCCTTTCACCATCATCCAAATCTCTCATCCAAAGATCCTATCTTTAATCCACTATTATCCATTTCAAATCCAATATCCCAATAAAAAATCAAGACCTTAATTTGATTTCATCTTTAATCCAAAATTTCTTAATAATAGTAGCCTATCTCATGTATAGTTATCAAACCCAATCAATTCCTACTTAAGAACTTTTCCTATCTTAAGTGGAAATCAAATCCAATCAACTCTTGCTTAAGAGAATTAGTCTATCTTATGTATAGAGAATCATCTTTAATAAAATCAAGTCATTTTAAGGTCTTGACATTTTATCCCAAGCCTAATTCCATCCCCCACATTCATCATCATATCTTATTATTCTAATCCCCCATCCATTCCTAATTCATCATCATAACTTCCATCCTCATCCAAAGTCAATCCCAAACTTTCCTCTTCCAATCAATCCTCCACCATGTCTAACCACCTAACCTACCATTCATCCAACATAATCTATATTATAATCCACCTTCATCCATTCTAACCCATATCCTAACCTAACAAGACCAAAAATCACAATCAAAGCCAACCCCAATTGCATTGATGATGATGAGGATAGCCTTGTTGACCAACCTGAATATGATCCCTATGATGATAGTGAGAGTATTATGGATTGCCTTGAATCCGCTATCATTAGAAAAAAATTCTCCAAGCTTCCACCAATTTCCTATCCAAATTTCTCCTCAAATATCACCCACATCCTTACCATCTATGTCATCCCTATCCACCACCACCAATTTTATCCTCACCCACTACTTGATAATGATATGGATGCTATTCTTAGATATCTCATTGGAATTAGTGCTAAACTTCCATCCTCACCACCTTCATCCAATCCTAATCCACACCCTCTTGTTTATCCTTCCCATTCCTTTGATAAGGAAAACCAAACCTCTAGCCAAAATTATCCTCCAACCCCATCCACATCCCCAATCCCCATCGAGAAATCCTTTTCAAAGTCCTCATCCTCATCCTCAACTTACTAATTCATGAAATCTTCCACTTCTTATTCCACTTTTTCATCTCCTACATCCTTACAATCCACATCACCTCAATCTTACCAATCAAATTCATCTCATGTCTCTCATAATAACTGGCTCCAATGAATATTTGCAAAGGTGCATAATGTCCCATGCAAAAAAAACGTTGTGTAATATTCCCATGTCATTCATCCACCTTCATCACCTCCACATCAAGATAAATCCCAATACCCTAAATCTCATGAATCCTCTTCTACTCCATCCATCCAAGTTGAAGCATCTATCCAACCTTCCTCCCCCATCACACCATCCACATCAAATTAACTATTTCCATCTCCTAATCCAAAGCATGCTAGCATAGATTTCCCTCCATATAAAGATCAAGAAACACATTCTCCTCCATCATATGATCCCCTTCCATCTCATGATCCCATTTCCAATCAAGAACAACATATCCCTTCCATCCCATCTAATGAACTCTTTCCATACCAAGAGAAAGTTATCCCTTCATCCCCCTCTCATGTTCCTCCCTCTTCCACTCCTTCCAATGATCCATCTTTAAATCAAGAGAAAATTATCTCTTCCATTTCATTCCATGATCCCTCTCTTAATCAAGATCAAAGTACACATTTTTCCCCATATAATGATCCTCTCCCCTCTCATTATAAAAATACCCCTCCTACTCCATGTCATGATCCCCTTCCATCTCATAACTAAGAGAACATGGCACCATGCACCCTATCCCATGATCCTTACCCAAGTCAAGATCAAAGAATCCCTTCAGCTTCATGTCATGACCCTAATCCTCCACAAGATCCCACCACCCCTACCAAGCTACCCAAGCTACCCATGAACCCTATACTTATCAAATGGGTTCCTCCACCTTCATCCAAGCTGGTTTACTCCAAGAACCTATCATTCCTTCCATGTCATATCCCCCTCACAATGGACTCACATCTTGCTTCTAAAAGAATAAGTATCCCATTGACAAAAGTATTCTTCAAGATATGCATTATCAAGGCAAAGGTTTATGCATTCATGAGAAAGGCATCTTAGAACCCATTAATATCAAAGAAAATCTAAAATATCATGGCCTTGGATACCAAGCGCAAGATGTTGGAACTCCTTCCACCCACCCTAAATAAAAAATCCCTCCATCTAAATCCAAACACCCACATTCCCCATCCTCCAAATCTATCTTGGGCATTTATGTTCCAAATCCCAATCCCTCATCCCTTTGATACATTTTGGGTCCTTATGTCCCAAAAAAAGTCATTCATCCCCTCCATCCATCGGTCCTTACATTCCACCACCCAAAATTCATATTTCAAAATCTATTATCCTCTTTATCCACCCTGTCATATCCCTAATCAAGATCAACAAAGGCACACACCCTTTAAATCCTTCCAACATACTACTTACACCAACTCATCCATACATCCATATCATTCCTCTCCATCCACCAATTCCATTTCTCTTGGAAGAAATTTGGATGTCAAAACTCAAATGTAGAAAGCAAAAAACTCACAAAAATCCAAGGATCAACATGTCCCCTAAAAAAGACATGAAAAAAAAAGAAAAATATGACCCAAAATCAAAAATCCCAAAGGAGAAAAGGCCCATGAAGAAAAAAATAAAATAAAAAACCATGTGGATACTAAAAATACTCATAGAATCAATGCATCCTAAAGAAAAATCAAAATTGGCATCCAAACTTGCTTATCCAAAAGTTTCATCCAATCCTAAGTTCTCCACCCCATCTAATAATCCTTCATCACCTCCATCCTTTTTGGGTTATTATATCCCAAAATATACACCCACTCCTCCACTAAACCTCTAAATTCAAAATACACTTCTCTTCCACAACTCCACCACCCTCAAGGTGTGTGCCAATGTTTATCTTTCCAACATTCTCATCCACTCATCCACATGGCTTCCACCAACCCATCCATTTTATATCCTTCCATCCCTCTTATTGAATCCTTTGCATAAATCCATTTCACCCTCCATCTTCCAATCCGTTTCATCCCCATTACCATCATTCTACCAATGTTTATAAGAATACATCTAATTTCCATGGTCCATTATAGCACATAATCAAGAGATACCATTTATGGAACTAGATTCTTGAGTCCTTCCTCCCCATCCTCTTGCACTCTACACTTGGTGGAAATATCTATCCATGCCACATCTTATACACATCCTCCACTATCCTTAATCATCTATCCATCATCCTATCTAAATCCATCCTCCCTTTTCCCTCCTTTGATCTTGACAAGTTTAAGGATCTACATGAGTATCACATATCCTACCTCCCTTATGCTATCCATATCATTCATTCCATATCCCCCATCCTATCCAAATCCATCTTCCCTTCCCATATTTGATATTTATTAAGAGACTAGGGTTCAAATATCCATGCATCTATATCTTATTCACTTCATCCTAACCATATCCTTCTCCGTCCTCCTATCCTAGCCAATTCATCCTCTCTCTTCACCCTTGGTCTTTATAGAAAGCTACGGGGAAAACATCCATGCATGCTTTGGATAATGCAATCCTCATTCTTACTTCCCTCCATGTCCTTTATGCACTATCCTTCCATCTCATCCTACTATTCTTCCATCCATCTTAGTCCTTGTTTTATTTTGGTTTATGTGCGTGCTTTCTTGTTGCTTGTGTGTTTTATCTTTGTTTTCATTTATCATGGTCTTTTCAGGGTCATCACGGTCTTACATATCATGGTGTCATAAGGCACATGTTTGCACTTGACCTTTTTGATCATACACTTGGCACATTGTCATCCTAGTTCCTTATACCTTGGTGCATAATGTCAAGTACAATATCAAATCTAGGTTGCTCATACCATTGCATCATAATGACCATCCATCCTCCCTCTCAATCCATATCTCCATCATCCTAAACTTCTCCCATCCATTTCGAGAGCACACTTGTGCTCTTTGAACTTGCATGTCATCTCGAGGGGGAATGCCACTACCTCCTCTTCATCCTTCTTCATCCTCACTAGTGATTGGGGAACTATGCCACTAGTCCTTATCCCTTTCCTATCTACTATGTTTTATTCTTCTTTTAAATGATGTTACTTCTCTTATTTGCAACATCATCTCAAAGAGGGGTAAAATGTAGATACCTAAAATAATATTTAATTAAATAAATACTTGTTATTTATTTAATTTAACCCCTTCCCTTATCCTAATAATTAATTAAATAAATATACATTTATTTAATTAAAGATAACCCTTTTCCCATATTCCTCTAAAATCCCCTAACATTTGTTAAGTTAATTAACCCTTGATTAACTAACTTTATCCCCATCCTAATCATTATCATCCCAATCTCCAACTTTTAACTCCACCTAAGTTAATAAACCCTTGGTTTATTAACTCAACCCATCCTCATTAAATTAATTAATCCTTGATTAATTGATCTAACCCTCATCCCTAATTCTCATTACCATTATTTCCTAATTTTAAATTCAATCACCTCCCTCAAACTTGTCATCAAGTGACAAGTGTCCTAGCCTACACTCTCCCTTTCTCTCACACATGTGTGAGATCTCACCTACCCCCACTCATTCTTCCCAATGTGTGCTCACACATGTGTGAGCACACCTCCCCATTACACCTCCTCCCTCTTGTGACACATGTCACAAGGCTAATGCTCTTCTCAACCTTGATCCAAACCCTACTTCTCAATCAATATCAACCCTCCATCAACCATTCAATCCTAGCCTTTGATTCCTCTCACCAAATTTCTATATATTGAGGCCTTGGTTCTCATTCTTGAGATCCACATTCACCATATCCTTATGCTGTCCAAATATCTCTTGAATCCATCTCCATCCTACCATCATGCTGCCCAAATATTGAGCAACCACAATTATCATTACTTGAGAAAATATGCAAGATATGTGTGCATCTTATGAGCTCAATCCATGAAGAGGATGAGACTATAAAGGTATAATGTATTAGTGTTTATTTCTTTATGCATCTCTTCTATTTTCCTTCATTATTATTTTTTACCTTCTTCAGTATAATTGGTCCCAATCCCTTCAATACCAGATAACATTACTAATTTGTAGGTATTTGAAGATGATCGCCATATCCTTGACTTTATTACCAATTAATGTATATTTTAGGCCCAAGTAATTGATGAAGATAATAGGCTTGATCATGAAATTGAGGATGATAATAAAATTAATTTGAAAGATAACACCATTCCTAGGGTAATGATGAAATTATAATGATTATTTGATCTTGATCAAATAGAGAGGCAACAAGATTTGCCAAAGACTGATGGAGGTGGTTATGAGTCATATAAAATGAATAACAAAGATGATTCAAAAGAGAGGAAACAATATTTTCCAAAGAATGATGGAGGTGGTTATGAGTCATATAAAATGAATAATAAAGATGATTCAAAAATCATACTTATTGGTAAAGTGTGTACTGATGAAGAACACAAAAATATTGCAAAATATCTTGTATATTATTATCATGTTATAGCCTAGACTTACAAATATTTGAAAACCTATGACACTTCCATTTTTACACATACTATCCCATTGAAACTAGGAATTGAACCTTTCTGACAAAAACAAAGACCAGTCAAAGCTTTAATTGAACCTTTAATCAAAATAGAAGTAAAAAACCTCCTCATGGCTAGACTAATATTCCTTATAATACATTCCACCTGGGTTGTCAACCTAGTACCTATTTGAAAGAAGAACAAATATTTATGCTTATATGTCAATTTTCATAACCTCAATAAGGCATCTAAAAAAGATAATTATACTTTACCTTCACTAGATGAAGTATTACAAATTATTAATGGATCCCAAATGATTCTTTTCTTAGATGGTTTTTCAAGTTATAATTAGGTGATGGTTGAGAAGGAAGGAAGATAGGATAAAGACTTCATTCACTACAAAGAGGAACTTTTGCATACAAATGAATTCAATTTGGTCTTCTCAATATAGGAGCCACTTTTCAATGAGAAATGAATTTCACTTTTAAGGATTTGGTTGGAAATATCATACACATGGATGATCTCACTATTTTCTTGAAGAATAGAGGAGGCCATATAGATGATCTCAAGAAAGTGTTGCATAAGTGTGAAATGTATGGAATTTCAATGAATCCCAAGAAATGTATATTTGGAGTTACTAAAGGTAAATTGTTATGGAACATTATATCTGAACGAGGTATTTACATTGAACCTGAAAAATTAAGCATACTAATGAAACTTTAGCCTCCTAGAAGTAAGAAATAATTAAAGTCTTATTTTGGTAAAATCAATTTTGTCAAAAAATTCATCACAGGTTTTGTTGAGGTCATTCAACTATTGAATTCTATGTTGAAGAAAGATGCAAAAAATGAATGGAATCCTAAAGCTAAAACTTCTTTTGAAAGCATAAAAGGAGAAATAGTTGAGGCTCTAATGTTGAAAAGTCTAGATTATGCTCAATCATTTTATATGTATTCATTTGCATCAAATCATTACTTGTATCATTGTATTGACTCAACGAGGAGAATAAAGAAGAAAGGTCCTTTGCATTCATGAAATTTCCTTTTAAATACATCAAATTGAGATATATGGATGTGGAAAATAATCCTTTTCAAATTAGTAAGAAAATTTAGGCATTACAATCTTCATAGATGAGTTAATTCCATTGTACATAATGCAACAATAAAAGTGTTTCTAATGCAAAATGAATTAGGAGAAGAAAGAGATAAATGGGTTACGATAATACAAGAATTCAACATCAAAATAACACCTGTGAAATTAGTTTGAGGACAAGCACTAGTTAAATCTAGTGCTGAAATTGATCCACAAATCCCTTATTAATAATAATTAGTAGACTTGATAACTCAAGAGGATTGGTATTTTGACATTGTGCATTATTTGATAACTAATTCTTGCCCATAAAGAATGCTCAAACAACAAAGAAGGGATCTTAAAATTAAAGCTCAAAATTACATGGTAAAAGGAGGAATCCTATTCAATAAAAATCATAAAGGGATTTATTTGAGATGTCTGAATCAACAGGAAGCAAATGATTTATTACGAGAACTTCATGAGAGATTTAGAACAATCCACGGAGCTCCTTTGGAAACTACACATTTTATCCTAAGAGTAGACTATTACTGGCCAACTATATTTAAAGATACATTTGAACATGTGAAACATTTTTATACATTTCAAACAACCACAAACAAAAGGGGATACAAAACCCAACCCTTACAACCAGTAATGAAAATGCAACCATTTTCACAATGGGGATTGGAATTCATTGGAGTTATTAATCCTCCTTCATCCACGAGACAAAAGTATGTACTTATAGTGATCGATTATTGCACTTGATGGACTAAAGCAGTATGCAACAAATAATGTATGAGATAAATAGTAATTAAGTTTCTAGAGGAAAATATCATCACTAGATTTGGAACACCATACTCCCTAGTATGTGATAATGGCCTAGATTTTTCTTCATTAAAATTTTCAAATTAGGCATTTGAGTATGGTATAATCTTAAAGTTTTCATCTAATTATTAACCATAAGGGAATGAGTTAGCTGAGTCAACAAAAAAGTTACTTGTTGGGTATAATTAAGAAATTGATTGAAAATAACCCTAGGTAATGGCATTCCCTATTGAAATTTTCACTATGGGTGGATATAACAAGGGTCAAATCCACATTAGGAAATCCTCCATATCATTGTGTATATGGGATTGATCCTATATGATCGGTTGATTTGAAAATTCCCACCTGACAGTTTTCCCAAGAATACCTAGGCTTAGATGACAAGATGGAAGCTAGGTTGTTACAACTAATGTACTTAGAGGAAAAAAGAAAAAAAGTGATTGATCATTTTAATAAGAACCAATTAGTGGTGAACCATTGGTTCGATAAAAGGGATAAAATTAAATCATTTAGTATATCAGTCTTGGTCTTGTGTTGGGATAATTTTCATGAGTGAAAAGGAGACCATAGAGAATTTGACAAATTATGGACAGGTCCTTCCAAAATATTAGAAATTTTAAGAGACAACACATATAGGTTGAAAACTTTAACAAGAGAATATATCCCATTGCTTGTCAATGGACAGTTCTTAAAACATTATTTTCAAACTTAAATTCACTACGACTCATGCATATATATATATATATATATATATATATATGTGTGTGTGTGTAAATAGACATTGCTTTGTTTTGGTTTATTTTGGTTTGAGGTTTTTGGATTTGTTTTGTTTTGATTTGTTTTGGGTTTTCTTTGCATTTTGAAGTTCAAAATGGGGAGAAACTAGCATCATGAGAAACACTTTGAATAAAAAATCTTAAATTTTTGAAATGACTAAAAAGTTATGAAAGTTCAAACTTTCTTGATTATTAATTGTTTGAATATCTCTTAATTTTTTTTGTTTTAACTAAAGTAATTCATGAAGTTTCCATTGGGTTATATATGTATCAAAATTTAAATATTTTTTATGATTAGTTTGGGGATAATATTTTTTTGCATTCAGTGAAAAATCTAAAGGTTTTCTTTGCTACCACTACAATTCCCAACCTAATAGGAGGCTTCAATGCCAACAAGTTGAAGAAAAGAGCTTGAAAGCTATATCAAAATAAAAATAAAATTATAGAAATATCAAAAGAAAAGAGAAATTCAACTCTTTAGGTTATTCAAATATCTCTATCAAGGCTATAGATGCCTGACTAGTAGTAGAGTTATGTTTGAGGGAATTATAGAGATAACCTTGCAGGGCTATGGATGCCTGACTAACAACAAAGCTCTATCCAAGGTTGGATTAAAAGTTTAAACCAAATTATATAGCTCATTTCAAATATTTTTTATGACCAAGCTTATCATAAAAAGAAGATGAATCACACACACATACACACAATCCCATAAAGTTGATTATATTGCTTCAGTTAAAGGATGCCAATTCATGATAGATAGTTGAACATTTCGAAATCAAGAAATTTTGAAAATTTAGTGTTTTCCTTTCATTTCCTAAGTTTATGTTTTTTTTTTTAATTTGGTTTGCCTTTTTGGTTTCTATTTGTTGTGTGGTCTCACAACATGCCCCATTTTGATCATGCAAAATGGAGACCCCTTTCTTTTCTCTTTTGATTAGTTTGGAGGGAGTGGTAAATTTCACACAATTCTATGGAAAATGCAGAGGATAGTAGGAAGTAACATTTTTTATCCTTTAGAAGCTACTCAAAGTTGATATTTGGGTTTTTAAAGAATTTTAGGGATTATGATATTAGGGATATCACTTTAATGTGTTCCACACTCAGTAAAGTAAAGCATCCAGTAGTGAGGAATTGACCCAATAAAGTGAACTCCTTCTATAACCTAATTTCCCATAGGTAGTGAAGTAAGATGTACCTAACCTTGAACCCAAATTTTTAACCAAATAGATTTTGTTGAAAATTGAGAATTAAAAGTGCTATGGAATTAGACATGAAATTCCTTTACTAGGAATCTATGTGGATGGAGATCCTATAGTGGGTAATTTTCCCACAAAATGATCCTTTAAAGACATCAACCTTGTATTACTAATGATGAAACCTATAAGGAAAGCTAAGGTACAGAAACAACTCTCCTAATGCCAAAACCTCAGGGAAGAATGTAGAGATACTTTTAAATTTTCAATTACAATCCAATTAAGATACACTTCTAAGAAATAATAGAAATAGAGAATATAACATACACACATGAACACCAGATTTACGTGGGAAAACCCTTATGGGAGAAAAACCCACCACACCAAGAAAAACCCCTTTGTATTACAGTAATGAAATTACATACATAGTATAGGCTTCACTCTCTCTGATGTCAATTTACAATAGCATTCACAATGATCAACCTTGCTACAGAACACTCCAATTACAATGCACTCTCAATTTAATTCACACTGATACACATCGAACAATTCATCTACAATTCATCAATCATCCATCCGTCGAACGAATCATCAAACCGAACATCATCTGCAATTCTAGAATATATTCATGTCATCAAGAGTCTATTGAACTTCCACATAGAACTACCTCAATAGAATAACTTCCAACGGTTCCCATTTGGCTTCTCTGATTGGTCGTAGACTCACCACATAGGATAGTCATCACTTGGTCAAAGGAATTCAACCTGTGTTGCATTTCGGTGAGACACTAACCGTGTCTCGCCGATGCCACACGACTCAACCATCAATGTCACCAAAAGTCATTGATATCGGCAAGAGGTTCCACTGAGTTCACAAGATCGCATCAACCTCAACAATCTCATCGGTGAGACAATTGCTATTCGCCAAGAGATCATACCGATATCCATCACATGTATCACTATTCAGAAAGACCATCATTATTCGATGAGACATCATACCGATGTTCAAAGGTCACATAGATATCAACTTTCCCTTTGGTGAGACTATCGCTCTTCAGTGAGACATCATACCGAAGTTCCCAAGTCATTATGAAATGTCTAACAGTCAGCAAGACTTACCGCTATTGCTGAGAGTTCTTACCAAAGTCTTCAAGTCACCCTGAGATCAAATAGTCGCTAGGAGTCATACTAACAATAGAATACCCCATAGCATCAGTGAGACCAACACCCATCGCCAAGAGTTCACACCGAAGCCTTTGTGTTACCGCGAAGACTCCAAGTGTAAAGCTGTCGGCGAGACTTTTCCATATCGACAAGACTTCATACCAAAGCATATGAGTTACTCCGATGACCACAAGTGTATAACTATCGGCAATACTTCTCTTGTCGGTATGAGACATACCGAACGCCCAAGTCTCTCCCTGAAAACTTCTTTCACCACAAGTCTGCCCAGTCACCTTTAGACACCAACAGTCGGTAAGAGATCTGCTCAAGTGGGAAGAGTTTGAAAACTCATAGCGATAGAAAAGTCACAGCGATAGCTTTTGTTGGCATGACAGTGACAAGGTCTCATCGACCTGAACAATTCACAAGATTAAACAACTGTTAGTCAGCCAGACAGAGTAAATGTCACACTGACTTGGCTCTTTCAGAGGTTTCAGCCTGTGAGATTGAGGCACAATATTCCAACAAAACCCGCAATGAGATATTTTCATTGTAATGTTCCAATAGTAACCAATAAAAATCACTTTCAGGATATTTTGGTCATGGTGAATAGGAATTTGGTGACTTCTCACTTCTACATCTGACAAAATTCCTTATGGTTAGTCTAAATATCAGAAAAAAAGAGCTGCTACCAAACTTTCTTTATTTTAAAGTAAGAAAATAAAGCGTGAAGATCGAAACAATCACCATTAATTCTTGAGCTACTGGACTCGTACGCATTTAGTACATTAAATGAGTAATTATTAATGTGTTGGTAGAGTTGAAAAAGTATTGTGTTTTCATATCATCTTCATTAAGTGGGCATATTTACATGCCTAAAACATAGTAACATGTTCAAAAATCAATAAACAAAAAAATCACATAAATCAAAGAACCATAAGAGACAAAGAAAAGGTAAGCATCGAAATTCAAAAGAGTTATAAGTCCATCCAAATTTCTATCCAAATTAGGTATTTTTGGATCAAGCTTTATTTTTTCTACATATAGTTGGTATTCATAGAAACATGGTGTTTTGGTTTATGTCTTTGAAGCATGCATGATTAATTCATTAAGCAATTTAAATAAAATAAAATAATGTTTTATTAAAAAATAATTAAGAAAATTAAATATTAAAGGAATGAAAGATTATGGAAACCAACCCTAATTAGTCCAATAATTCAACACATAAACGATGCAAAATCGAGACACAATGAGTAATCAAAAGAGGGGAGTCAAGGATAAATTAAACTTTCCTCAATCTTAGGTTGCTACAACATATGTCATGGTAATAGATACCCATCTGGTAATCTAAATGAAGAGGAATTTTTAGAGATAATTAGGTCACTTGATGTCACTCTGTAGGAACAACATATTGTAAAAAGTGGATTGCATATGGTGACAAGTTTTCCTTTAGCCATGGATACCCCAAAGCTAGTTTTAGAATGCACACATTTCTATGATGCCACAAGAAAGGTGGTTTTAAAAGAATGTAGAGTATATGTTTACTCAACCCTAGAAGGAATTGTGCAAACCTTTGGAATTCCTATTTTTCTAGTAATGAGTCCAATAGAGGTTGAAAGAGCTATAAAAGCATATGCGAGCATGGAGGGGAAAGAAAATCCAAAGTCACTATCAAAAATGCCAAAGACTATATTCTGGTCAGATTTATTCTCATACATTAGTGAGATCATTACACTATTGAATAGAATAGCAAGATCTTGAGATGCTAGCAAGTTCAAACCTTGGATGTATGAAATCATGAAGCATGTGAAGGATGGAACAACTAAAATATATTGGTCAAAAGCCATTAGTTATTTTTTATGTGATTGGATAAAAGATTTTAAAATGATAGTACTATTCTTCATGTCATGTATCTGAAAAATAAATCCTCACAAGGCTTGATAGGTTCCATAGGTTAAGGCCAAAATAAATCCAATGAAAAGTTCCCATAGGAAGACAAAGGATTAAACCCACTATGATGCACTATAATTATTTTGTTTTCGAATGGGAACTTTATGAATTTGTTAATTACTGATGGGATGGAATTTCATGGAGCATAGCCATGGATAGCCTAACTTTATATGAAATTGGTTTGATGTCAGGATGACGAAGAATGATGCATCTATTTTTTTTGGTCCAACCTTAAGAGGATGAGTGATCGAACCTATTGTAGGGTGAGAAAAACTATCATGAGTTTTCAACCATGCATTCGATTGTTCATAAGAATATTGATAAAGTTCATGCACAAACAAGAATTCCTCAGTGATCACATTCTCTACACACATGGTATTAATGAGTATCCTAGTTGTATGCATATCATTAATACGTCTAGCGATATAGAAAGGACCATTGGGTGTATGTATGGATGCATCAATATGGGTGAAAGTAATGTCGGGTAACAAATTGGTTTGGCCCTTACAATGTTGAACGTCTATGAGAGTGACCATATCTTGTAGGCCATCCTTATCATCACTCTTATTATCATTGTTATCATCATTCATGTCATTAATCTTATCAACATTTATCTCATCATTCTGAACATCACAAGCCTACACAAAGTTGGATGAATGGTTTGGCATTAGATTGGTAAAAAATTGCAAGTTTTGATTAGGTTGGGAAACATATTTATTTTCTTGAGCATTAACACCACCCAACTATATGTGATTACAATAAATAAGGTCTTGAACTTGATGTTTAAGATCCATGCATCAATTTGTATCATTTCCACTTGTGTGATGATATTAACAAAAGGAATTTGGATTGTAACTTGGAGGTAGAGGTTTAGTTGTGTTACAAGTCTAATTAGAGGAAACTAGATTAAATTCATGTTTAAAAGTTGGAACATGATCGAATGGAGGGTATCAAGTAATTGGGTGAATTGTCTATGTCGTGATCTAATTTGGTACACGGTTGAACTTATGGAAACAACTTGAGGGTTAATGAAGTTGGTTGTTTGAGGTGTATGTAACTTGATAATAATAAAAAAAAAATTCTTCTTGAATGGTTGATAGTTGTTTTGAGATATGAACTTGGATTTCCTAGTAGGAGCCGATGAAGATGTCTCTTCATACTGACTAACTGAATTGTAATAATCACAAAGGGTTTACACAATTTTATAAAGGATGGATATTTCATCAACAAGATTTTATCCCTTATGTCAGGTTGCAAGTTTTTGATCAACACTCTTTAAACATTTACATCAAGAAGAGTAAGATTGATTTATGAATAAAGCAACTGATAACACCTTATAAAGTCTATGACCTTTTCATTTTACTTTTGTTTGCATCACACTAAATCAATTAATATAATTTTAGGTCCAATGTTGACTTGGAAATACTAGAGGAATGCATCAAAAATTTCATTGAAAGAGTGAATTGAGTTATTTGGAAATGAAAAAAACCATTCTAAGGGCATGTCTTTCAATGACCTAGGAAAGAGCTTAGCTAGGATTTTATCTTCAAAAATGAAGTCACTACACAAGGTCATATATGTTGATATATGATTGAAAGGGTCTCCTTTACCATTGTACTTGTCAAATTGGGATATCTCTATTTTTTGTGGCATTGGTGTTTTTAATATTTCAAGTGAAAATGGGCTTCTTTTGACATATTACAATGGTTGTCCATTTTGGTTTTGGTTCAATGTTGAGAGTTGTTGTTGAAGTGAGGTTACGTTTTGTAAAATTTGGTTAATAATTGAATTATTAGTTGACATATTTTGGAAATGTGGTGAATATGGTGGGATTGTGTATGTGCTTGGTGGACTACTATGTTAAAAATTTATGATAGGGGATGAAACTTGAGGTGTCACATGTGAGGACCCAAAACCATAAGGATTTTCAATGGAAAGGCCTAATGTTGGAGTTATGCCAATGCTTTGTTGTGTCATTGAAGTGACAGTTGGATTCATGTATGTAGAGATAGAGGCTATAGTTGTAAAATAGAGATCCCTAATCTGAAAATGATGATTTTGATGCAATTTTGAAACAAAACAATGCAATTTTTTTCACTTTTTTTTTTAAGTTAAATGAAAGATCCCTAAATGAATGCAATTAGGAATTCAAAAATAGAGATCTACAAGAAGACACAAATTTGTAAGGAAGCTAAGGTAGCAAAACAACTTCCTATACTAATCTTGAGAGGACAATTTAATGCAAAACTTTACAAATCTTTAACAGTTACAGAAACTTAAATAGAAATAAACATAAATATCATGCATACCACAACATAGTGATTTACATGGGGAAAACCCTTTCGGGAGAAAAGACCAATAATCTAAAAGTTGCCCAATATATTATTCAAAAATCACAAAGATTACAATATACTTGCAGAGAAAGCTTCTCATAGGAGTATCATCACCAGAGGTCTAGAGACAATACAACCACTATCAGACTCTCAGAATACATCACAATACCACAACTTTAATACAATGCCCTCATCAAATAGGGTTGCATTCTAGGGCAAGCCATGCCAACAAAATATCTACCATTAGATCTAAAACCTAATAATGAATGGTCTAGATTTATAATATATCATTAATTTAATGTATGCTAGTCATTTAGGAGTTTTTGTTAACAACAAATCTTAACACTCACCCCATTACTCCCCTCCACCTAGTCCTCCCATTGTATATTATGCCTATCAGCGTAACTAGGACATATATATATATATATATATATATATATATATATATATATATATATATATATATATATATATCCTATCAACAATAAACCTTATATAATTGCAAGGTTGAGACACATTTTTCCAACGAATATCCCACTTTTCGAACACCTTGCAAGAG
The DNA here is from genome assembly GCA_007258455.2 of Sequoia sempervirens. NCBI lineage: Eukaryota > Viridiplantae > Streptophyta > Pinopsida > Cupressales > Cupressaceae > Sequoia > Sequoia sempervirens. The sequence continues at coordinate 515,835,644 of VDFB02105785.1, forward strand.
CAAAAAGAGGGAGTAAACATTGTCTCTTAATTGCTAGGGGCAGAAAGGCCCATGGTCTCTGAACACCATCTGAACTTCTTTATGCTCACAAGATTAGTTAAAGAATCAACAACATTCATCAAGATCTTTGCCTTAACCAACTTCACCCTACAATGTTCAACCATATCTCTAACAAAATGATACTGTACATCAATGTGCTTGGTCTTTGCATGATATGCTGGGTTCTTGGCTAGATATATCACACTCTGACTATCACTATAAACTGTCACTACACCTTGTTTTATTCCAATATTTGAATATAGTCTCTTAAGCCAAACGATTTATTTACAAGCATGAGTAGCTTCCATATACTCTACTTTAGTAGGGGAAAAAGAAACTACCAGCCAGTCACTTACTCATCCAACTAATTGCACCAAAAAATAAAGTAAATACATGAACACTGGTGGATCATCTTCTATAAATATCACCTGCCCAGTTTGAATCCACATAACCATGAATATCAAGGGAAATATTTCCTTCATTCAAATTACTATGATAACACAAGGAATACAATGAGGTACTGCACAAATATATGAAGACTCTTTTAACAGCATCCCAATGAACTCTACTATAATTATGCATATATTTGGAAAGAACTCATAGTGCTTGAGAAATGTATGATCTAGTACAAACCATCGCATACCATAGAGGAGGGGGATCAACTACTCTGAGACCCTAAGTCATAGGAGGGTCCTAAGCAACAGGCTACCCTAATTTACCTCAAGCTTACTAAGTGATTAGGAAAAGGTTAAGTGGTTAAGGTTGAAAAGGAAGAACAATCTGGTTGCTATTGTCCTTCTGCTAACCTGAATGTTTCAAGGAGTCAAATGAGTTGATTCCTAGAGTCTAATATATGACTCAGATAGCTCACTGCCTGAGGATGGAAGTGTAGGAAATAGACTGCAATGTAGTGCATTGGCATCTTAGTGGGGAGCTAGAATCCATAAGAACAATGTGTGTAACAAATAAAAACACCAAGAAACAAGCTAACAAGCTAACCGATAGATTTTTTATACTTATGAAAGAGTGTAAAGAAAGTACAAAAATGAAATACAACAAGAAGAATAATTTAACTATTCTTTCTTCAAATTGAAAAAGAAGGGCAAGAAAGCAATACCAAACTTTGTGCAACTTGATTCTTTGAATAACTTCAATGGAGAAGCACCTAAACACAAAAGACCAAGGAAAATGTTGGGGCTATTTTTAGAGGACTGCCTTAGCCAATCCCCCGCTTTGGTCTTTTCACCTCCATGGATAGCCAGATAAAAATGATTTATAGAAAGATGATAAAGAGATGTGCAAAAATGGAAATACCAAGCAATAACACAAACAAGTATGCTACTATATAAGTATGATGATGCAAAAATGAACGCTAATGGTGGATATCACTTTCACAACCATGTTCTCTCAAGGAAACTAGAGGAAGGTGTGAGCTTGCAAGTTCTCCAACAATGTTGTTGCAACAAACACAGTGGAGAAGAAAATAGACCAATAGCTTGCAACTACAATGGAGGTGGTGGTAAATCTTGAAAGTATGTAAGTAGATCAAAAAAGCATCAAGAATTTAGTCAAGTGTGTAAAAGTGTGAAGAAGTTGAATGGAATGAAGGAATAGGAAATTTGAAAGGAAAAATGGAGGCACAAGAGTTGTTTTGTGTCATTCAAGGGAGTAGGAGGAATTACGATTCACATCCAATGGAGAAATTTAACACCTCTATAGATTCCATAGGTAGGAATCCTATCAAGACGACAACACGATGCATGGATTTCCACATAGTGCACATGTGTCCCTAACAAAATTCCTTCGCCAACACAAAAATAGGTTGTCATGTGGACAAAGAAAGGTGGAAGATGTCGGGATTGCGTCATCAAAATTACATTTTCTAAGATGAAGGGTATGAAAATGGGGAATTTTCAAGGGGTGAAAATTCATGCCATTACATTTTTCCCCCACTTTAGTGAGCATATGCGTCAATGAATGCGGGGTAAAGTATAGAAAAAGCTAAAAAGAATATACTTGAATCGTTGAGGAAGCGGACCATAGTCTGACATGCTCAGAAATCCAGAAGAGAAAGATGAATCCATAGGTACTTAGTCCTATGGAAGGTGAAAAAAATCTCTACAGGTGCTCAGTCCTATATAATTGGCTCCATGGGTGCTCAATCCCATAGAAGATGTACAAAGGTTCTACAGGTGCTCAATCCTTCAAAATGAACATGATTTATAGGTGTTCAAACCTGCAAAGGAGGCGCCATAGGTTCTCAATCTTGGGGGGCCAGAGATGAAAGGCTCCATAGAGTCTAATTGGCCCTTAGAAGTTCTCGGTCCCACACAAAAAGCTTGACGAGGTGCTCGGTCCTCCAATATTTATTATGAAAGTAGCTTCATATGTGCTCAGTCCTGTAAAGCAACGTGTTAATCCACAAAAAAAACATGTTAGGAAAGCAAGAATTACCTAGATAGACAATCATATCTCAAAACAAACAATTGAAGAAGAAGCTTTCAAAGGGATCCCTTGAGAACCCTTCAAGATTGTAAGGGGTCCACTCAAAGGGACACTCCATTTGAAAAGCGATGACATTTTGCAAATGATCCTCTTATCAAGGAATCATTTTGAAAGATTTTCTTTTTTCGAGGAATCTAATAAAAAGAATATTTTCCTCAAAGAAATTTTCAATTATTTTACTCTGGTTAATTTGAAAAGAAATAATTTACTTTCACAGGGGATCCATATTGCAGGGATGCATTTTGAAAAAATGTAAAACTATTTCAGCAAGGTTCATTGACAAGAAGTATAGGATGGTGCATGAAGAGAACTACGTGGTATCCCTAGAAAGGAAAAGAGATAGAATGTTTGGCCCATGATACATGATGAGATGTAGACGCCAAATGTTGGCTCATATGTGAGAGGACAACACATAGGGCAACATCAAAGCAAACAGGAAAGGCAGAAAGATAAAAAGAAAAATAATCAAGAAGAAAGAAATCAAAGAGGCAGAGTGCGGGAGTTCGAGGTGAGATCACTTCTTGAGGTAACCCCATAATATGTGTGAGCGAAAGATCATCGAGTCCCCAAAGTTCCTATATAGAAGAAGGCATGAAAACAATAAGTAAAAAATGGGTCAACATGGAAGGGAGGCCTAAATACCCCCAACACTTTCATCATCCCCAATTGTCAAAAAGCAAGATACAACATATACAAGAATGATGAAACACATAGAAGAAGTTTATGACACAATTTCACTCTTGTATCCAAGCACCTATGATGGTGACATGCGTCCTCTAGGAACACAAAAAACAAGCTCGGGGGAAAAACAACACACACACAAATCTAATCTACAGATAAAGAAGAGGCACTCTCCTAGTCCTCATCAACCAAGAGTTCATCGTTCTCCCAATCTAGATCATTATAAGGGGACAGAGGATGAGTCTGCAAGGGTGGAATAGCAAGTGGATCACCCTCCAACTCCCCTATGAAAAGTGCTAAGGAAGAAGGCCCCTCAAGGTATTCTTCACTCAACTCTTGTGAGGTAAAATTCATCGATCTTGCAAAGATTTTTGATAGAGCCAGGACATCATCAACCGAGTTAAACATGCACTTAATAGGATTTCCATGTGTTAACTGAGTGGGAGATGAAGGAGGTTCCTAAGATCCACCATCAATCTCATCATAAGAGATGGTGACAAACTCGAGGGATGTTGAGGCTACCTCTATCATAAGGATGATGCAAACTAAAGCAAAACTCTCTCCTGAAGAAGGTGATCCCTGATCCCTTCTTCTTACCTCCATTGGAAGTGAGGTCATCCTCCAACTTATGATTCAATGGAAGATGTGGAATTCATGAAGAGGAAGTGGAATGTGATGAGGATGAGTATAGGGCTATAGCGGACACTACTGTGGTGTTCAACATTTCCACAGGCTAGGAAAAGGGAGTGATGTCCGGAAGAGAAATCTGAAGAGGGGGCTCTAATGAGGGAGCCATGAGAACCTACACCCTTGTGGGGTGAGGGTCATCAACATTCACAAGAGGAGCTGGAAGAAACATTGAATGAAGAGAACTAAGTAGAAGGAATAGAAGGGAGAGGCACAAGAGATGTCAAAACAAGAGCTATAGGCTCCTCTTCTACCTTCTACAAGGCAACTTACTCAGTAGCCAGAGCCTTCCTCTGGTGCTTACACTCACGTGCAAGCCAATTTTGTCGACTCTAGGAACTAGAACTCACTACTTGAGAAGGAACAAGAGGCTCATGTTATACCATAGGCGTTTCCTCCACAATCATTGTTGGTGGAAGGGTAGCCTCCTAGATAGGAGAAGGAGCAAGAAGCACAAAAGAAAAAATGATGATAGATCGAGAAGTAGATACAGACGCCTCAACAGCGGGCCTCTTCCCATTTCCTACCTAAGGAGCAGGAGTGGTAAGAGGTCACAAAGGCTGAGATGCATGAGTAACTCCACAAGGGACCTTCCCCTTACCATAGACAGTGATCCTCAACACCATGGGTAAGACGATAAGTTCAAACACTTGATG
>VDFB02105785.1:515840311-515958905 GCA_007258455.2 Sequoia sempervirens
CTTGTCTTGGTTGAACAAATCTTGAAGCACTTGGTGGAGTTCTGAACAAACTTGAAATTTCTTCTCCGCTTTCTTCACTCAACTGAACCTCTTTGTTTGAAAATACTTCTTCACTTGACTTAGCCTCTCTACCTAAATGACTTTCTTTCTTCTTCCTTGCTCTTGCAGGTAGCTCTAACTCTACGAACTCTTTGGATGAACTTGGAGTGGATCTCAAGATTCTTTTCAACTTATCAGGCGAGAACAAACTGATACGATCCAGGATGTAGCTGATTATCGGTGAGGTGCGGGAGCGGGAGCAATTGGTTGCCTTTGATTCAACAAATCTCTTTCAATTGCAACTTGAATCTTAATAGCCTTCTCTTCTTCTTCCTCCAACACGAAGCAAGTTCACATATACTTAGTGTAGCTCCTCTTTGTTCTCCACGCAAGATTGTTCAAGCATGAGAGGATGTCTTCTTCATCGTCGTTGAATCCCAAATTTGGCTGCAACACTGGAAAAATCTCTCTATGCGGTAGCACCATCTTGATTCATGATAATTTCTTCTCCAATAAACTTCTCTTTGATGAAAAATCCCTTTACTTTAATGTGGTTGTTAACTGCAAGGATCCTTGGAAAGGCCCTCCTTCTAGCGCTAGTTCCTGTTGATGTGATTTTTGTGATCGCACCCATCAGCAGAACAAAGTAATCCGAAGGCTACTCCATTCTCTCTTGATCAAAGAATTCCGTGCGCTAAGATTGCAAGAAAGATCGCACGTTCAACTCCAAGGTTTCAAAATACTTTGGAATACCCTCAGTTGGTTTGTTGTGATATGTTGTTTACACGAGGGGACTTACACAATTGTTTATAAGGCTTGCAGCTGACAACAGGTTAATGATTTGAAGGGGATTTTCGTATGTTGCAAATGATTTAGCGATGAGGTACGTTTTCCTAAAACTAACCAAAAGTAAACTGAATTGAATGGCTGCAGTGATTAGAAAACATATGTTTGATCTAAAGGCGGGACACAGGATCAATTTCAGCAAACTTCAACCAAACTCTGCTCCGCCTCACGTTGGACAACTTACGCAATTGGTGCAATCTTGAAGGGGATGGCAAGAGGTTTTCAAGTTACAATCCGGCATCAAGATACTGTCAAGACGACGCATACCAAGACGTGAATTATAATTGAAGTTAGGCTTATAAAATGTTCCAGTTGACCACACAAGGCGAACTTGTCGTCAGCAAGCCGCTAGTGGTATGGACTAAAACGAAGTTTCCTCGATTAACACCACAAATCCACAACTAACATCTACTTGCATGAAATGAAAACTATGCTACTTTAAACTACTTTATGCTACTTTATGCTACTTGAAGTAGAAGGGATGAAGAAACCTCGCTAGCTATTCATAACAAAGACGAATTCCATCATCAATGAAAGATCTTTTATTATGAAAGTTTTCACAACAATCTCTTACAAAGTTTTCAAAGGAAAACTTTCCTTCTCCTCCAAACTATTCTAAGCTATCAAACTATCTCTCTGCTCTAACACAATGTCTACTCTCTTATCTCTAGTTTCTACTTCTAATCTAATGAGGTACAAATGAGGGGGGATGCCCCTTTTATAGATAGCCCAGTCCAATGGACAACTCAGATTACAATCAAATGAATGGCTACGATTGAGCCACCTTAGCCCTAACCCTAAAAACTGCCAGAATGGGGAGTGGTACAATAAATGAATCAAAGATTCCCACTCACTCCCAAAATAGTAAAGGCAATTAATGCCCATAATCAGTCCCCTAGGTCATCATCCAAAAGTGTGTTTCCATTCTCTTTCTCCCTGGCTGCAAAATCAACGAACTTGGCAAGTACAGTCTCAATCTCCTGAACTAAGATAGGCGGAATATGATCCAACTGAAACTCTAACATCGTGACTGCCTGTTCGTGCCGTATGCAAGATTTTCTCCAAGCAACCAAAGCATCCTGTGTATTCTGAATCAAGTTGGAGAAAGTTGAAATATTTTCAAAGTCATCTTGCACAAAAGTCTTCACCTCTGAAAAGAAAGGTGGCAGCCTACTCCTCAATCCACCAGTAGTCACCTCATCAGGATTCAACCGTCTAGCAAAGATTGCCTCTAAGGTGTTCTGGACTCCATCAATGATGTTTGTTAGCCTTCCTAACTCTAGCTGAATCCGCCTGTGCTGCATCGAAGAATCCATGTCGTGTGACTACTGAAGAGTACCATCTAGCAAAACCGTACCTATCACCCTCCTGAATAACTCCTCCATTAATCATCATCTGCAAAGGAGTATGCATCAATGCCTCCAGACGCTGAATAACTTTGCTCTGATAGACAGAAGCATCACCCCAGGCTTGATCAACCGCCTCCATTCATGCCATAATGCCGAAAGCTTGCTGGTAAGCATGAGCAAGATCTTCAATGAACTTCTCTATCTTGGCATGAACACTTGTAACCCATTTGTCTGACTCCTGTGCCATTTTCCTCAAATCTTCCAAGCCACTAACTAATTCTCTAGATAATTCAGCTTGAAGCTCAATTGCCAGAATCACTTGCCCACAAGGACGAGACAAGTGCTGCATGTAGCCAATTAAAGTTTTATGTTCCTTCTTCAACTTCTTGTACTTTCCTTTAGTCTTGAGCAATCTGTCCCTAAACACCTGATAGGAGTTATCACACTCCTCAATGATTTGTGCACCCATGGGACGACTTAACTCCATGGTTGTGATCACATAATTTTTTGGCATCGCTTCATCTCGATCACAATCAACCCTTGACATAGCTACATGAAGGGTGCGAGAGCCATTCTCATCTGTTGAGATCTTTGAAAATTTCCTAGCTCCCTTCTTGGGTGGAGGCGCGCTGATCCTACGCAAAAATTCCTCCATCTCTACCGTAGGATCAGCCTCTTCATTGGGGCTCCTTCTCATTGTATCTCTCTGCCAATCATGTGCTACCTGCTGTATGCCAAATGACTGCTCTTCTCTAGCTTCCTCCTCATGTACTTCTTCCCTAACTTCATTCTGGCGAGGCTCACTGGCCTCTAATGGTTGAGTATCTCCTGAAACTGCATCATCCTCTAGAGCTGTTTCTAACTCACGCTGGAAGTGAGTGTCAGTAGTAGTTTCCTCATCTTCCTCCTACTGATCATATCTAGTGGGTGCATTGACGCTCTGACCAATTGATTCTTTTCTTGGTGGCTGATTTTCCTCATGTAACTCCTGCTCCTGATTCATTGCATTCCTCTGATCAGCGAAAAGTGAAACCTCCTGTATGCTTGGAGAATGTGTCTACAATGGCGTGGGTGACTCTAACACAACTCTTGGAGGCTTCGGCTGAACTGGCTCTGGCCGAACTGACTCCTTCCTTCGAGATTTTGGACCTCAAGTAACTTGTTTCTTCTTGTTGGTAGTGGGTGTCCTATGATCTCCCATCAAGTTGTAAGTCAAAGGAATTGACCTACTCTTCAATCTGTTCACATGACTTTCCACCCATGCTATGGTGAAAGTCATAACTGGTATGCAAAGCGTGTCCAAATCAGCTATCTCTGGCTCCGACCAATCTGGGAGTGGAAGTGGTGTATTTCTTACTGCCTCATAATTTGGATGGAGAACGTTCATGTCCTCATCCACCTGGTCCGGTACTGGAATGATTTCACACTCCCTGATCATACTCAATGGTAGCCTTGAGAACATTCTTTTCTTGACTTCAACCTTGTTTGATGCACCAACCTAGTAATCCTCAATATTTTCCTTATGCTTGAATTCTTCTAATAGTATCCATCTGATATTGTTATGGGGGTCATAATGCTGTCTGCTGCTGTGATAGGAAAAATGGAAGAACTGAAGTTCATTTTCAGCTTCTTTGGCTTCCTGAAGTGAAGGACACACTTCGTCTGAATTCCCCATGACAATTGGGAAGTCAATTCCTCCCTTCTTCTTTCTCTTCTGAATCTTATTGTAGGCAACAAGTTGCCTTGATATCTCTAACATCAAGTTTCTATTGGTTGGGTACTTAGGCAATCTATATGGATATGAAGAAAAACCTTGCAGCCTGTTGTAAGAAAACTTCGAAAACTGAACAAACTAGCACCCATACCTTTCTATTAATTCTTGAGCTTCCCTCGAGATCCTGTGATGAGTCCTCTGCTGAAGTGATCTCGTTATATGCATGGTAAAGGCATCATTGACACGCTTGTAATGGGACGTACTTGTCAAATGCAGCTGCGGACAAGCCTTGTGGATTTTGAACTGATGAGAGCCACAACCAACTGGCTCTTTGTAAGATATTCCCCTATACTTCGTCATACGAGCCAACATGTAAACAATGTAGGAGCCCATGTAAAATGTTTTCGTCCTCCTCAAACTTAGGAGCTGCTCATGCAGGTTGTCATTGATCATCACTGCCCAGTTGATGTGCTTTTTCCCTTCTAGCACAAGGTTGATGTAATAGAACATCCATGGCTCAAAAATAAATGCTTGAGGGCAGCCTCCAACTCTGCTAAGCATCATGATCAGGTCACAATACTCCTGCTTCAAATCAACTGATATAATCTGCTTCGACAACTTTGTACGAGAGGGCTTGGGCTTGTTCATCCAACGAGCATTGATCATATCAGCACATCTCTCGAATGTTGAAGCATACATTCGTTCAACACGCTCTCGTCTTATAAATCATCCTCTCATGCGATGGAATTCTGAATGCTTCGCTGATAGCTGCAGGAGTGAGGTTGGCGAATACTTGATCATTTGGTGAGACAATAGACTTGTGATCAGGATCACAACAGTTAGCACATTCCATTATCAGCTCCGAGCACTGAACAACTGGCGGGAAACCAACAGCTGCATTCAACCCACTCCGAACAATATTGTGCGAAGTGATTGAAGGATGGTGACTGCCAACTCCCATCATCCGACTTTTGAAAGCCTCCATGTTGAAAGAGCCCAAATTGGTATCGGCCAGCTTGCCCAACTTCAAAGTAAATTTAGACTCTGGCAGGGAAAGCTTGCTCAGCTTCTTGATGACAGCCTGTCTGTGTGCAACATTACTATCTCTGCCAGTTGCTCTTACTTTAGCCATCCTGCAAAACAATAAGCAATCATCAGCAATTAACTTAAAAAAAATAAAATAACAATGGGCTGCCAGTTGACTTCTAGAATTGAGAAGTTGCAACATTCTATTTCATCTGCATACCTCAACTTCTCTTCTAACAATTTTGAACTTTCAACACTTAGAAAGTTTCCCAAGCAAGCTTCAATAGCTTCACACTTTGATCAAATTGGCCGACTCTGCTTCAACCACTTCTCAGCACTTAGATTCTTCAAATTTCAGCTTCAGCAATTCTCCTACTTCAAGTCGAACTTCTTCAATACTTAGCTACTCATTTGCACTGCAATCTTCACCTTAGAGCTCAAGTTGCACTTCTTCAACTGATGGAGGAAAATGAAACAAAGTTTAATTCATATAGCTAAGTTGAATTCCAAGTTTATCCAATTCATTAAATCTCCACTGCTTCATAGCAGGAATTCAAATTTCCCTCCTCTGGCAATTTCAACACTTTTCACTTGACGTCTAGAATCTTGACCTTCTAGAATTTCAAAAGATTCATCTTGACTGGCGTACTTAGCATTTTAATTCATTTTGAAAGTATTCACTTCAGATTCACTCTTTAAGAAATTTAATTCACCAACTGAAGCTCTGACTCTCAATTTTATTCATCTTTGACTCTGGAAGATTAGTCTCACGAAGAATTCGATCAAATTTATCTAGGCAATCCATTTCGAATTCATCGTCTAAGGTGTTTTATTCTTGGAAACACATTTTATTCCTTTTGCCTTAGAAATTTTTTAAATTTTCCTTACAAAAATTCATAATTCAAGTGCCGATCAAATTTTCCATCTTGAAAGCCTTGGCGAGTAGTGGAAGACTTTAAAATCCATCCCTTGTTGCAGACGTCCGATACCCAGAAGAAAATTTCCTTCAGAATGCGTCGAATTCATGGGTCTACAAACGAAGGGGTACATTTAATTTTTGCATTTAAAACCTTAGCAAAATATTTTTCACCAAATTTAATCCAATTCTTCATCCCTAGGCGTATTTTCTTGCTTTGACTTGAAAATTCTCATCAACCTTGCGAAGCTGGCACTTTTTGACTTCCTCGGTAATTTTATTCATGCCTCTGAAAAATTTCATCCCTCCTTCAACTTGGGCGTATTTCTTCTAAAGGTGAAATTAATTTCAACACTTAGAAAAAAATATTCAATTATTTCCATCATGGGCGCATTTCATATGTTGAGGTGGACTTAAGTCATCACTTAGAATTTTTCTTATCTCATCTTACACTTTGGCGCATTTAGCACTTTGTAGAGGATATTTTTATTTCAACGCCTTCCTTAGTCAACTTCTATTCACCTCACCTTGGACCTTGGGGCATATAGCGTGTTGGGAGGGTTTCACCACGCCATGGTAACTTTTTTTTCATCAACTTCACCCTCACTTTTCACCTCAATCTCATCCTAGACTTGGCGCATTTAGCACATGGAGTGGACTTAACACTAACACCTTAGGCTCCTTCATCACTTATCATCTTTTATTCTTTCTTGAACTTGGCGCATTTAGGCCATGGTGAAAGATTTTAACCATGTCTTAGGATTTTTCATCCATCTCCACCTTGTTTAACATCAACGCCTTGGTAATTCCTCTCTTCTTTATCTTGAGTTGGGCGCATTTTACACATAGAGAAGGATGGGCGCATTTTACATAGGGAGAAGGATAAACTTTCAACATCTTTGACTCCTTTGACTCCTCTAAGCTTGGGTGCATTTAGCATGTGCTGGAGGATGAACGCCTTCACTTAATATTTTCTAGCACCTTGACTCTGAAGAGGGCGCATTTCATATGGGTAGGAGGATGGGCGCATTTCGGGGTCAAGGTGGATGAACTTCAACATTTAGCCATTTTTCTATCACCTTCTTAGCATGAGGGCGCATATGGAGGGGGGAGGTGGATATAAGTCCATCACTTAGAATTTTTTTAACATCCGCAAGGCAAGTTGGGTGCATTTTAGGGGTCAAGGCGGACTTACTTCAACACTTAGCATATTTTATCAACTGCCAACTTGATGAGGGCGCATTTTTAGGGTGGAGCAGGATGAGATTCATGCCTTAGACAATTTTTTTAGCTTCCACTTTGAAGAGGCGCATTTAGCATGTGGAGGTGGATAAACTTCATGCCTTAGAGAATTTTATGGCTTCCATCACCTTGAGGGCGCATTTAGGGGGTGGAGCAGGGTGAATTCAATACTTAGAAACTTTTTCAATCACCTTCTTAGCAGAAGGGCGCATTTGGAGGGGTCAGGTGGATTTTGTTCATACTTAAACTTTTTCAACCCTCTGTCAGTCATCTTGGGCGCATTTGAGGTATGGAGGTGGATATTCTCAGACTCAGAAAATTTTTCATCTGCCAGCCAGCTTATCCATGCCTATATATAGTAAGTCCTTCGATTTTCACATCTCTAAAGCTTGGATCGATTTGAAATTTTAACCATAGGATCCTCATGACCTACTTAGCCCGTTCACACTGCCATCTCGAGCTGACCTGCTATTTATAGCACATTTCTGAAGGTGGTTTACTATTTATGGCAACTACCTGTTTCTGAGATATCCACAACTCCGTTTGACTTGAAATTTGAATGACGTGACCCTCATCAGATGACTAGCCCGTTCATACTGGCGCCTACTGCTAATTTACTATTTTTAGCCAGTTTCTAGAATGCCTTACTATAAATAGTAAGTGCTCCGATTGTCTTCAAATTTTATCGGTGGATAGCTGGAAAGATACTGATTGTAGTGGGATACATTGGTTTTCGAGAATTTTGGCATTTTACCCCTCTTTTTGGGTCCCGAAGTTGGAAACCCTAATTTGACCTACATGTATATCAAATGACCTCCGTTTGACCTCGTTTTTGTTGCACTTCACCCTGTTTGTGGTTCTAATGCGCTGGGCAGCTATTGGAGCGGACCTGCTAAAAATAGTAAGTCTTTGAAAACTGATCACCTTGCTTTGCATGTCACACCACTGCATAGCTCTTGAAAAACCCATAAGGAATCAGCTGACATGCAAAGAAAATTTTGACATGCAAACCCTAAAAATAGCCTCCGAAGACAGCTCTCGAAAAAGTTTTGATCCTGGTTTGCATGTTACACCGTTGCGAAGCCTTCGAAAAACCCACAAGGAATGTCCAAACATGCGAAGAAAATCTTAACATGCAAACCCTAAAGATAGCCTCGGAAGGCTGAATTCTGAAAATCATCATCTCATTTTGCATGTTATATCACCACGTAGGTTTTAGAAAACCCAGAAAGAATCTCCAGACATGCATTGAAGAATTCTGCATATAAACCCTAAAATTTGCTCCGGAAGTTGAACCTGTAAAAATAGTAAGTTGTCGGAATTTGATGAAATTTTGTTGGGAGCCTGTTGGAAGCGTACTGACTGCAACATGAAGCTCTGCTTTCAATTTATTCACTTCATTTGACTTCAGATTGACCAGAAAAATACAAACCCTAATTCTACATACTTGGCCAAAATCTCACGTTTAAGCTCATAGATGGGCACATCCCCCGAAAGACAGACAACAAAAGAGAGACAAAAAGAGAGAGAGAGACACAAAACCAAAGCCAAAAGACCAGAATGGAGTAAAAATTAGGGGGTCCCCATTTTGAATGGGGCGATGTGTGAAAAGGTCACAACAAGGCCCACAATAGTGGCAAGTGTGAGTCAGTGCCATGTATTGATAACCTCAAAACCTGCAGATATGAATCAGATTCTCAAATGCCACATAATGGAAGCAAATTTAAAGCACACTGTTAAAATGAGCTAAAATTTGAATTGGAAAAATCAGTATTTAATGGTTAAGAAAGCAGGTTAGCAACCCTAGTGAAAGGAAATGATAGACATTTTTCTTACAGTTAAACTGTAGAAATTTGAAAACAATGCATGCATCTTCAGTTTCAAAGCATTAAAGACTTTCATAAAAAAGAAAATATCACTGAAGAATATTCTACAAAACACGTTGGTCACTAAAACAACTGTAAAAGTGGCATGCCAATTAAAACCTTGCAAACTCTGTTCTAATGTTGAGGGTTCAAATGTCACACAGCTCAAAACTCAAGCACAGGGCATCCTTTCTACACATATTTGACATGTTTCTTCAATAAAAATATATCCAGAAAAATGAAGTAATTCATCTCTCAAGATGCCAAATTAAAGCCACATTTATGTGAGCAAATAATCAGCGTGAGTGAAATTCTTCGGTGAGATCTTGTTAATCTGGGAAATTTATCCATTCGTTTACACATTGGAAATGCCCTTCACTGTCATAAATTTTAATTTTCCAGGAAAATTGGTCTGCTGATGTTTTTGGTGATCCATCTCGTTTCTCCCTCAGACAGCCAGTCTTGCCTCTTTCCAGGGGTTTAATGCATGGCCACCCACTGAGATCAGCAAGGGAGGCTTTAATCTTTGTTGGACTGTCTTCTACTTTTGGTGTTTAATGGTTTGAGATACTATGATATGGATTAGAACAAGTGCAGGTCATATCTACTTTCCCTTGTTCAAAATGGTCAAGCCATGAGTCTTACCAATAAATTTTGAAGGGTTAAAATAAAATTTTATTTACCAATTCAAACCAAACTACACATGAAATTTAGTACATTTGGCAAGTTGCTTAATCGTCACATAAAGATCTCTACATGTAATATCATAAAAATTAGGTGACCCAAAGTTTCAACTTTATTATAATGTATCAAGTCTAAGATATTTTTCTAAAGGAAATTGTGAAACTTAATCATTTTGGAGAACTTAAAAAAAACAGTTTGAGGAGAAGATATTTAGAAGAGAGTCAAAATTCTATATGCTTCAGAGGTCTCTATTCTTATTAGAAAACTTCATCAGATTGCCTTCTTTGCTCATTCTGGCACTACAACTCTTATCTCCCCTCTTGCCCTTAACTCATATCCTTTTATTTTTGTTCTGATATGCTTTATGAATATTCTGCCACTAAGATTTCTTAACTTAGTTAATTTTCATATCACTAACCTCTACTGGCTGATGGAATATATATGTCCCAAAATAAAATATTAATAATGATTTCTGTTATTCATCACCTCCCATAATCCTTACACTGGCTGGAGGCTGCTGCAGGTTGGCTTAAAAAAGGGACTTTCTTTTGAAAACTGATGCTGGCAAAGTAACTTGTAACTGTCAGAAAATGAATGTGTGACTGCTGTTGCCAACCAAGTATGGAAAAGAAAAGGATTGGAGTGTCCACTGCCAGGTAGGAGGTAGCCACCAGACTCAATTCAAAATGCTGCCAGTTTTGAATAGGAATAAACACCTGTGGCCAAGCAAGTATGAAATGCCTTCAAAGAGACACCTGAGCAAAGTTCGTGGGTCCTGTTGGTGTACGTTTTACCATCCACCGAACACATAGAATAAAATGTCCAAAGACACTCTATCCTCTCTTGAACAAAATCACCCTGTATGCTAAGATTGCGAGAAAATCATATGGTGATTCCAAGGTTTCTTTTGTCAGGTCTTGACGTGTGGATAAGCTCAATGGGCGTTGTGATATGTTGGTAATACACAAAGGGACTTATGTTAAGCAATTACATCACAAGTTTGGGACTTAGACGGATTTATCATTAAATGCTTCTTCTGTTGGGATTTTCGATTCGAGATCAAAAAAGTGAAAAAAGGATAAGGGTTTAGAGATCCTAATCTATTCCTAGGAATTCAAGAGACGGTAAAGATTAGGTGAAACTGGTAACCACGCTTTGTTTCGCCTCCCTGGGACAACTACACAAAGTGGGTGCAATCTTCAAAGGGTGTGATAGTAATTTTTATGTCTTGAATAAGACTGAAGTTAAGCATCCACAATCACAAGCTCAGGCTAAATTTACGCATTGAATGGAAATCATCCATCCAAAGAAAGTATGAGCAATGTTTCACCATAAATTTATACTATCAAATCTTGCATTCACTTAACAAACATTCAAAGAAAATTCTATTTTAATTCTAATCAAATTCTATCTTACTTCTAATCTAATGTTCTACTCTAATTCTAACCTATTGTTGAAGAAGTTATGCAACCTTGCAAACCACTTGACAATAAAAGGGATTCAAAGCAAATCATGCATAAGAGCTTTTATTATTGGAAGTAGCAAAATGCAACAATCTCATACACTTTCTTCACACAAATGAAAATGAGAGATCAAGAGTTTATACAGAGTTTTCAAGAGCAAATAAAAGGCCAAGATTAAAACAACATTAATGGCCAAGATTAAAACACATCAACCCTAATTAGGGTTTCCCAAAATAACATCAGTAATCAATGAGTAAACAAAGAGAGAAGTGGTGTCTGGAGCTATTTTCAAGGGAATGCGTCCCTATCCACCTGAGCAGCAGTGTGTTGGACGAACTTGGACACAATTGTGATGACTTCCTCCATCGTGATTGGTGGCAGCATGCTTATTCTGAATTCCAGTCCATCCAAGTCCTCAACATATTTGGCAAAGACACTCCCATTCCAGTTCTTGCTTTAGGAAGGCATCCCAGATGGATAAGAGATTCGCCACTTTTGTGAAGTCTTGCCTCATAATCGATCCCGTGGTAGAGAAGAAGATTTCCTAAACTTTGCTCTTCAGTTTTTCTAGCTGCATGTCGTTCTCTCGGACAATCTCTTTATCAAACACGTCCGCAGCTATAAGGTAAATCTTTCTCTGAATTTCTTGGATTTGTTCCTCCACTTTGAGTCCATCAGCCTTTGTTTTCTCCAAAACCTCGCTTCGTATTGTCAATGCCTAATACCAATGCTGGAAGTCATAAGCGGCGCCCGCTGCAATTATCTTTCCCTCGATCAATTCCTGTTTTGGGAGGCCCTTTAGCACTTTGAGGCATGGAATGAGCCTCTCCTGAATATCCGAGAGGTTGTAACAAGCTTCTGTCATGATAGCCACTCTGGAAAGGAATTAGGAAGTCTGTTCGTAGGCAAGTGTCAATCTTTCCATGAATGAAGCCGCTTCTATGCCTTTACCTGTCATCCATTCCTTGGCTTCCTTGGCCGTGACCATTCCCTCTTCAACATCTTGGGCTATTCCCTGTGAAGAGTTGAGAAGAGGAGGAGCTACTGCATCACCTTGGTTGAGTGGTTGGGTCAAATGTTGAATATACTCCTTCAGGCGCTCAACCTCCTTCTTGTATTCTTTCTTCTTTGCCACTTCCTTTTCTAGTCTCACTTTGATAGTAGAGATTGAGTTATCTAATTCTTCAACTTCCTGGCCTTTTGTTGTTGGGCCTAGGTCTATAGTGGTAATGGCATACTCATGGGGAGTGATTTCATCCTGTGTTTTGTCAATTATTGGCACTGCAATCTGTACAGAATGACTGCCTACTTCGTCCCTTTGAATCGTGGAGAATTTCTTGGTAGGCTTCTTCACAACAACTTGTTCTAACCTAGCCAAGAAATCTATAGTGTCATCTTCTTCTCGAGTCTCGACTGGTGCCTGTATCTTCATTCTTTCCTTCAACTAGTCTAGAATGGTAGGCCGTTCAATGCTATCTTCCTCCTGAACATCTTCTGCACTTGGAATATCCAAAACTCCTTTGAGAGTGGAAATCATTCCCTCTTGGAAATCATCATTTTGGACGTCGATTTCATTCTCTGAACCCAGTATTTCTATGCTTGTAGGAGATGGGGGCTCATCGTCATCTAACTGGATTGGCTCATTGTTACCCTCCTGAATTGGAGAAAGAATCATCATATCAGCCAAGGACTCGTCCGCAGTGGCCACTAGCTCATCAATATTCCTAGATGCAGTGGAATGAGATGGCTCCACCCTTTGTCTTTTTTGGACAGGCTCTATGTTTGCAGCCACTTCTTTTCTCTTCTCAATAATTTGAACCAACTTGGCACTATGGGATGTGCCTGCATTTGAGGAGTATGATTCTGTCTCACTTAGCAAATCATAAGTGAGCGTCATTCTTTTCCGGCTTAACTCCTGGACCTGTTGGTCGACCCACCACTGAGAATACTTGACCACTGGCCTCATTAACGTAGTTAAATCTGAAAGCTCAGGCTCTAACCACTTCACTACAGGAAGAGGCCAACTCTCATTGAAGCATGGTTGAACACATTCTTCATCTTCTTGCAACTAATTAGGCACTTGGCAAAGTTCAGTTGCTCTCATCAAATCCACTGGCAATCTAGACCATAACCTTTTCCAAACTTCATATTCGTTAGCAGCATTCACCGAGAAATCCTCCAGGTCTACTCTGTGTTTATACCTTTTTCCATCCATGGTCCAGATGTGGTTACGAGGGTCAAAATTGGTCCTGGACCAATAAGTCGTGAACGAATACCATTGAATTTCCAACTTGGCACTTTCAGCTGCTTGTGCCGATTGATAGGACTCCAACATGTTCCCAATGAAGAATTGGAAAGTGATAGTTGCCTTCTGCTTTGGCCTCTGGATGTTCTGGTAAGTCTTCAACTGTCTAAGGACTTCTAGCAAAATCACCCTATTTGTAGGATAGATTGGAAGCTTGTAAAGATTTCTAGTGAATCCTTGGATTCTTACGTACGTGAACCTTGTAAACTGGGCAAACTGGGATCCACATCTACTAATCAAACTTTTGGCTTCATGACTCAGCCTCTAGTGAGTTCCTCCTTGGAGTATTCGGGTGATGTACATGAGGAAAGCATTGTGCGCCCGCCTGAAGTGAGATTTCTCTCTGAGTTGTAGTTGCGGGTAGCAGTCATATGACTTGAGTTCGTTCTTACCATTGCCTACTCTGCCTTTGCATATCTCTCCTAAATATCTGTAAGACCTGGTCAACAGATAGATGATGTAGGAGCTCATGTGGAATGATTTTGTCTTCTCCAGATTGACTAATTGCTCATGGAGATTATCACTAATCATTCGGGACCAGTTGAAAATCCGAACGCTGGAGGTGATTTCATCGATAAAATAGTACATCCATGTCTCAAAAGGTGCGCCTTGTGGATTGCCGGCTATCCTGTTTAACATTAGAATAATATCTCCATAATCCTCCTTGAAGTCTGTCCAATGTAGCTTCTTGGGCATTTTCTTGGTAGAGGGTGTAGTTTTTTCCAGCTATGACTTGTTAATATTTGTGGCATAGAGTTCGGATTGGTCATCGTACAAATTTCTGGCGTCCTCCTTAGTCTTATATACAGTCCGATGGTGTGTCGGGATGCCAAATGCCTCCTGAATTGCCACTTCTCCGAGGTGAGCTAATATCCCCCCGTTAGGTGCAACAATTTGCCTCTCTTGCACATCATAATGAATGGCGCATTCCACCATCAACTCAACACATTCTGTTGCTGGCAGGAATCCGACTACTTGGAAGATGCCATTCTTGATCATCCGGCGAGCAATTGGTGTCGGCAATCCATTGTGTCTGTATATCCTCTTCTTGAACTCTGTGAAGTCCACATGCCCAAGATTGGTGTTGGTAATGTTTTTCCACTTAGAATTAACCTTTGACTCTTGCTGCAACCCTTTGCTGGCAAACTTCATTGGCAGTTTTCTTGATGATTCTCCCAGTGTGGTCATTAACTTGCAATAAAAAGAATTAACATTATTACAGAGACTTTTAAATATAGTTTATTTTTGTGCCTTTATTCAAAGATTTTACTTTCAGCTTGTTAAAAAAGATAAATCTCTGCGAAAAAGCAAGCTGAAAATGGGCGAACTTGATTAAAATTTTGCTAGAACTTAGTCAGGATGAATAAAATGGAAGAAGAATTGAGAAACTTAGCCAATCAAACTTCAAACCTTTGGAAATATCCTTTGGCTGCGAATCAAATTCAACTTGAAAGAATTTAATCAAAAATCCAATGAAAGTGCACCAACTTGCTGAGAAGTACGACTTTTAGCCAAGAATTAATTTACTTCCTCAAAAATCACGCCCTCCAACATAAAAAAATACTCTTCCCCTGAGAAAAATCGACCTTGCCTTGAATATTCTTGCAATTTTGAGAGATTAATTTCTCTTTAGTCGAAGTTGTGAAAAATGAGTTGCTGAAACTCATTATAAGGCTGAAGAGTTTGATTTTGTTTTTAGCAGTTTCATCTTTTCTCTCGATTTTCGATTTGTTTTCTTCTCTTTATCAAGGCAAGTTTCTATCTTTTTTCAAAAAATCTTCATGGCAAGCTTATCCAGGTGCCACCTTTAGCAAAATCCTT
The DNA here is from genome assembly GCA_007258455.2 of Sequoia sempervirens. NCBI lineage: Eukaryota > Viridiplantae > Streptophyta > Pinopsida > Cupressales > Cupressaceae > Sequoia > Sequoia sempervirens. Next base: position 515,855,582 of record VDFB02105785.1, read on the forward strand.
TGATTTTTTCTAAGTTCAAAAATTCAATTTTTAGATAAGTGTTTATTTTTATTTCTTTCAAACATTTGGAAAAATATTAAATGTCCAATTGAATTTTCTTTTTCTGGCGCACTTCATTTACTTCCATGAATTTTCTTCCAAGTCTTCTGTGGTGAATTTGTTTTTTGTCTAAGGCATGTTATTTTCCTAAGTGTCGGAATAAATCATCCAAAGTATAATCTTTTCCAACCCGTTTAATTTTGGCTACTTAATTTACCCATGGCCAATTATTTGTTTTCCAAGTTATTTCACTTTATCCTCTGGCCAAGGCGAATTTCATATTTATTTTGCCATGTTTCATTTTGGTAGGTGAACTTTCTAACACTTAGACTTTACCTTTTCTTAGCCAAGTCGTACTTGGTTACTTTTATTCCATGTTGCCAGGCAGACTTTGAGTTTATTTTTCCATCTTTTCCATGCCTTAAAAACTTTCATCATGCTTGGGGGTGCGGGGCGGGGGACTTTAGAAATTTCTTTCCATTTCCTCAATGGTGGACTTTGGAGACTCTATTCCAATGTATGGGCAGACTTCATAATCTTCTTTCCATGTCCTCTTCTTTATGGCGGACTTTCTTAATGTTCTTCCAAGTGTTTAAAGGGGGTGGGTGAACTTTACATCTTCCTTTCCATACTCTTGGCGGACTTCATGTTGTTGTTTCCATTTTCCCCTCTTCCCATGGCGAACTTGGAAAACTTCATGCCAAGAGGTAGGGCGGACTTTCTTAACTTCTTGCCATTGTTTCATCAAGGCTTGGGTGGACTTTACATTGGTTTTCCCATAGCTAGGGCACATTTCCAAAGGGTCTTGCTGTTGATGGGGCCGACTTTCCATGATGCTTGCCATGTGAAGGGTGGACTTCCAAAAGGTCTTGCCATTGATGGGGCGGACTTCAAGAACTTCCTGCCATCTCCTTGCTTCTTCCTAGCGATCTTTCCATTGCCATTGCCATGGGCGAATTTCTCCAGACTTGCATCATTTTCCATGGATTTCATGCATTTTCTTCTTGATTTTTTTATCGTTTTTCCATGCTTTTCATTGATTTTTCGATTTTTGGTTTGATTTTTGCTTGATTTTTCAATTTTTTTGGCTTGGTTTTCCCTCTGGTAGCCTGATTTTAATTCTAAAAATGGAAATGTTTACTTCTTGACCAAGGTTGACTTTCTAAAAATAGAAAAAGAAAAATCCCTTAAAAATAGGGATCCCCGATTGGTCCAAAAATGGCAAAAATGAAAAAAGTGAAAAAGCAAAAATCCCTAAAAATAGGAAGTGTCAGAAAATAGGAAGTGTCAAAATTGACGCAAAGCACAGGCGATCCTCGTCTTCCAGACCTTTTGAGCACTTTCGTGACGTTTAGGCACTGTTTTGGGTTTGATTTCTCCAGTTTGCTCGAGTGGCTACTAAAAGCTCTAACTTGAAACTCTTAAAGTGAAGTTCTCATGAAACGTTGCGCGAAGGCAAAACCCTAAAAAGAAGCAAATTACTGGGGGTCCCCATTTGCAATGGGGCGATGTGTGAAAAGGTCACAACAGGTCCCATGAAACATATCAAGGGAAACAAATTAAAGAAGGCAGCACCACACTCGAGCCAAAATGAATGAAAAACCTACAACACAGCAAAATCAGAAGAAAATCATAATTTGTTAAAGGAAAATCTTTTTGGTTTTGCAGGATGGCATGAGCCGTAGAGTGCTCCTGCATCACAAAATCATGCTAACCAGGAAAATATGTATTGGCATCCCTATACACTATGTGGTGCAACTATTGTTTATTCAACACAAATTGCTTAGCCTTAATAGGAATATTCTCTATCTCATTAGCCAATTCACTACTGATGCTTCACCCTATTGAGAAGAAGATCCCTGGAAATTATCATGAAATATTTACTTATGTGAGCCTTATACATGGATAGAACTTCTTGAGAATCCATTAGAAATACAATCTGCTCAATCCATTTTCAGCTTCAGACAATGGTCTGGTCAATCTTGGATTGCTTTCTAGTTTTCTTGGTGCAATATTTTTGAAAGATTTAGAGTTTGCCTCTTTAGCTCGTTAGCTTTCTCACCTTTTCAACTCAAAATCATCATTTTCTGGTTCTTGAATGAGCTTTTCCCTGCCATTACATTTTCTGGGCTGTCTCATTATTGCAGCTGTCCTTTCTTATGCTGCTAAGATCTTGGTTTTATTGTGAATTATTCCTCCCTCCATAATTTCTGTACAGGATCTCCCAAAGGTCCAGCAATAAGGTTCTAAGTCCCAGTCATTGCTAAGCTCCAGTCTTTTGGCTTCAGAAGGTAGTCTTGAGCTTCTACGGAAGGTTGGAATGCAAGTACAGAATTTACTCAAGAACCACAGAGGTGGAAATCGAAATCTGATCAAGTTATTTTCAACTTTCAACATCCTTTATTTGTACTTTCTTGGCTTACCTGGTCATGAAGGTGGCCATGTCAAGATTGAAATTTTCAAAAGAGGCACTTCAACATGGCCTGTTCTTTCTTTTTCAAATATTTTTTTTGTACTGAGCATACTAATTGCTAGTGGCAAAGTTCCTGTAGCTAATGTCAGATATATAAAGTGAAAACTTGCAATTATTCCTTGCATCTAAGATGGTATTCTGCTATGTTGCAGTCCATTACAATAGGCCATTTGGCAATTGGAAAAGAGGGCATATTTAATCCCTAAGTTCCACATGACAAACTGGTTCATTTCAAGTGCAGGCATAAGAAAATCCCAGATAGTGGTGGCAAGTAAGCAGGGTAAACAAAAAACAAGTCCCTGAATTAGTGTGCTCTAAAATCAAGTATAACTACATATCTTGGTGCTAATGACCATTTATTTTAGTAGAACCAAGGTGCACAAACACAAAAGCATCTTTGAAACATACACAGTGGAGCTACCAGGGCTGGCAAGGGAGTTGCATCTGATCTTTATCCAAATCCTCATTTTCAATCTGTTTACTAGGGCGTCCATCCTTAAGCTATTTATTTTCTGAGTCTCTTTAATCCTTTTATAGCTCCTCTTTCCCTCCTTTCATCTTGGGCTTGATCCACTTAAGATGGATGTTTCAGTAAGGTTTTTACTTTTTAGCTCTTACATTTGAGTAACTATGGCCAGAAATTTGGATTTCTATTATAAGATAGGGGATCAACATATGCATTAGTTGACATTGCATAGATATATTGCAATTTAGGAAGCTTTTAGTTGTTAAATTAAAAGTTCATATCTTAATTTACTCACATGTTTGATTTTAATCTTTTCAGCAACCATGACCAAGATCATCAAAGAGATGTTACCTGCACATGTCCGTGTAACAAAAGATGCTCAGGATCTTTTAGTTGAATGCTGTGTGGGTAAGTTTTCTATGTACCTAATGTGTACAGAACTTTTGCGGATCATTGCTAGTTGAAACAAAAGTTTCTTTTGTGTTACACATAACAAAAATCATTAATTTTTGAGGTCATTGGTGAAGCATTTCATGATTCTCTGATGCTAAGAGGCACATCAATCCCTAAATCTTTGTTAAATTGAATCTTATTTCAGAGATTGATTGGAGCACAAACATGCTTAAAGATGTTTTGATTTGCAAAACAAACTGTTTTTATGTTTCCTTATACTATACTTTCCTGAATTTGACAAAGTGAATGTGTGATAACTTGATCATGATCAATAAAAGCAAGGAGACATGCATGGATTGATATTCTCTATTATCCACATTATACAAGCACTTTGCATACTATCTAGAAACCCATAAATGGATATCCAAAAAAAATAACATGTGTAATTTAAACAAATAGATATGACAGCATCAGTGAACTGCCACCAATATTTATTGAAATGCTACATTGCATGATGGCTACTAACTAGTGAGTAGTATTAGCATTTTAATTTGTTTGTTGTCAGACAACACAAAACAAAACAGCGTGCTTGGTAGAATTGTTCTTCAAAGTATAAGGGGAAGCTCCACAAGATCTAACTAAACCTAAAGCTTATAGAATTTACAAGTATGCATATTATACAAATTGCTAAGGAATAAACAAACTTATTATTTTAATGAATAAGGAGTATCAATGCAAAGCTTTATAAGGTTACTCAATTCAATTTAACTTGTTGAATTACAAATAGGTTTAACAATTACTGAATAACAATAACAGCTGAGCGATTTCTGTGGCATAAGCTCTACATCCACTATCCTTCACTGTAATGACTGCCCCTGTTTTTCTTTTTTTTTTTTTGTGTTTCCAGGTTTGCTGATTGAGTTTTGTTTGATGATGTTTGCTTTGTGTTTTCAAATGCTATTCATTCTTTCAAACTTTCAAGTTTGCATAAACATAGGTAATATAAAGTACAGAAAATAAAGAAAACTTGCTTGCAAATAGAAGAATTTTCAGAATATATTTTCCTTGATATCATAACAGAAATCAGACTTCTCATACATGAAATCAGACTCAGAAAACATCAGATTAGACCTGGTATTTGACACAAACAGCAACAACAAGCTCAGAACAAAGCTACATTTTAACTCCAACTTGAGTGCATCAAATCTCCTCAAAACTGTTCACCCGAAGCCACCTAAATAATCCAGAAAGTTGCAGATCAGACCTATACAGCAGCAGGTCAGATTGCACAGGAAAATACCCCAGAAACCTCCAACACAGGCGCTCCTTCAAGCTGGGAAATCTGCTCTTATAAATTAGTTTCTTGGCAATAAATTCAAAGGAATATATGCTATGTTATCAGGTTCTTCAAAAAAGGACCCTGTGCCCGCTCCTGGAGTGTTTGGGTACGGGAGCGGCCTAGGGAGCGCTTGGGAGCGCCCAGGCAGCCCTATGTTCTCTGTGGGTCCTTCTTGGGCACTCCTAGGTGCTCCCAAGGCGCTCCTAGATGCTCCCAAGCAGAAAATGTTAATTTGAATCACTGAAATTAATATGCTTGTGCAAAAATTGTTAATTTCCTATGGTGCAATAGTCTGTAACAATTTCTAGAAGAAGCATCCAAGTTTCGAGGAGGGTTGCAACCTATCATTGACTGATTTGATGCATCTAAACACCTCTGTACAACTTATTTGTCAATTTGTTTAGGCCATACCTATACTGAGTTTGAGCCATATATCAATTGGGATCATCCTTTTTTGTTGCCGCAGTTTGTGATCTGTTTTAGCTTGGGTTTCAAATTAATTTCAAAGGTATTATTTCATTATCAGCTTTCTAAATGTTGCTTGTCAATTTAGTGGATTTATAAAATATTCATTTCAGTATAAACATCGACATTAATCCAATATTGTAATTTGTAATAACTAGATGGTTTACCGTCGAATCCTTATTATTATTGGAAGTTTGTAATTGTAATTATCTTCATTTGAATTGTGACTTTAGACATATATGATATATGACAATATTGAAATTTTGAACTATCAATTGGCATTTATCTTTATCACTAGCATTGATCAATGATTCAATGATGAATTGATGACTGATGATTGATGAAGTATACTATATCATACTATCAAATGTATTTAAAATTCTATATATTTTTTATTTTTTCGCATATATATATATATATACAACCATACCTAAGGAAAAAAAATTGCCGTACCAACGTACCCATATCTCGTACCTGTGCCCGGTCTCGTATCGGAACTGACAACTTAGAATATATGCAATGAGGCGCCTAGGATAGTAGTTTCCCAAAAACCAATACCCATAAAGATATCATGAGCCATTATGAAGTTATAAATGTTTAATCAAATTTTGCCCTAAAAAAGTAATGCTCAGAAATACCCTGAAAACAACTTCAAACCCTCAAAACCTCCTTGGAAATCAACGCCATAATCAGCCCCTTCAAAGCCAAGCTTATTCACCACCAAACTCATTAAGCAACACTTCAAAAATATTACAAAATCTTCATCTTTCTATACCAAAATACTGAAAACCTGAATATCTGTTAAGCACCAAAGTGACCCCTGAGTGGAATCACACCCAACTGACTATGGTAGGTCTTTTACTATTGAAACCAGCTCCTGAATGAAGAGGGTTTTCGTCCTCAACACCAAACTGTAGACCTCTCGAAAGAATCTAGTAGCATCCTGTGATGTCCCGATGTGGGCCCCTATCGAAAGGTGACGTAGGTTTGTCTAAACGGTTTGCCCAACCACGTGTCCGGGGTCTTCGGCGGGAGTACCTATCCTGGGGATGCCCCCTTAACTCTGGAATAGGCTAAAGGACATCTCCATTGTTCAGAGGCTAGGAGGGGACATTATAGTCCTCCCTCCCCAAAGATTACTTGTTCTCAAGCAATCGCAATGTTGGGTGCTGTAAAATCTACTCTCTCTCCCAAGTAGCATCCTCAATTGGTAAGTCCCACCACTTCACCAAGTACTCTGTAATAACTCTCCTCTTGACGGTCCTCTCTCTAAAATCAATCACTGCCTCTGGAACAAGCACCGACTTGCCCTCCTCATCCAATGGGGGCAACACTGTTGAAAGAGTCACATTCCAAGCGCCTTCTTGAGGCATGACACATGAAAAAAATTGTGCACCCTACTCCCCTGTGGTAACTTGAGCTCATAAGCCACCTCCCCAACTCTCCTGGTGACTCTAAGCGGACCATAGAAATGAGGTTTTAGCTTCTCTGCTCCACTCTTCTTGAGAGTGGACTGTCTGTATGGCTGCAATTTAACATAAACCATGTCACCCACCTCAAACTCTCATTCTATATGATGTTGATTAGCATACAACTTCTGTTGATTTTGTGCATGCTATATGTTTTCTCTCAATGCCCTCATAATGTCTTGACTCTCTTGCAAGAAGTCCTTAGCTCTGGGCACCCTACAATCACCAATCAACAAATCAATGAAGCTAGGAGCTTCATAACTGTACAAGGCCATGAAAGGTGACATCCTGATAGACGTGGAATGTAGAGTTGTAACAGAACTCCCCCAAGTGCAACCATTTTACCCATGCCTTTTGCTGCCCTAAAACGTAGTTTTGTAGGTAACCTTCCACCCATTTGTTAACTATCTCAATCTGACCATTTGTTTGGGGGTGGTAACTAGTGTTTGGAGTTAACTCGGTACCACATAACTTAAACAACTCCTGCCAAAACAAGCTCATAAACTTGCTGTCCTTGTCACTAATGATGTTCTTTGGTGCCCCATGTAGTCTAAACACCTTTTTAAAGAATAGATCTGCCACCTATAATGTTGTATAACCTACTAATATGGCGAAAAATTGGGAAAATTTGGTTAAGCGGTCTTACCCAACATAAATACAATCCTTCCCTTGCACCTTGGGAAGCCCTGTAATGAAATCCATCTAAATACTTTTCCACTTTTGGGAAGACTAGTAGGGTATGTGTGCTCATTTTTGTTTTGTTGGCACACTTGACACTCACATACATACTTGGTAATGTCTTCCTTCATTCCCTTCCATGAGAATCTCTCATGGATCTGTATAAGTCTTATAAAACCTCAAATGCCCAACCATTGGATTATCATGAAAAGTTTTAAAAATCTGCTCTTTCAACTTTGATTTAGGCGCCAATAAAATCCGTTGTAGAAAATCAAACCATCCTTTACACTGTACTTATCATCATGCAATGTACCATCTAGTATGTTGTTGGCAAGGTTATTTTTTGCATAATCAGCCTGTATACTCTCTTTCCAATCTGCTGCTATCTCAGAAAAAACACACAAATGAGGTCTTTTTGATAGTGCATCAATCACCACATTCTGTTTTCCCTTGACATAGTCAATGTCAAAATCGTATGGTTGAAGTTTACTAACCCACTTCTGTTGTCTCTTATTCAAATCCTTCTGATTAAGAAAGTATTTTAGACTATTATGATCAGTTTTAACAATAAATCTGGCCCCAACAAGATACTGTTTGTATTTAGCCAAAGCATGCATTATGGCTAACATCTCCTTATCATAAATCAAATAACTTCACTTCCTCTCAATTTTTTGCTCTCAAATGCAATTGGGTGCTTATTTTGTATGAGGACAGCCTCTATACCATCACCTAAGGCATCACACTTGAGCTCAAATGGCTTAGAGAAGTTAGGAATTGCCAAAACAGGGCATGAGCTCATCAAGTTCTTAAATTGATCAAATGATTTCTGCGTTGATTCTGACCAAGAGAAAGCCCCTTTCTTAGTCAAATCAGTAAGTGGGCCAACTACCTGTGAAAAACCCTTAAACAAACCTTATATAGAACCCACACAAGCCAAAAGATCCCTTAAGCTATGTCAAATTAGTGGGTGGTGGCCAATCAAGTATTGCTTTGATTTTATCAGGATCAACACGAACACCATCAACACTGATTATATGCCCCAAATACAACAACTCAATCATCCTGATCTCACGCTTGGACTCCTTTGCAAAAAGAGACTCACTCTCAAGAATACCCAACTCCTCATCCAAGTGTTTCAAATGCTCTTCCCATGATCTACTAAGAACAAGGATGTCATCAAAGAAGATCAAAACAAATTTACGTAACTGTTTGTTGAGCACCCTATTCATGCATGACTTTAAAGTAGCTGGTGCATTTGTCAAACCGAAAGGCATGGCAAAAAACTCAAAGTGGCCAAAATGGCATCTAAATGCAGTTTTCTCCACATCCTCCTCTCTAACTTTAATCTGATGATATCTTGATCTCAAATCTATCTTGGAGAAATAAACTGCTCCATGGAGCTCATAAATGAGCTCATCAGTGCATGGGATGGGATACCTATTCTTAATTGTCTTCTTGTTCAATGGTCTGTAATCCACACACATGCGCATTGTCCCATCCTTCTTCTTCACCAACACAACCGAAGAAGCAAATGGACTCTTGCTTGGCCGAATATGGCCCATCTCCAAAAGCTCCTATATAGTTTTCTCAATCTCATCCTTTAGTCTCTTAGGATGCTCGTAGGGAGTAGTAATCACAGGTTTAGTTCCCTCCTCTAGCTCTATCACATGCTCAAAGCCCCTATTAGGAGGCCTACCTAGAGGAATGCTACCAAACACCTTACTTCTTTTGGAAAGAAGCTCCTATATATCTGGTGGATAAGATCTCTTAACCTTTTCTGTAACCGTAGGAAAAATCACACACTCCGCTGCCCACTCTACCTAATCATGTTTGAAAAGTCTCCATGCGCTTGAAAGTCACCACATGAGGTCCTCCATTTGACATACCCCTCAAGATCACATTCTTCCCCTCAGTTTTGAATTTCAACTCCATGGTCTGAAAATTAAGAGTGATCTCACCCAATGAACGAAGCCATCGTATCCCCATCACTACATCAATGTCTCAAATACTAACCACGTAGAAGTCATCCTTGACTTTATAATTCCCCAATTGCAAGCTCAACTGCGGGATTGTCTTAGTGCAATTAATTGTAAATCCATCAGCTACCATAATCCGAAAACCACTCACCTCTTGTGTTTGGAGGCCCCTATGAACAACCAATCCCGCATCAATAAAATTATGTGTAGCTCCTATATCAACCAAGGCTACCATTTGCTGCCCCTTAAGTACTCCTCTAATGCTAAGAGACTCATTCTTTTGAAAGCTATGAAGTTGTGCAAGCTTCCCATCTTTGTCCTCTTCCATCCCAACCTCTTTTGGTGCCTTTTCATCCTCACTTTCCTTTGAATCAGATTGCTAGTTTGATTTTTCTAATGCATTTTCTTCACCAGAATAGTACTCTATTAGGAGTGCTTTCTCCTTAGCTGAACACTTATGACCTTGGGACCAAGGCTCCTTGCATGTGAAACATAATCCCTTCCTTAGTTCATTTAAGGTGTCACTGTCAATCTTAGTAACATGTTTCTTATGCTGTTCATGTTCCCTTGTAAGATGCCAGGTACAGATTGCTCACAAAATAGCAGTAGTAATAACCAAAAATCTTAAGTTTTGTACTTGGATTTAATAGATCGCCTTGATGCAAATCTTGGTTAGACAATGGATAGAGTGCAGTTTGCTTACAACAACAAAAATTACAATTTTTATGGAAATACTGGATGCTAATAATTTTGATGATTGAGTTTCACAAATACAGACTAGCAGCATAGACAGACTTATGCAATAAACCAGAACAGTAATTAAGCTTCTACTATTCGAAGTATCAATCTCAGTTCACCAAGTAGAAAAAGCAACAATAAAATTGACCATGCACTAGATCATAGACAATTGTGAATCATAACAGTGACAATAATATACTTAGACATAAATATCAGATTAACATCAGCAATATGAGGATAATGATCTCGATGCCAAATCGATATGAGGGAGTTCAATCACGCGGCTCAAGGACATAAGCTGCTCATAGAGGACTCTAAAACACACATTAGAGATGCGTTGACATCAGGATGCAGTGCTGGTCATAGACTAGAGCTAGACGTCTCAGAAGGGAAGTGATGAACTATGTAATCAAGGCTTTGATACACTAGAACAGTTATTCGTCTATACTTGGAGATAGCAATAGCCGTGGGTGAATGTGGAGCCGTGTTTGGGATGCCGCTAGTGATCTGTGATTGTGCCATGAAGACTATCGGTGCCCAAAAACACTTGACTTCAGGCTCCTGTATGGTGGCGCTGAGATGTGAGGGAGAGATTGTGGCCAGAGTCGAGGCTCGGCCACCTTGAGATTGCCGCTTAACTATCACTGCCCTCTTGTCGACAATCGCTCAAACTTGATCAATGAATCTTGTCTCGTGCGCAAGTGTGAAATGAGTCACCACCACAAGGTAGGGGCTATGTCCTGCCTTGCAAGAAAGCTTGGAGGTTTCCGTTTCCAAGAGCTTACAGATTTGTTCCAAAATCGTGATGCCCCATCCCAACAAGGAACCAATATAAACATGCAAGATAATCACCTCCCCAAATGGGTCGGCCTTAGGCCATATTAAATTTAAATATTATTATTTATTTAATTTTATTTTAAAGATTATTATTATATTAATATTATTTTAGATTAGCATATTTTTAATCCTTATCTTTCATATGCAATAGTCCTTTGGTCTGAAATTTATTCTTGGTAGTGGATGATTCCATATCTCTTGCCTTCTTGATTGCTTCCTAAAGAGAAGGTGGGTTAAAGGCTTTGATCCAGCCCCTAAGAGGATTGGATAATCCATCAATAAAGAGCACTGTGAGCCTTCTCTTTGCTATATCTGTCACCAACATTGATAATCTCTAAAAAATTGCAACATATGCATCCACTGTACCCCACTGTTTTAGCTGTGCTAACTCTTTAAAGTGTAGCTCTGGGTCTTTTTTATCAAACCTCTCTATTAACCTTTCTGTGAATTTTGCATAAGAGGTAATCTATGCATGTCCCATAGTGGCCATTCCATTGTACCACCACTCATGAGAAATCCCATCTAAATGAATAGAGGCATACTGTATGGACTCCAACTCTGGCATGGGTTTAAGAGTGAAGTAAGTGTTCAATTTTTGGACCCAAGCTTTCGCGCCCATCTTCTCTAACCCATCAAAGTATGGGAGATTTAGTTTCCCAACTTTCCTATAGAGATCATTATTTTGCTCGCTATTCCCCTTGTTGGGTGTTTGCCTCATCTTGAGATCAATATACTCCCGAAGTGATATATCCTGTTGAAACCCAGGCCCTACATCTAACCAATCTTGTCTAAGTTGATCTTGTTGTTCAATTAATGTAAGTTTCGAATTGGGTGGAGCATCTACCCTAGGTGGAAAAGTAGGCATAGGAGGCCTTACCATGGCCTCTCCATTCTTTTGATTGACTCCTCTTCATTGTCCCATATCATTACCTTGTCCCAAACGATCCAGTCTCTGTACCAATTGTGCAAGTTGTTGGTTAGTCTCTCGAGCACGTTGGGCTGCTATTTCTTGCCCTCTAACCACTGCATCCAAGAGTAGCATCATTCTATCTGGTGGTGCGTTCTGTCTTTCAGCCTCTTCTCCTCCTTCACCCATATTTTTTGAACTTGATGATTCAACTGAAAGAGATTCTGAGCGTTGTCCCTCTTCCTCAGAAGGCCAACGTTCCCACATATCTTCTTCTCTTTTTTTCTAACTCTTTCCTGATACCATCTTGTTCTGTCACTAATGCTCATAGATTTTGTTTACCCACTGGTTGGCAGGATGAAATGTGCTCTAATACCATAGTAATGACTGCCCCTGTTTTTTTTAGTGTTTCCAGGTTTTCTGATTGAGTTTTGTTTGATGATGTTTTCTTTGTGTTTTCAAATGCCATTCATTGTTTCAAGTTTGCATAAACATAGATAATATGAAGTATAGAAAATAAAGAAAACTTGCTTGCAAATAGAAGAATTTCCAGAATATATTTTCCTTGATATCATAATAGAAATCAGACTTCTCATACATGAAATCAGACTCAGAAAACATCAGATCAGACCTGCTATTTGGCTCCAAACAGAAACAACAAGCTCAAAACAAAGCTATGTTTTAACTCCAACTTGAGTGCATCGAATCTCCTCAAAACTCTTCACCCGAAGCTACCTAAACAACCCAGAAAGGTGCAGATCAGACCTATACAACAGCAGGTCAGATTGCATAGGAAAATACCCCAAAAACCTCCAATAGGGGCACTCCTTCAAGCTGGGCGATCTGCTCTTATAAATCAGTTTCTTGGAAATAAATTCAAAGGAATATATGCAATGAGGCGCCTAGGATAGTAGTTTCCCAAAAACCAATACCCATAAAGATATCATGAGCCAATATGAAGTTATGAATGTTTAATCAAATTCTGCCCTGGAAAAGTAATGCTCAGAAATACCCTGAAAACAGCTTCAAACCCTCAAGACCTCCTTGGAAATCAACGCCATAATCAGCCCCTTCAAAGCCAAGCTTATTCACCACCAAAACCAGTAAGCAACACTTATAAAATATTCAAAAATCTTCATCTTTCAATACTAAAATACTGAGAACCTGAATATTTCTTAAGCATCAAAGTGACATCTAAGTGAAATCACACCCAACTGACTAGGGTAGGTCTTTCACTTCTGAAACCAGCTCCTAAATGAAGAGGGTTTTTGTCCTCAACACCAAACTATAGACCGCTGGAGAGAATCCAGCAGCATCTTGTTATGCAACCAACTTAGACATATCCAAATGAGACTCCAAATGAGAGAATATAGAGTCAATGAAAGATTAGGGCAACACAAGTTTGAAATCCATCTTCCCTCCAAAAAACAACACCCTTTTTGCCTTTGCTTTTAATTGAAAATTCATTTTAATCTCCACTTAACTCTCCCTTGGGCGTCCCATTTATCCAGCCTTCTAAAACATTTTTTATGCTTTAAAAACACTTGAAGTCATTAAACTAGGCACCAAGGTACAATATGATGACCCTTCTGACTGTCAACTAAAGTTATAAAATAACTTTATTAAAACATTTCGAGAGAGGAATGCATATATTAAATTAATCAAACCTTAGCAAAACCAATGCCAAAATTGGAAGGACATTGTTGAATGAAGCCTGGCCAAGACCAGTTACCATAAATAGACAACTACTAAAAATAGTAAATGCTTTGAAAATTCAAACTGGCATGAAAACTGATTATCAAAGTGACTTACTATAATAGTAAGTGCTGGAATTGGCCTTGCTAAAAATAGTAAGTCCAGCCAAAAATGCCAAAAACTTCCACAAAAGGGACTAGAAATGAGTTCCCTTACCAACTCCATTTAGCCTACAGGAACTCTGGAATAGGCTAAAGGACATCTCCATTGCTTAGAGGCTAGGAGGGGACATTACATTCACTACATGCAAACACAATGACTTGACTTCAACTTTGAAACGACAATTTCTGCAATATACATTTGGCATCAACACTCATTATAGATTATGTGCTCAAGACACTTATTTTTTAAGATTTTAAAAGAAGCTTCTAGGGCTCAAATAATAATAAAATAATCACAACAAAGCTTTGTTTTAAAGCAACCTCAACTCTATTCATTGTAAAGAAGAAACAAAGTAGTAAACTGCCTAAATAGGCTCTCCCGTACTATAAATATATTTTCTTCTTAAAATGTGCTGACTGGGTTAAGATGGTGCCTTCTTTAGAATGATTTTTGTTTTATAACATTGTTGGCGTTTCAATTCACACCTCTGGAATGCGAATTAGAAACGAACAACTATGCATAGATAAATTGCTCTTCGAATTACGAGGTGAAACTCCCTCTTTGCTGATGTTGTTCAAGAAAGTAAACTAAAACTAATTTGCCTATCTTTTTGTTCAGCTAAGAGCTCAAGGTTATAAAACTCAATCGTCCTAGCTAAGATTTTCTATTTTAGAATTTCAACTACGACTAAGCCTACTCTAATGACGTTTCTAACTTCTCAAGTAAATGTAGAGCAAGAGAGTTAGAAATTGACAAGGAAGGATTCTCTGACAAAAGATACTTAGATAAACTTTATTTCAACATGCATCTACTTACTTTCAATGCAAGCTGAAATGGAGATCATATAAGCATAACACTATAAATGGAAATTTGAGACATTATATCAGGGCAAAGTAGGCTCAAGACTTTATTTCTCAAATCTCAAGAACAAAAGATTACACAAGACACATGCACTAAACAAGAACTTGGAGCTAAAAGAGACTTGCAAACTTGTTCTTACATAAAGTGAACAACAACTAAACAACAACTTGCAGGCAAAATAGGCTCAGCAATTTGTTATCATAAGCACCGTTAAAAAAATAATGGGCAAGGCCACCCTTATTTATACACAAGTAGAGGAGTAGGGAACCCTAAAATCTCCTTGTTTTTACAACTAAGGCTTGCCAACATGCAAACTTTATTTCTCAAACTAATCAAAATAAACATCTAACCACCTAATAAAGCATGAAAATAGGAAATGCCAACTATTACAATTTTTTTTCTTTCTCTTCTTTAAAGAGTAGATAAGAATTGAGACAAGAATAGAAAGAAAGTGGAAAGAAAACTTCTAGATGATTGCTACTTCAAATTTCAATCACATCCGCCAAAAAACTGGAAATTATATCTTTGTTAGGTGCATCAATACTATCTATAGCAAAGCTTTGCTTTTCTAGGATTTCTTCGCCATTTGCAATCGATCTCAGAAAATCTTTGACCTCATTGGCCGCTTCCTCGAACCTCGCTGACATCATGAAAATCTGACTCATCCTACCCACAACTGGATCGCTGCCATCACTGCCATGAACAACATTTTGGAACTTAGCTTGGACTTCAACAAATGCAATGTAAGAGCCACCATCAAGACAATACTGATAAGGGATTCCTGTAACAAACTCATTTATGAATTGAAGAGCCTCAACCACCCTTTGTCTGTGTGCAACAAACTCTTCAGATATCCTCTTATAGGTTCTCACCTTGAAGATGTGACGTTCTTTCCATGCAAGGATTTGTCTCTTGTGTTCTTTGGAAACCATTGAGCCATAAGTTGTATCCAAATTTGCAATGATGATTTCATGCCTAGATTTCATCTTTGCCATTGATTGTTCAAATCCTTGAATCCCTTGGCATAAGTTATGAGCATTATTCCTTAGCTGATATATCTGTGCCAAGATTTCTTTTCCTCTGATGATGAATCCTTCAATCCATTCTTGTGTTTGCTTCCCACATATTACCAGTTGCCTCAACTGTTGATGATCTGTTGGTGTCTCTAGAACCTGGGGCAGCAACTGAGTGGCCTGTGAAGTGCCATGAACAAGATTAGAAATGTATAGCTTGAGTTGCCGGATTTCAGCCTTGAGGGCTGCCTTATTTTCTCCATCTTTAAGCATTCTTTCTTGAAGAGTTTCAAATGCAACTTTGAACAAACTAACATCTGCATGCTTGGTGCTCTTGCCAAGATTGGCCTTAACCATTATGAAATCATCCACATCCACTTCATCTCTGTTTCTATCTTCAGGGGGCATAGCAGTCTCCATGATCATCCCTTAACCATTATGAAATCATCCACATCCACTTCATCTCTGTTTCTATCTTCAGGAGGTGTAGCAGTCTCCATGATCATCTCATTATCAAGATTCCTTTCAAAGTGTACTTGTTTCTTTGCTTTCCTTTTAGGTGCCTTCTGATAAATGTTGTCAAGATCATCAAAATTGAGCTGATATGAAGGTCTTCTTCTCTTCCTTCCCAGGGAGCTCTCAAGCCAAGATGTGGTATCTCTACTAACTCCCCTGGGAGGTTCAGCTGCAACTCCTTCATCTTCTTCATCCTCTAGATGAACATGAATTGGTGAAGACCTTGGCAATGGTTGAGAATCATGTGTCAAAGGCACATCCTTTGTATCTTTTTGAGGTACAGACTCTTCTAGAGGAGCTTCTGCTTCAACTGTTGGTTGCTTCTGTATGACTATATTTGAGAAGTCCAACCTTTTTCTTACGTTCTTTGTTGATTTGCTGCCCTTTACACTCCTTGAGGCTGACTTATACCCTTCATCTTCGGCTGTGCTTTGGAAGAAGACGGAAGTGATGACTGCATTCTTGGCGGCTCTGCTGCTGGAATGGATTTCTTCCTCTTAAGGACTAAAAACACCTTGTTGTGTTCAATGACTTGGCGTGTTTTTTCTTCCACCGAGATGTTTTCTTTATTGGACCAGTTGACTTGTGGAAGTGGCTGTTTCTCAATTTGTTTTCAAGTGTACATTGGGATAAGTACATCTCCATCATCATCTGATAGTCCCTCAATATCCTTTGACAAACAATGTTTCATTTGATAGAGAGTGAGTCTGCTGTAACTGTGCCTCTGTACCTTGAACTCATCTTTGCAATTGGCCCAAAAATCTTCAAGTGCAGGCTATAATTGTCTCTCGTTGTATGGCTTGAGACCAAGTTTAGCCAACTCATCACCCGTGGACTTGGCATCCACTGCCGATTTGCAACTGTAAATTCGCAACTGGGATGGAAAATTGAAGGCGGGCTTCTTTCGATTTTGCAAGAAAATGTGGACATCATATACTTGCCTTAGGAATTCCATGAAAACCACTTCCTCTAATGGGTACCTCAGCAACATGAGTGGAGCACTGGAGAAGCTGCAGACTTTGATGTAGGTGAAGGTAGGAAACTGTATGAACCAATCTGTCCACTCCACCATTGCTACCCTGGTAGTTGATGAAATACGTACGTGCAACTCATTGTCCAGGTCTTGCACTGTATGCATCAGGATAGCCTCGTTTACCCTTTTGTAATTGTGGTGATGACTGTGAATTCCAGCTGAGGGTAGTAATTGTAGACATGTTGTACATTCAGAGACCCCACAGTATTCAACCCTCTGAATTTACCCTAGAAGGCCATTAGGTAGACAAGGTAGGAGATCAAGTGGAACTCATGAATTTGGAAGTATTCAGTTATTTGTTGATGCAGGCTATCACTGATTAAGGTTGACCAATCATAGAATTCTGTTTTCTTCATGATATGAGGTATAACATAGAACATCTAGGGCTGGAATTTTGTAGCATCTTCTTGACCAGTGATCCGGTTGAGCAGGGTGATCATTATAGCAATTTCATCCTTGAATTCCCCTCGCCTGATGTTCTTTGGAAAAGTTTTATGTTTTTCTTTCATCCACTTCTATGCAACTTTCTTGCTGTATTTTTCTCTATGCATGTCCCATACCCTTTCACATTCTTCCTTGGAGATAGTTACATTTTCAGGCCAAGGTGGTATTGAGAAGCATTTTTCAATCATGTCTGGTTTCAGGTGCAAATCACTCTACTATCTACCGACTAAATCTCTCGAGTTGCCGGATTGTAATGCTTGATACAAGCAATTACAAATTCTAGACTCTGCACTGAAATAGGAATTGATGTTGCTGCAAGTAGTCCAGAGTGACCAAGGTGCCTGACTACAACGTTGCTTGCATCTTCCAATGCTCGCAAGTTGAATACTGGTTTGATATGGTGCAAGTTAGTCTCAGCTGTTTTGATGAAGTCGTGATATAGCATTGATTTGGTCTTGAACTCGAGGGGAGTGTACTCCATACTGAAAACCTTGAAGATTGACTGTAAACTCGCCTATATTAAGACAAGTTTTGCACACTTTCTAAATTTAGCTTGTTGGTTTTTCTTCTTCAAATGGAATTTTTTTTTAATTTTTTTCTGAGATATGGGTTTTGTTCAAAATTTTGTTACAAGAAAGCCCAGATCATCCATTTTTGAAAATTTTGAGTGTTGACTGAAATAGTAGCAAACCCTAATTTCTTCAGATTTTCTTGAAAAAAGCTGGCACCTGGGTTTTGTTCAGAAACACATTTGAGATGAACCCAGTTAATCAGATGTTGGAAACTGAAGGCTGATTGAAAAAACAGCAAACCCTAGAATCTGAAAATTTTTCTTGAAAAAGCTGAGACCCGGGTTTTGTTTAGAAGTACGTTTTAGAAGGACCCAGATGATCAAATCTTGAAAATTTTGATGATTCCTTGGACATGCATGAAAAAAGAAGCTTCTGCAACTTAAAAAATTTCTTCAAAAATTGTTCAGAATCATGAGTTGAGATGACCCAGATCACTGAAAATTGAAAACCTTGACCTCCTTCAAAAAATTGATGTTTTGGATAAAAAAGCATGAATAAGCAAGTTTTTCTGTGTGTTGGTCTGAAAATTATGAAGAACTTTGAAAAATCAGCAATCTAAAGCCTTCAAATTTTGAAATGAAGAATTCTCCTCTTCTCTTCCTTGGATGCCACCTTCAAGAATTATGAAAAATGAATGGAAAAAATGTTTTTAAATAAGTTAAGGCTTTGAGAAAATTTGCTTTCTTTTGCTTTATGTCCTTCAAATCCTAGTGTGAGCTTGTGCATTGAACTTGGACGTTTTATCTTCTCCTTGAAATTTTGAAAATTTGAAAAATTTGGCTAAGGCATGGCTTCTTGGGCACCCTTCTTGGCTGGAGGTGCCTATCTTTTTCAGACTTGGTCATTTTTCTGATAATTTCAACTTTTTCTTGATTTAGGACCCTAGTTTGAATTTGATTTCCAGCCTCCAGATTGATTCTATGGACAAGCTGAAAGATTCATCACAGAGCTTGATCGAATTTGGCAAGATTGTTGTGGAGGTAACTTTGGCTAAAAACTTCATTTTGATCTCCAAAATCATTGGCGCCTATCTCCTCTTGGGGCGCCCAACTTTCCAGTGTTGGCCATTTTTGACATTCTTCATTCTCTTCATGTTTTTTGATCTTTTGAAGAATTCGTGATTCCGAGAGCTAGATTGATCTGATTGGCTGAATGTCAGATTCACTGGATAGCTGAGAAGATTCTGAGGGGGGTCTCCTGGGAGCTGCATCTCCTGAAAGTTGAATTTTGGGGTTCAAAAGCTTGGGTGCCCCTAGCTAGCTGGGGCACCCAACTCTTCCATAGTTGGTTTATTTTTTATTTATTTTTACCTTTGCTTTTGACTTTTGATATTCTACTCATGTTTTCCCCTCTGTTTTGCCTTTGATATCTGATGACTGCCAACTTCGACGAACGTGCTGATGATTGCATTGGAGAGCTGCTTCAAAACTGAAGTCATGCTGGAGGCTTCGTCTATAAATTCATCCATTTAGGCCCTGAAAAGCTTGGGCGCCTATCTCCTTTTGGGGCGCCCACCATTACTGGACAACCATTTTTGCTTGATTTTCAACCTTCGGATTTGGACCTTCATGTTACACCTTCAGTTTGATCTAGATTTTCCAGTGATTAACAAGTCTAATGATTTGATGAAGACATCCATTGCGAAGTTGATAGAATCCTGAAGAGATTGAGCACATTTGCAAACCCTAATTTTTGGGTTAGGTCTTTCAAAAGGCTGGGCGTCCCTAGCCACTTGGGGCGCCCAGAGTTCCTAGACTTTGATTATTTTCTGATATTTTCATGGTTTGCATTCTGTCTCTTGGTTGAGACCTCTTTGTTTGACCTCAAATTCTGGATGATTGGTTGATCTGATGACTGTGCTGCTGGACTCACTGCGAAGCTGAGAAGAATCTGAGCAACATTGTCTAGGAGCACAAACCCTAATTTTATCATTTGATGTCTTGAAAAGTTGGGCGCCTATCTCCTCCTGGGGTGCACATGGCTGGCAAAGTTAGTTTTTATTTTGCAAATTTCGATTTCCTCCTTCGTTTGACGTGCTTGCCTTTGCCTTGCTCGTTGGAGATGAATTTTTTTCTAAGGCATGAGTGTTTGCATGCCTAGACTGAGTTGGGGCGCTTGGAGTCTCCAGTGACAACTTCCTTTCTCCATTCTTTGATCTGCGTGCACGCCCATCGTTTCTCATCTTTTGTTCAGTGTTTGAATGTTTGAATTTGATACCTGGCAGCTGACTGACCTCCATTAATGACTTCGGAGCTCCCAAAATGCTTTTTGAAAAAAGCAGAGTAGACCCACTAGGGCAAAACTGATCCTTTTGTGATTCTGACTGCACCAGTTTGATGAGGAAGTATTTTCGACCAATCAGAATCAATTTGAACCCTAACAACCAAACTTTCTATTTTTTAGAAATTTTCTAAAAAGCTAGCATCCATTTCAAAAGAAACCTAGAAAAACCCAAAAAATGTTTCTATTTTTAGGAAGTCTCTAAAAATAGCAATTTTCCTAAAAAGTAGGGCCGAAAAATTGAGATCTGGGTTTTGTAGATTTGGTCGCTTTGAGCAAACCCAGATCGTTAGATTTTGAAAATTTCAAGTTTTTGCCCCTCATGCAAGACATGTAAACCCCAATTTTGACCTATTTTGACAAGACTTTTACTCATTTCTTCAAAATGCCTAAGTGTAGCAAAAAATTTAATTTGGGGTACAACAAACACTTAACTTGGTGTTAGATTTTGAAGTGATTGATTTTGGCATGAAAATATTGACTTGGGCATAGTTTTGAGTTGGCAATACCACTCAAAAAGTGCAATTTTTCATTGTGATATGTTTTGTTTTTTATTAAGCATCTTTCTCTTAAAGGGAAGCTTCTAGGGTTGAAATAATAATAAAATAATCACAATAAAGCTTTGTTTTAAAGCAATGTAACGCTATTCATTGTTAAGAAGAAACAAAACACTAAACTGCCTAAATAAGCTCTCCCCTACTTTAATATACTTTCTTCTTAACTTGTGCTAACTGGGATAAGATGGTGCCTTCTTTAGAATGATTTGTTTTAGAACACTTAACTTGGTGTTGGATTTTGAAGTGATTGATTTTGGCATGAAAATACTGACTTGGGTATGGTTTTCAGTTGGCATGTAATGCCCCTTGTTGGAAAAATATTTCAGATTTAAACAGATAAATGATTTTCCCACATGAACATGTAATTTTACTCCAAAGAGTAAAATCAGGCATGCAAAATGTAATGTCCCTTGTCCTGCTTTGCCCTAGAATTTGCTTGTTGATTAGGTTTAGGGTTTCTTCTTTTCAAAGGAATGTTTTCTCTAATGAAGTAATCTTAGATTGAAATCTACACTCACCATTTTAACAACATTTCCACATATGCATGTGTCTGCCAGCATTAATATCTAGATATCCAAAATATAAACATAATCACAAAAGCAATAATGAAGACATAGGAGGAGTGGCATGGGTAGATCTGCCCGAAGTCCTTTGCCAAGCCCAAGAGGTTGTATACCACAACCCTCTCTTCTTGGTGACTAAGTATCTGCTTTCTCTACCCATGTCATCACCTTGGAAGACACTTAACTTACTGAGGGGAAGTCAATGGAGCTTATAAGTGGTCTAGGCCTACCACCCCTCCATGGACTTGGCGGATCTTGAGTGCGACCCCCACCCCTCCATGTGTAAAGAGCTCGCTTGAAAATAATACAAGAAATGTAAACTCTCAAATTGCAACCAATAACAATGCTTGCAATAATCAGATTTTCATAAAGCAAATTCAAAACAATAGTCAAACTGGTTTATTGCCTTCAAGAATCAAAAACACAGTTAATAATCTTCAGATTCGAATACCAGAGCATACATTACAACAGAATTCCAAATTTGTAGAATTACGGGGTAGAGCTAGATTGCATATGTATTCGCAAGAGTAGAACTGTCGACCTAGAATCAATAAGACAATCACTGCAACTAAAGATCACTTAACACGGAGAGAACGATTGTCCGACTGGGAATGATCACTGCCGACAAGACTGATGAAGAGCAGATGGATTGACTTCTTCCAAGCTCGCAAAAACCAATTTTAGGTAGGCTTGATCACATCTCACAACCCAGACGATTTGAATGATATCAAGCTCCGCCTTCAAAATGGCATCGCTTCCACCACAGATGTATATTGATGTATTCCAAACCTCCAAACACTGCCGGATGAGTGTGAGTGAAACACTTGCAGAGTATGAGTTATTCGATCAGCATTGAACTAGATTTGGAT
The DNA here is from genome assembly GCA_007258455.2 of Sequoia sempervirens. Classification (NCBI taxonomy): domain Eukaryota; kingdom Viridiplantae; phylum Streptophyta; class Pinopsida; order Cupressales; family Cupressaceae; genus Sequoia; species Sequoia sempervirens. Next base: position 515,877,927 of record VDFB02105785.1, read on the forward strand.
GCCGCGTTATTGCCTAATGCCGACGCACTTGAGAAGACTCAATGATGATCCAGATCAAACTGCCGATATCCACTTGATGCCTAATAAGTTCGACTAGAGCTAGAGGCTCAGCCTGGTCGCCCCCTATCGCTTTCTTCACCTGGTGCGCCCCCACAAGAATATCAAATTCTGGTATGAGTGGTTGAAACTGTATTCGAATGCTAACACGAATTTTCTAGGATTGCAACTATGTTGGGTACCTAGATGCCGTACATGAGTAGCTATGCTCTCATCGATAAGGCATGATCTACTCCAAATTTGTGATGATGGAGAGAGCAAAGGATGTCGCCTATATACTTGGCCTCACAAAGGTCAGCCACAAACTATAATTAAAATTGAAATTGAAATTTAAAATAGTAAACAAGGCACCAAACCAAGAGGTCGACTAGATATCCTAATTTACTATTATTTTATTTATTAATTTAATAGTTTTTAGAACACTGTTCTTCATGAAGTTGGCTAGATTATTCATTTCGGATTTGGGACATTATAGTCCCCTCCCTCAGCTAGTCCTCAAGCGACCTCAAATTGGGATGCTCAAAAATTTCCACTCCTTCCCATGTGGCATCTTCAATGGGCAGATTTTTCCATTTCACCAAATATTCGGGGATAGTCTTATTCCTTAGTCACTTCTCCCTCACATCTAACATCGTCTCAAGTTCCAAAATAAGTTTGCCTTCGTAATCAAGTGGTGGTAGCTCCGTGGAAGGTGAGACCTGCTGTCCCAAGGCCTTCTTGAGGCAAGAAACATGAAAGATGTTGTGAATTCTGCTCCCTTGAGGCAACTCAAGCTCATATGTAACCCCCCCAATTCTCCATGTAATCTTGAATGGGCCATAAAACTTGGGTTTTAATTTTTCCGCTCCATTTTCCTTGAGGGATGACTGTCAATAGGGCCGCAACTTCAAATACACCATGTCATTAACCTCAAAAACCCTCTTAGACCTTCACTAATCTACATATAGTTTTTGCTGATTTTGGGCACGCTGCAAATTTTCTTTCAAGGAATTCATGATGTTAACATTCTGCTGTACCATGTCTCTAGCACTCGGTACTCTACTGTCTGCAAGAATCAGATTCAAAAAGGAGGTAGCTTCATAACCTTAGAGTGCTTTGAAAGGAGACATTCCAATAGACATGTGATGTGTGGTGTTGTAGCAAAACTCTCCAAGATGTAGCCATTTTACCCAAGCTATTTGCTGCCCTGTCACATAGTTTCTCAAATATCTTTCAATCCATTTATTCACGATCTCCGTTTGTCCATCCGTTTGTGGGTGATAGCTAGTGCTGGGGGTTAACTTTGTGTGAGCCAAATGAAAGAGCTCTTGCCAAAACAAGCTAATAAACTTGCTATCCCTATCACTCACAATGTTTCTTGGCAACCCATGGAGTCTAAAAACTTATCTAAAAAATAGATCTGCAACTTGAGGAGCCTTAAGTTTTGAAGTAATGGTGTAGAAATGAGCATATTTAGTGAGCCTATCCACCACAACATAAATACAATCTTTACCTTGCACCCTCGGAAGTCCCGTGATAAAATCCTTTGATATGGTTTCCCATTTTTGATCCGGGATAGGTAAGGGCTACAAGAAACCAGCTAGTAACAAATTTTCTGTTTTATTTTGTTGGCACACCAAACATTCTCTCACATGCTGCAAAATATCATTTTTCAGCCCCTTCCATGAGAAACGTTCCTTCACTTGCTTGTATGTCTTATAGAATTCGGGATGGCCAGCAAGAAGAGTGTCATAGCAAGCTTTCACAATTCTATCCTTGATATTGGAGTGGGGCACAAGGTACACCCAATTTTTGTAGAGGATGAGATCTTCAACCACCTTGTACCTGTCATCAATTAATTTTCCTTCCAAAATATCTTTAGCGAATGAATCTCTAGCATGCTCAACTATAATTCCCACCCTCCAATCAGTAGATATGTCAGTCATAGCACAAAGATAAGGCTTCCTAGAGAGTGCATCTGCTACCACATTGTTCTTTCCCTTCACATATTCAATATCAAAATCATAGGCTTGAAGTTTGCTTACCCATTTCTGTTGTCTATCATTCAAATCACCCTGATTGAGGAAGTACTTCAAGCTGTTATGGTCTGTCTTCACCACAAGTTTCCCACAAACCAAGTACTGTCTAAACTTTACAAGTGCGTGCATGATAGCCAACATCTCCTTATCATAGATGGAGAAAGCCTTATCTAAATTTGTGAGTTTCCTACTCTCATATGTTATGGGATGCTTATTTTGCATCAATATCGCTCCACTACCTTCTCTTGAAGCGTCACACTCAAGTACAAAAGGAGATGACAAATTTGGAATAGCCAAAACAAGACATGAGCTCATTACCTCTTGAGTTTGTCAAATGCTTGTTGTGCTGTGGGACTCCAAGAGAAAGCTCCTTTCTTAGTTAGATTAGTCAACGGTGCTACAAGTTGGGAGAAACCCTTCACAAATATTCTGTAGTAGTTGCAAAGGCCCACAAATCCTCTCAATTGTGTCAAGTTCTTGGGTCTAGCCCAATCCTGAATAGCCTTGATCTTCTCCTCATCAATACTAACTCCTTGAGCACTGATCTAATGGCCTAAGTATAGAATCTCAGTCATCCCAAACTCACATTTTGACATCTTAGCATAAAATGAATTCTTCTCAAGAATGTCAAGCACCTCCTCTATATGCCTCAAATGATCTTCCCATGTCCTATTGTAGATCAAGATGTCATCAAAGAAAACCAACACAAATTTCCTCAACTTACGAATGAATACCTGATTCATACAAGACTGGAATGTAGCGGGGGCATTGGTTAATCCAAACGGCATCACCAATAACTCATAATGCCCATAATGACACCTGAAAGCTGTCTTATGCACATCCTCATCCTTGACTCTAATTTGATGATATCCTAAACGTAGATCAATCTTGGAAAAGTACATTGCTCCATTAAGCTCATTTATCAAATCATTGATCTCGGGAAGAGGGTAGCGTTGATTGTCTTCTTGTTGATAGCTCTATAATCGATTCACATTCTGAGTGCCCCATCCTTCTTTTTGACCAACACCGCTGATGAGGCAAAATGACTTGAGCTTGGCCTTATGTGTCCAATATCTAACAACTCCTTGATGGCCTTCTCGATCTCTTCCTTGTACACCCTCAGATGATGATATGGAGTAGTGATAACCGGTTTGGCTCCTTCTTCAAGCTCTATCACACACCGAAACCCCCTATCCGGTGACAACCTCAATGGAATCTCCCGAAACAGCCTAAATGTCAATGGGGAAGGTTCTTTCTTCTTTTAGTGGACTAGTGTCTATGACCAAACACTCTACTGCCCATGCTACTTCATCTCTACGAAAAGATTGTTCCATCCTTTTTGCTGAAACCACCATAGGTCCATTTCGGGAGAGGCCCTTGAGAGCAACCTCTTTACCATCATGTTTGAATTTTAGTTCCATGGTTTGGTAGTTGGTGGTGTACTCTCTTAATGAATGAAGCCACTGAACCCCCAAAACCATGTTTGTGTCACTAATGTCAACAACATAGAAATCATCCCTCATCTTGTGTCCTAAGATCAACTCCATTTGTTGAATTCCTCTAGCGCAAGAAAGGCTGTTTCCTCCAATAGCTGCCTCATCAAACCCTTCAAAGTCTTCTGCTTCCAAGCGCAACTTGGCAACTGTCTTTGTGTCAATGAAATTATGAGTAGCTCTGCTATTTATTAGCATTGTCACTCTCTGTCCTCGGAGAACTCCTCGAACACGGAGAGAATGGTATCGTGGTGCTCCTGAAAGTGCTGCAAGAGTACCTCTTGTGGGACCACCTTCTACAATGACCTCTTGTTCTTCCCCATTAGTGTCTTCCTCATTGCCCCCTTCTTCGGTTTCTACTTCATCATCGAAAACTACCTCAACGTAGTAAACTTGTCTTCTCCCTTGACATCTGTGATGCTCATTCCATTTTTCTTTGCAATGGTAGCACAAACCCTTTTGACGAAGTTCATTTCTTGACATGTCATTTGAACTTGGAGGCAAACTCTTAGGTGGAAAATTTGCCTTAGAAAAAGGCTTCCTTGGCTGCCCTATTGGTGTGCTCTTGGCAATAGGTTTTCCCTTCTTGGTGGAGTCTTCTAGACTCAAGGCCCTACAAATAGCTTCCTCTAGTGTTGCTGGCTCCAAAGCCCTCACCAAGCCATGAAAAGAGTCTGATAGACCTTCAATGAAAAAAAACATGAGCCTCTTATCTGAAACATGCGGTACAATCATAGGAAGCCTTTGGAATTCTGAAAAATATTCATCCATAGTGCTCGTTTGCTTCAATCTTGTCAACTCGTGGAAGTACACTTCGAGATCTTTCCTATCAAACCTCTCCATCAGCTTCTGCATGAAGTCCTCATATGTAGTCACAAGTCCAAGTGTAAGATGGCGAATTTGATAGGTTCATCCTCAATCATGGGGATGAGAGAGAAATATGTATCTAGTTTCTGAACCCTTGCGTGTGCAGTCACCTTTCTCGAATCATCAAAAGTAGGGAGTGAAAGCTTGTTGACTTTGTGTTGAAGATCTTTATTTCCCCAGTATTGTCTCCCCTCACTTATTCTAGCTTTGTAGAACTGTTCAAAGGGAATTGTTGCTTGAGCCTCAGTGTCCAACTTCATATAATCTTGTACGATGCTACCATAACTTAGCTGATCTTCTTCATGATGTGCCTCTGTCCTAGGCAAGAATTTGGGTTGTGACTGTAAGTGGATCCCTTTGAGGTTTTGCTGTGTTCTCCTCCTGAGCATTCTGAATGGCCTTCTTCAGCATTGTTGGACTCGGATTTGTTGTTGTTCATTGCAGCCGTAAGGGACTGTAATAATTGCAGCAACGTTTGATTTGTTTGATCTTGTTTCTTCATGAATGCTTCGAGCTTTTTATTTTGATCCTCCATCATTTCCTTACCCCTGCCTCCTATTCCCTTGTTGCTATTCTAGGTAGATGCTTCAAGTTTTCTCTTTTCTCTCTCGATGGCTCTCAAATCTCGTTGACTTAGTTGCATCAATCATGGTCACCCACAGGCTGGCAGAATCCAGCGCTTTGATACCATTGTAAAGAGCTCGCTTGAAAATAATACAAGAAATGTAAACTCTCGAATTGCAACCAATAACAATGCTTGCGATAATCAGATTTTCATAAAGCAACTTCAAACAATAGTCAAATAGATTTATTGCCTTCAGGAATCAAAAACATAGTCAATAATCTTCAAATCCGAATACCTGAGCATACATTACAACAAAATCCCAAATTCGTAGAATTACAGGGTATAGCTAGATTGCATATGTATTCACAAGCACAAAACCGTTGACTTAGAATCAATAAGACAATCACTGCAACTAAAGATCACTTAACACAAAGAGAACGATCGTCCAACTAGGAATGATCACCACCGGCAAGACCGAGACCGATGAAGAGTAGATGGATCGATTTCTTCAAGCTCGCAAAAAAACGAATTTCAAGTAGGCCCGATCGTGTCTCACAACCCAGACGATTTGAATGATATCAAGCTCCGCCTTCAAAATGGTGTCACTTCCACCATAGATGTATATCGATGTATTCCAAACCTCCAAATGCTACCAGATGAGTGTGAGTGAAATGCCTGCGGAGTATGAGTTATTCGATCAACTCTGAACTAGATTTGGATGCCGTGTTATTGCTTGATGCCGGCACACTTGAGGAGACTCGATGATGATCCAAATCAAACTGCCGATATCCACTTGAGGCCTAATAAGTTCGGCCAGAGCAAGAGGCTGAGCCTGGTCGCCCCCTATCGCTTCTTCACTTGGTGCGCCCCTACAAGAATATCAAATTCTGGTATGAGTGGTTGAAATTGTATCCGAATGCTAACACGAATTTTCCAGGATTGCAACTACGTTGGGTAATTGGATGTTGCGCATGAGTAGCTACGCTCTCATTGATAAGGCAGGATCTAGTCCAAATTCGTGATGATGGAGAGAGCAAAGGATGTCGCCTATATACTTGGCCTCACAAAGGTCGGCCACAAAGTATAATTAAAATTGAAATTGAAATTTAAAATATTAAACAAGGTGCCAAACCAAGAGGTCGGCCAGATATCCTAATTTACTATTATTTTATTTATTAATTTAATAGTGTTTAGAAACATTGTTCTTCATCAAGTCGGCTAGATTATTCATTTCCGATTTGGGACATTACACCATGGCCCACCCATGCCTTGGGACTGGGTGGAATCTTAAGTGGAATTTCCACCCCTCCATGGCCCATCCTTGCCTTGGGTTCTAGGGGTGGACTTGAGTGGGGTTTTTAGGCACCACCTTTCTCAGGCCCTTCCTCCCTAGTAGGCTTGCAAACTTTTAAACAATCATTTAAGCAATCAAATACATTTTCATTTATCATTGATTCTTTAAGTCCATATTAACATCATTTCCTAGAACAATTGTCATTATTGTAATACTAAAGAAAGCATTGCATTAATAATCAGATTAGCAATATCTATTATGTATATGCAATCCTAAATTAATAAAGAAACAGCCTATATCTGCTTATGGACAGTCCTATTGTTATTCCTTCCTACTGATATATAAGTAGCATCCAGCTTATATATATTTGCTAACAAGATAATGCTTTTATTAATACAGAAATTAGGATTTGTCATTTCTAAAGTGTAGCAACCTTAATGATCAGATTATGCTCGACTGTACATGAAATTGCATGCTTAGGTTCAGACATATTTGATAGAGGCATTCAAACGTTAGATGCAGCATAGGATCAAACAGATTGGGTCATGGAGGAAGTTTATTGCAGGAGCTTGAACTTAATGCATTGAATGTTAGTCATCTATGATTTTTCTGTTCTCATAATTGAAAATGCTAAATATTAATGCTAGTGAACACTTCACCTGAGTTGCTGTATTTCTCCAAGTTATCTCTGATTTCCTACTTGCCTTTTCTCTTCTTCACACGACGATGCCCTGATTGACCTTGGTGTTCTCTATTTCTAATGTTATGGAAGATTGTAATGTCCCTTTATGAATTTGTCTAAAAGTTTGTCTCTTAGTCTTATAAACTAAGGTATGAAGAAGACTAGGATCAATGAATCAAATGATAAACTTAATCTTCTGAAGGGTAACCCCCAACGCTATAATTGATTTGATTGTTTGTCTTCTGTATGCCTGTATAATAACTGATGGATATGCTGATAAAAATATGAAATTATCAGGTATTAAATCTGACAAATATAGTCTGAGATTTTAATGATATTCAATATATAGGACAGTCACCACAAAGTGAGTGCGGGTTCTGTATTTCCTCTCTGATTACATGCATGTGCTGATGGGATACTATGGTGCCACTCCGGATATGCTGTTACAGATTTTGGTCTCTTGGACCGTGCGATATCCTTGGCCGAGTGTCTGAGTTTCCGTAATTAATATACAGCCCGACTTAAAATGATCAATGGCTCCTTAGAGTACACTAGATGTGATATATTTAAAATATATATAAATCGGTATCTTTTTTTTAAACTTCTCCTCCTTATCACTTTTTATGTCTCTATATCAAATGAAATGAGGCACCTCTTAGAGGAGTGATCCCCCTTCAAGAGACATGCCTTTTGTTAATAATATCTCTCCATAATGAATCGTTACTTTCTATAATAACTTACTTTGATTTACCAAACACTATCTTCATTAGCGATCATTGTAATTGATATAATTATTGTTTCATAATTATATTATTCGCCTTATCAAAAATCCCGTTCATTGCTGGTCTTTCTGTTCATAACTTCGAATCCTTGTATTGAGCAATGCGATAATCTTATTTGCCTGACTCCTCTTTGACTCCAGCTGTATTTCCCAAGTTGGCTCGATAGGGAAGACAATGTCGGCTTTCTCCAGTACAAGTGTGTATGTATCCTGCACTTTCGATCACTAGAGCATGCAACTTCTCTAATCATGGCACCAAAGGAATGTAGCGGCAAAGGCAGCTGTAATGTTCTATATATAATCGTTATTATTTATGTTTGATAATTATAATATTATTGGATACTGTATACTTCCTTCTTAGTATTATATTTATAAAATTGATTTTATTGTTTAATATCAATTTTTATATATTTAATATTTGTTTTATCATTTAAATTGCCAATATTTATATTTCTAATATTTATTACAACGATTATAACATTTAGCATTTATATTTTAATATTCATAATATAATAATTATAATTATAATATTGTCTTTGACAATTATAATTATAATTGTTAATGATATTGAGCAGCTTCGGGTTCATCCTTCCAGCCACGAGTGAAGTCATAAATAAATGTAGCCTATTGGCTATTCATTTATATGTGACAATTAATGAGTATGGGCGCATCTCTTGGCAATAATATAATTCTTATTCTGGGCCGACTTTCTTTGTAAATTATATTTATTGAAATTATATTGTATCTTGGCCGACCTTGTACATGAAGAGGTGCGACCTCTCTCATTTGTATTTATACAAGGTTCATTCTTCCTTTCATCATTCATTCAAGCAAGTCCGATTTATTCTATTCTTCTAAGTGCGAATTTATCAATAGAGCAGAAGTGCGAATTTATCAAGAGGCAAATCAAGTGAGAATTCCTTAAGTGCTGAGTGTGATTTATATCTAGTGCTGTGTGCAAACCTGATCAAGAGCAAGTTGCGAATATCATTGAAGTGCAGATTCATCTTGTCAAAAGTACAGTTCTTTATCTGTTTTGTTGTATCTGGTTAGGTACAGAATTTTGGCCTTGTGTTAGGCCTCATTGTAAAGAGAATTGTTGCCACTGCTCATAAATATAAGAGAGTTCTTTGTTGCTGGGTTTTTCTCCCTCAAGAGGAGGGTTTTCCCAGGGTATCTGCTGTGTTATTTTGTCTGATTTGATTTAAGTTTCTGTGCATATAATCTGTTCTTTAAAATTTACATGGTATCAGAGCGGCTGAAAAAAGACATTAAAGCAATGAAGATATTGGTTGATTCCGTCAAGGATCATATTGTTCCTATCATCTCTAAGTTGAAGACAGCGAGAGATATGCTCAAGACCTTGGAAGAGATGTACGAAGTCAACAATACCAGTCGAGCTCTTGCACTAAAGCATCAATTGCATCATGTGAAGATGTCAAAGGGAGAATCTGTTACTGCATACTTCATGAGGATTTCAAATTTGAGAGATCAACTCTCAACAATTGGGTATATGGTTGATGACAAGGATTTGACCATGCTCGCCCTCAATGGGCTACCTTTGTCTTGGGAATCCTTCATTCAAGGAATCAGTGCAAGATCGAAATTGCCTAAGTTTGATCGCCTAAAGATTGCATTGGTGGCAAGAGGCGTGGGTCAAAGTTCAAAGAATGAAGACATTCATGTTCTCGCCTCCCATGCATCAAAGAAGAAAGGAAAAGATGGAAGGAAAGGATTCTTCAAGAGGAATCGAGACAGGGGAAATGATGATGCACCTCCATTCAAGAAGAGGAGGGATATGTCCAAGATTCAATGTTTTAGGTGTGACAAGTTTGGGCACTTTGCCAAGTATTGTCCAACTAGACCTAAGCAACAGGCCACCGTTGCAGATGTTGATGATGCCTCTCCTCAAAAGGATTCAAGTGAATATTTGTTCTATTCAGCATTATCAAGCAGTGTACTTTCCGATACCAACACTTGGATAATCGACAGTGGTGCTTCACGTCACATTACCGGCTTTAAGGAGCACTTATCAAGTTTGGTGGAAAAGGAGTCTTTTGAACAAGTCATCATTGGAGATGATGCCAGCTACTCTGTGAAAGGAATTGGGACCTCTACACTTCATTTGGATTCCGGCATTTTGCTTCAATTGGGTAATGTTCTTTATGTTCCTGGAATCAAGCACAATCTTATTTCTATTTCAGCTTTGGAAGATAAAGGATATCAAGTTGCCTTCTCCAAAGGAAAAGTTCTAGTATGGATGCAGAACTCTAGCTTCAAGAATGCCCAAGTAATTGGAGTTAGACATGATAACCTCTACAAGGTTTGCTCACGTTCTTTACAAGCCTTGGTTCATGACTCTTCAAGTCTTTGTGATCTTTGGCATCAGAGATTGGCTCACTTACACTTCCGAGCCCTACCTATTATGGAGAAGATGGTGACGGGCCTTCTTAAGTTCAACCAGGAGCACGAAGGCACATGCAAGGGCTGCGCATTGGGTAAGAATATAAAAGCCCCTTTTCATAGTAGAGAAAATAGATCTAAGTGTATTTTAGACCTTATTCATTCTGATTTATGTGGACCTATGTCTGTTCCTTCTTCGAGTGGTTTCTTGTATTATGTTCTTTTCATTGATGATCACTCTAGGAAGACTTGGATTTATTTTTTGAAATCTAAAGAATCTGAGGAAGTATTGGATAGGTTTAAAGAGTTTAAAGCTTTGGTAGAAAATCTTTCTGGTAAAACGAATTAAGGTCCTCAGATCTGACAATGGTGGAGAATACACCTCTGGTAGTTTTCAGAATTTTTGTATTGATGCAGGGATTAAGAGGGAGTTCTGTGTTCCCTATAATCCTCAACAAAATGGTGTTGCAGAAAGAAAGAACAGGACGATCGTGGAAGTAGCAAAGGCCATGATCCATGATCAAGATTTGCAAACATTCTTATGGGCAGAAGCTTCCAGGACAGCTGTATATGTTTAGAACATAAGTCCTCATAAGATCTTGGAGAATATGACTCCAGAAGAAGCCTTTACAGGGAAGAAGCCTGAAGTCAGTCATTTGAGGATCTTTGGAAGTCCTGTCTATATTCATATTCCCAAGGAAAAGAGAACCAAGTTGGAGCCTTCTGGCAAGAAGGGAATATTTGTGGGCTACAGTGAGACATCAAAAGCCTACAAAATTTACATTCCAGGTCAGAAGTTGATCGAGATCAGTAGGGATGTCACATTCGAGGAAGATGTTGCATTTAGAAGATCTAGGGGGATTCATATGGAGATTGATCATGAAGAGTATCCTCAGGATATGGAAGTTGACCATACTCCTGAGATTCAGAGGGAGACTTCAGAACCAAAAGAAGACACTGATCCTGTCGAACCCTTGGAACCTACTGATGGGCTTATTGACATTGTCATTGGGAAAAAGAGACCTCTATGGGCCAGGCGTACTATGCAAGAGGCTGAAAGTTTTGCAGCTCCTAGAGGCACATTCGGAGAAAGCAAAAGGCCACATAAGTTCTCCAATTATGTTGCCTTGATGAGTCAGATTTTAGAATCTGAGCCTACTTGTGTTGAGGAAGCATCGAGTCATCAGGTTTGGAGAGATGCTATGACAGAGGAGTATCAATCAATTCTTAAAAATGATGTTTGGGATATTGTTCCAAGACCCGAGGGCAAGTCTGTGGTATCTTCTAAATGGCTATTCAAGATTAAGCATGCTGCAGATGGAAGCATTGAAAAGTACAAGGCTAGATTTGTGGCTCGTGGATTCTCTCAGAAAGAGGGAGTTGATTATGATAAGATATTTGCTCCTGTTGCTCGCTACACTTCAGTCAGAACCATCATTGCTATTGCTGAATCTAGAGGATGGAAGATTCACTAGATGGATGTGAAGACAACTTTTCTCAATGGAGTAATTGAGGAGGAGGTTTATATAGAGCAACCTGATGGATTTGAGGTTCATGGGAAGGAGTCACATGTTTGCAAGCTGAAGAAGGCCTTGTATGGTCTTAAGCAGGCTCCTCGTGCATGGTACGAAAGGATTGATCGGTACCTATCAAGTTTGGGCTTCTTGAAGAATGATGCTGATTCAAATCTCTACTTCAAGGTAATCAATGGTGATGCATTAATTTTGGTTTTATATGTTGACGATCTGATCCTTACTGGAGAAGATCACCTGATTCTTGAATGTAAGAAGGAATTGACTTCTGAATTTGAGATGAAGGATCTTGGGCTCATGCATTACTTCCTTGGCTTAGAAGTCTGGCAGAAACCAGATGGAATGATTCTAAGTCAAGGGAAGTACACCATTGATATACTTAAGAGATTTGGCATGATGGATTGCAAATCCATGTCTACACCTATGGAGACCAATCTTCATAAATTGAAGGAGGCTGCAGCTAGTTCAGATTTGGTGGATCCTACATTGTACAGACAGCTGATTGGATCCTTGATGTATCTAGTTAACACTAGACCTGATATTTGCTATGCAGTGAGTGCACTTAGCCAGTTTATGTGTGATCCGAGACAGATACATCTTGTTGCAGCTAAACATATCCTGAGATACTTGTGAGGGACAGTTGGATATGGGTTGAGGTATAAGATGCACTTGGAGTTACATGGTTTCACCGATTTCGATTGGGTGTTGTGTCACAGATCGGAAGAGCACCTCTCGTTGTTGCTTCAGCTTGGGTTCCGCTATGATTTCCTAAGAGGGAAGCATATCCAGAGCCCGCTGAGTACATTGCAGCTTGTATGGCAACTCGAGAAGTAGTTTGGCTTCGTAAGCTCCTTGCAGGATTGTTCGGACAATCAATGGAGCCTACTATCATTCATTGTGATAATCAGAGTTGTGTGAAGCTTTCTGTCAATCTTGTGTTTCATGACAGAACCAAGCATGTTGAGATCAAGTACCACTATATCAGAGATATGGTACTAAGGAAGGCTGTACAGTTGAGGTACATTAGCACTGATTAGCAGACGGCAGATATTCTCACCAAGCCTCTCGCCAGGATAAGGTTTGAGTACTTCCGAGATAAGCTTGGTATGGTGGAGAATCCAGCCTTAACTAAGTAAGAGTCTCAGTATCAGTGAAGCCTTGTTAATACATTTTCTTCTGAGACAGAAGAATTTGAGGTGCAAGTCCTTGTTAATACATTTTCTTCTGAGATGGAAGAATTTGAGGTGCAAGTCCTTGTTAATGCATTTTCCTCTGAGACGGAGGAATTTGAGGTGTAAGCCCTTGGTTCCACCCTCTGAGCTTGAGTCATGGTGGATGTCATGTGTGAGACTCCATGACATATCTTGTACTTGTGAATGTCACGTTGAGGTGACAACATCATGCAAGTGATGAACACTTGTACACACCATAGTGTGGTTGTTGCCATTATAGTTGATATTGCATTGAGGCGATATCTAACTTCATGTTGAGTTGATCTCTCTTGAGCAGCTGGAAGTTCTCTCCCTAGCTGAGAGGGAGTGTTAATGATATTGAGCAGCTTCGGGTTCATCCTTCCAGTCATAAATAAATGTAGCCTATTGGCTATTCATTTATATGTGACAATTAATGAGTATGGGCGCATCTCTTGGCAATAATATAATTCTTATTCTGGGCCGACTTTCTTTGTAAATTATATTTATTGAAATTATATTGTATCTTGGCCGACCTTGTACATGAAGAGGTGCGACCTCTCTCATTTGTATTTATACAAGGTTCATTCTTCCTTTCATCATTCATTCAAGCAAGTCCAATTTATTCTATTCTTCTAAGTGCGAATTTATCAATAGAGCAGAAGTGCGAATTTATCAAAATAGCAGAAGTGCGAATTTATCAAGAGGCAAGTCAAGTGCAAATTCCTTAAGTGCTGAGTGTGATTTATATCTAGTGCTGTGTGCGAACCTGATCAAGAGCAAGTTGCGAATATCATTGAAGTGCAGATTCATCTTGTCAGAAGTACAGTTCTTTATCTGTTTTGTTGTATCTGGTTAGGTACAGAATTTTGGCCTTGTGTTAGGCCTCATTGTAAAGAGAATTGTTGCCACTGCTCATAAATATAAGAGAGTTCTTTGTTGCTGGGTTTTTCTCCCTCAAGAGGAGGGTTTTCCCAGGGTATCTGCTGTGTTATTTTGTCTGATTTGATTTAAGTTTCTGTGCATATAATCTGTTCTTTAAAATTTACAATAATGGTATCAAATGGTCAATATTTTTTAAATATATATTTTGTCATCTTAGTGTTATGGTTTTGGGGACATGACAGAATATTGGACCAAAATGTGCCAAAACAACTTAGAATTGAAAGCAGCTAAAGTATGAAGTTAAATATCTATATTACTAAAATATAACATCAAAATGGCTGTCATAAATAGCAGATTACAGCACACCCAAAACTGAAGCAAAATATGAAATGTCTTTTGTGATTGCTCACCAAAATGGGCTTCAAAAGGGAGCCGATTAACATACCAGCGAATAGTTAAGCTCTGTAACTCAGAGCAGCAAAAATACAATTTGATATAACAATAGAATGCTATTTATTTGCTGCAACCAAACCAAAACAAACTGGAAATACAATTTCTGGAAAACACATGCAAACTATTGGAAAGATGAAACTAGAAACTATGTCACTGAAGCTCACTGCCAGACTCTGAACTGAATGTGCTCCAAGAGACCATCAGGACCACTGCCTTCAAGCCTCAGACTCCTTGGTTTACCAGCCTTGGAGTTCTCTTCTCTTCGGTTTATCAGCCTTAGAAGAATAACAAAAACCTGTGAGGGAAAATATGCATGGATAAATCCAAAATGGCAAGAAATTGTATTCTATATGTGTTGCCTTCTTCATGAAGCTTCTTGGGTGCCCAAAATCCATGCCAAAATGGAAAGAATCTTGATTTTCATGATTTTCTAACTTCTTTCCCAATTGGCCTTCATGAAATTAGCTATTTCCCAAAAATATTTGCTTTTATGACAACTATTGTCAAAAACAATTAAATCTGCTTTTTTTAGCCAAAACATGCTCCAAGATAATTCTTTCCAAATTCCAACGACGCCCAAATTGGACCCATGAAAAAAAATTAAAAATAAATATTAATTTATCCCTCAAAATTGATTTAATAAATTTGTCTTGAAAATCTAAATTACCCGATTTATCTACAGGTCCTGATTGACAAATTTGAAATCTGGGTTTACTAAAAAGAGTATCTACTATTTTTAGAAAAGGGGACATTACAAGTCCTCCCTCCCAAAAATTGCTTGTCCTCTAGCAATTACAAAAATTATGCTCCAAAAACGTTATGCCGAAATGATAAGTCATGCCAAAATGCATATTAAGCCCCTTTTCCTATAGTTGCCAGGAAACTCCATTTTGGGAACATAGACAACGTACTAGTCCCCGTACCAAAATTTTTGGTGAATCATTTACATATAAAATAGCCATCTCCTTATTCATTTAACTCACGTACCCTAATTTGATTGGTGTCCTTGTCCCCATACTAGTATTAGTACCCTGCGTCTCCCGGCAACAATGTAGTTTTTCCGTACTTGTGAAGAGTTGCACTCATTGCCAAAGAATATTGTGCAAAAATGAGGACTTAGATTCCTTTGTTCCATTGCTATGAATCCAACATCTATGAAATCTGAGCTCTTTGATGTGTAAGTAATTGATGCATTCACTCTCATACTTCAACTGAAACACATCTTCCCACAAAGATTTAATAAACTTGCCAAATGCACTAGTGTGAGATGAGACAAACTTGTAACTTTTGAGGCTCTTCTCAATGATGCAAATCTGATTTTTGCTGCTTGTAGGACTAATATAGGATATAATGCACTCTCCATTACATAAAATATGAATTTGGGAAGTAGTTACTTCTGTTGCCTTCATAGTGCTAAAATATTCAGTGGAGGAATGTGTAACAGAGAGCCCATACCTTACATCATCTTGTGAGTTATTGCTTTCAACTTGATGGACTGATCTAAGGCAGCAAAAGTACAGTAGAGGAGTGGAAAATAACAATATACAATAGCAACATTCACAACAACAATCTCCCAAGTCTGAATTTGCAAACAACAATCCATTTGAACAAAAGCTGATGTTCTTCGTGAGTCTATTTGCAAGCATAGACTTATCATCCAACTTTGTGACTGATCTCTCTAAATCTTTTTCCAAGGGATAGCATACACTTGTAGGTACACCCAAGCAAACAACATGCTATAGTCCCCATAGATATAAATCCCATCAAATACTCATAGGACCTCCAAATCACACAAATTTGCCAACATTGTTCTGCTCCAAACTGAAAAATTAAAACCACAACTTTTGAAGCTGATATGAATTGGGAAATTAAAAATATGAAATGACCTACAACAACATGAAATTGTTCTACAACAGCAACACATTATTCCCAAATACATAGGACCCCTAATTCATTACACAACTTCATTGGAAACCTGTAGGAAACACATATACTGCACTATTGGAACAATTTCCCTATATCTCCTCCAATTTAGTGTTATGATGGATGGATTAGTGTTCACTGATAATGCAACCCTTATTTGAACATCATCATGCAAGGATACTTCCTCAAAACACATTGATCTATAGTTGTTCATAACAAAATTTACCAAAATCAACAACATGCAACTGATATAACAACTACAATAATGGAAAACCTGAGTAGTAGTCATCAATATGACTCATGTTGTAATAGTGGGCAGCCAAATGAGGTTTGAAAATATCTTCACAAACATTTGCACACCTCTAAAATTCTTCAAAATCAGCAATTCATAAACTATTTTCTTACTCAAGCTAAGTGGCTTTGAGAAGAATTTGAAAACATTTATTGAATCTTTTCTCTCCATACTTTCAAATTTCATGTAGCGACTCCTTTGCATAATAACCATAACAAATCCATTTTCTACAACATCACATCCTATAGACAATGGTTGTAGGAAATCTGAAATGAATAGAACATAACATGAGATGGTTACCTTCTCAAGCCTAACCAAAGGTTCTTGTGCTCTTCCCATTAGTGTAGAAGCTTTTTTCTTTGTTTGGATTGAAAGTCTTTCACATGAACCTTTGAGATGCATGATATTAAAAGAATTGCCACTTTCCTTGAGTTGCTTCCATTGATGTACTTTCTCATGTGAATGCCCCTTAATTAAGACATCTTGAAACTCCTCCTCACATAGTGTAGCATATGTCAACTTCTTTCTCTCAAGTTGAATGTAGCCCAACATTTGCATTAAGGAAGCCCAATAAACATATGATGTAATATGAATAGTATGCTGAAATCTCCTCTTCATTGGAGTTCCTAGGAGTACACATTTGAAAAATCTCCTTTGCTGACTTGTAAGTAATGGAAAGAAAATCTGAGGCTCACTAGAGAATTTCATGGCTAACATGTTCTTCCAAACCCAAAAACACTCCCCCATTATCATCCATTTAAACACCATGCTCTTCTACTAAGGGCTGTGATAAAACAAAAATGTAAAACTCAAAGCATGAATTCATTACCTCCATATTTCTGTCAAAAGCCTCAAAGGTTGCATTCCCATGCATGTCAAGAATATGGATGATGTAAGTCATTGTTGCTCCTAAACTCATGGTATAGAAGTCCTTATCAAACCTTTGTTCACTCTAAATGATAAACAATATTCTTCCCTTTAGGATGCTATAAGTTTGTGCTATCTTCTTCTTCTTGAATCATCCATCTTGTGGGTTGCTTGAGATCCAAAACACTAAAGGATATTTAGTCACAAAATTTTGAATATTCAAATGAAACCAACTATTCCAACCATGACCAAGATTCAAGCATCTCAAGTTGGTCACCTTCTCCTGGCTATTACCTATAAATTTGTCTCCAATAGTGATACTTGGATCCCATGAATGTTCTATGAGCTGTGCACATTGATTCTTCACAAAGTGGTTAGTATGCATTAAGGATTCCGTGTGATACCAAATGTAATAGATAGAGAAGTTAACAATGGTGCCCCCTTTTGAATCTTAATCTTCAATACATCACCTAGATCCCATATATAAGGACACTTTGAAACTTGAAACAAGGAATCTACATAACTTATATTGCACATTGTGTCCCAAATTTGGTTACCAATTCTTGCATGCTCTCCTTGATAACCTTTTTTTTGCAAAGGAATAGGAAGAGGTAATAATTCTGAAATTTGAGAGCCTTTATCATACCTTGAGATACCAATTGAGAAGCCAACGTCTAATGTGGTGCTAGAGGTTCAAGATACTTTACCATGCTTCTGTTGTGCTACATTGGTGCTAGAAATAATTTGCTCATCCCTCTTTTCCATGAGAGATATTGTTGAGATAATCTCAATATTTTCATTTGTGTGCCTCCAAGACTCTAGCTTAGAACCATCTAAAGCAATAATTTTGTCTTCATTTCTAGAATTATCAAGCTCTTCTATTGAAACTTTTGAAAGGACAATTTGTTCATCTCCGTGTTAATCTTTTCTTGCAAATTGTTTTTCCCATCTTGTTCTTCAACAATTTTAGACCGAAATAAATGATTATCATAATTTGAATTGATATTTTCAACCGAGAGATTTTTACCTCTCATCTGATGGATGCAATCTTTCCGTTCTTCCTCCTTGTTTGGATCAAAGATGTCTTGAATCTCAACTTTTATCTATTCTTCTGGTTCAACTCTTTGCTCCTTGATCTCTTCCTTGATGACTTTTGAATTTAATTTTTCCTCTTGCTCTAGTTCTTCCTCCTCTCTAGCCCATATGAATAATTCATAAAATGATTCTTCAGTCTTGAAATCTTCAGAAAAACTCTGGAACTTTGTAATGTCCCGTTTTATATTACATGGAGAAATATAATATTATTTTAATTACTTAATATTTCCTCAAATGCTAATTCAAAAAGAAATATTATTAATTAATTAATATTATATTTATAGTGACTTATTTAATGCAGATTTAAAAATTATCACAAATTGGAAATTAAAAAAAAAAAAGTGAAAAGGAAATTTGAAGAGTCACAGAAAGCCAAGAGACAAGGCGAAGAAATACAAGTTTTGAGGAGAGCTGATTGTAGGCATTTGGTTTGTTTTTGTTGTGGTTTTGGAAAGCTTGGCTTTCTCTAATTTAAGAACGGAAAAAATCCTCGAATTCAACGAATTGGGCGAAAACCCAAATTCGTTTCTTCGTGAATTCATTGTAGGATTCACATAGAGCTTTAATCACAGAGTTCAAAACTAATTAAGTCTCTTTCGGAGACAATTTCAAGAGATTATGTTGATTTTCAAAGCTGGATGATGAATTAAATAATAAGCATAAATTGGTTGAAGGATAACTCCAGAAGTTCTTTTCTCAATAATTAAAGATAATTGAAGCTCAAGTTTTTTTAAGGTGGACAAATGAGAGGTGATTTTTTAAAATACCATTCAATAACGCCCTTGCATACATTGGGTGGAATTCGGTGAGTCAGTAAATTTCTAGAGGAGAATGTTTAAAGGGACCACTTGTACATTCAGAATTACCATTGTATAAAAAGACATGGAGGATTGGAATTCGTATCTAATCGCTGCTCAACCACTGTCGAGAAAAGGAAAAAAAGTGAGAACTTGTTAAGCTGCATAATTCCATGTCATTCTCAATCTTTCAGAATAATATGAATGAGTAGGAGTCGGGAGTCTTAAGCAACGCTGCCAGAGTTTACTTAGCCAAATACTGTACAAAGGAACCTCACGACTTTACTAATTAGAATCTAGTTTGAAGGTGTCGTTTAAATAAGGAGCAAAGTCGTTTTCAATTTTAGTAACCATCGTATCTCTCTTCATGGCGCACGATGGATAGAGTATGACGGGGGTCGGGCCTTCTAAATTTGAAGTTTGGCAATAGCATGTTTGCAACAAGAGCCTGGAATTCTATTTCATCTTGCACCATTGCTGTGGTGTTTAAAATAGTGTACCTTGTGAAATTTTACACAAAACAGGGTTAGGTTCTTAATTCAATATAACACATTCATTTTTATTCATTCATGAAATATATTGAAATTACAATATTTTAAATTGCAAAATCAGTTTCCACACATACATTCATATGTACATACACAAAATGCAAACATATTGTTTAATTTATTTTCGTATCACCACCCTAGTCCAAACTACAACAGGATATTGAGTGTTGAAAGGAAAAGAGCATTGTTGTATGGGGATGTGACAAAATTGCTAAGTTGCCAGATCTGGTACGGGTTCAGATATGGGTATGGGTACGGGTATGGCAGTATGGCAATTTTTGTTTTCTTTGGGTACAGGTATGGGAATATATATATATATATATATATGCATGCATGCATGTATGTTATATGTGTATGTATACATACATATACATATACATATATATGTTTTATATATATATATGTATGTATGTATGCATGTATGTATGTATGTTATATGTGTATATGTGTATGTATACATACATAAATACATACATACACACATAAATACATACATATACATATATACATACACATATACATACATAAATTCACACATATGCATATACATTTATCATCAAACCATACCCAATGTCTTCAAAAAGATGACATTCCTGTTACTGCAACAATTACCTATTTGTTTATGTATGTATGTATCATGTATGTATATATTATTATATACATACACATATAACATATATGCATACATAAATACATACACATATACATACATAGATACCAAAGTTGCATGGACACGGATATGGATACGGTATCGGATATGAATACGACCATTTTTTAAGACTCCCAATATGGGTACAGTTGAATATGATATTCATAGAAAAACACACACATATTTTCTAAGTTATTAGAGGAGATTTTCATCACTTTAAAAGCAAATAAGGAAATATAAATTAAAATAACATTAAAATTTAAATATTAATAATTTAGTAAAGAATAAATTGTAAAATATATATTAAAGAAAAATTATTTATATTTAAAGAATAAGTTTTTTTTTTTAAAATCTCTAACATTTAAACAATATAATATAATTATTAAATATAAATATAAAATTATAAACATTTAACTTTTTTAAATTTGTAAAAATTAAAACACCAAAAAATAGTAGAGTTGTATTGGAAGAAGACTTAGAAAAATGGGTTGCTGAAATAGAAAAACATTTCATTTGTCTTCCTCATTTGGTGTAGGTTTAATTTATACAAAACAAAACAAAAAATTGCATGATTGAAATTTTTTAAGATAATATTTTGGAAGATTCATGTCAACTTTTTTAAAAATCAAATCACATAGTATCCGGCATGGCTGGAAAATCAAGGTTTTTTGGGCACATGTGGGTACGGTATCCAACGTGTATCCATGGCATATCGCACAAGTATCCATATCGGATATGGGGATACGCGTGCCTGGGGAGGGGCAGGGGTGTTCTGGCTACTCTAATAGATACATACATATGCATATGCATTTAACAAAAAACCATACCCAATGTCTCCAAAAAATTGGCATTTCCTGTTACTGCACCAATTACCTACTTATTTATGTATGCATGTATCATGTGTATATATATACATACACATATAACATATATACATACATAGATACATACATATACATATATACATACACATACACATACATAAATACATACACATGAATATACATTTAACAACAAACCATACCCAATGTCTCCAAAAAGCTAGCATTTCCTTTTACTACACCAATTACCTACTTGTTTATGTATGTATGTATGCATCATGTATGTATATATAGTATATACATACACATATAACATATATACATACATAAATACATACATACACATATACATACATAAAGACATACATATGCATATACTTTTAATAGAAAACCATACCCAATGTCTCCAAAAAGCCGACATTTTCTGTTACTGCACCAATTCCTACTTGTTACTCATTAACTTACTTTAAAAATGCTTAAAAAATTACTTTTTTTTTGGGGCACCCTTGGGTCCCCATGGGTTTGGCTGGTTTCTTCTTGGGTTCTCCCAGGGTCCTTCCTAGGCACTCCGAGTTCCTTGGAAAGGACCTTGGGAGAACCCACAATGAACCCGAATAGAACCAAAATCCACAACGAATTTTGCCGGGTACGGGGGGGTAAATAGGAGGACTCGGTAACTTAGCAAAATTGTTGATTTGATGGAAACTAACAATGCTTTGCAAAAGGCTATTGGTGAGCTCTGTGTGTTTCCCACTTTAGGAGGATATTATTAAATTTGTGGAACAAAATGGAGCATTGAAAACTTAAATTTACATCATTACAAAACAAATGCTCGATTGGGACAACCTGTTATACATCCTGTAGGACAAGGTTAATTGTCTCAAGAGACTTATTCAAGACATACAATTCCCAAAATATCCTTAGCTTGATCTGTAGGGTTCATATTGAGATACGACATCATCATCATTAACTTAGTTGAATCATGCACCCATCAAGATTCCTTTGATGAAGTGTTAGGAAGGAGGGCAATACAACTTTGTCTTGTATGTCTTCAATTTCTGAGAATTTGATTTTATATGTGGTATAAATACTTTCATCAATTTTGAGCAAATTCCATAGGTAATAGGTCTAAGTCATGCCACAAAATAGGGCATAAAGGTGGTGGAATTGACAAACATGAATACAGGTTTGTTAATCCCATTGCACGTGTTTCCTAGTTTCGACAATGGATTGATTATTATACTGACTTTTGCATAAATAGATACATTTTTCATATTGAAACCACTGACTATAGAGTATGAACCATGTTTAGCATCGTCATGTTTTTTTCTTTCAAAAAAGAAGAGTTATGATGCCCTACTACAAGGTGCAAGGGTTTTCTGAACATTTGGGTTTGACATCCTATATGACATACTTCCCATTATAATTCCTAAATACAAAATTGTGTAGAAGAGGAAATGACAAAGTCATGGTTTGAGTCCTACAGTCCATCTTTTGTGGATAGTAACATAAACTCCCTAGTTGCCATAAGTGCAACATAAACTCTCCTATTTTCCCTATCGGAGCATATAGATGTCTAGGGCAGATGAAACATAATCCAAAGTAGGGTGGTTACCTTCTAAGATGTCTAGTCGCACGGGCACCCACAAGCTAAACAATATGGGCTAGATCCTAATAAATGTGAGGAAGAGCTGCCAATGAATATGGCATATGGTGACATTGTCAGCATTCTATGTAGGCATCATAAACTCATGTTCAACAAAAATTGAGATACATAATCACCATTTCAGATGCTCTGCATAGTAACACATTTTGTAATCAAAATGATTTACTCTCTACCATCAAAATGCATTGTTCATGGAGCAGAATTGAAAGATGACATCTTGGTGGCGTTTCTTGGTGTTTGCTTCCATTTGCACAAGAGCCCTTTCCTTCCACATGCTGTTTGAAATCCACAGTTACTACTTGGGCCCTCTGTAGATCCACAGTTACTAGATTTACAACTTTTGTTTACTCCCATTCTCTCTCGCATGTTCAACCATATAAATCCCACCTAAAAACTGGAATGTCTCATGGTAGTTAGAAATTATAATGACTTATATGGTGTTTAGTTCTGTGGAGAAGCACTTGTCTTGGTTATTTAACATCTTTCGACTGGAAGCACTTACATTGGTCTTCAACATTCCTGCTTTTGGATGATCTTTGTTCTATCACATCAACATCAATATTTGCCACCTTGACTCAGTCATTGCCATTTCTTGGAATCAAGATGCAAATGTCTTCATTAAGCTGTTGACAGATGTCAAGTTTCTTCATTTGAAATCTTTGTTGGGAGTGAGAATTTATCATTAAGGGGGATAGCCTGTAGTTCTTCCTTTCTTCCTCTGTTCCTCACCCTAATCTTATGGCGGATTTTAGGCAGTATATATAGGATTGTATATTTGATTAATTATGGGCTTGTATATAAGAATTGTAAGAAAAGCTAAGTTTGTCCTTAATCTCAAGTTGAGTGTAAGCTGAATTCAAAGAAATTGTGAATCTTGCTTTATTATTATACTGCTTTCTTGATTTATTCTTAACTAGGGCTCATGAATTTTCTTATGAAAGGCACGAGGCTTCTTGGTTTTGAATATGTAAGGGAATGATGAATTATAAAGCTTTGATTCAGAGATTCTAATGCAATTTGGCTAGGTGAAATTTCGTACCAATTTGTGTTATTTCATTATTTTTATTAGTAGATTGAGGTTTCAAGATTTGTGAATGTTATTTATCTGAACACTAACCGC
This sequence comes from Sequoia sempervirens, assembly GCA_007258455.2. Lineage (NCBI taxonomy): Eukaryota > Viridiplantae > Streptophyta > Pinopsida > Cupressales > Cupressaceae > Sequoia > Sequoia sempervirens. The sequence goes on from VDFB02105785.1 coordinate 515,901,925, forward strand.
TTAAATAACAAATCTCAAACATGAGTTATATCTTATTAATGATAACTAAAATGACAATAATTGTGTTATTTACATCTTTTCACATGTATCTAATGTTCTCCATCTAGAACTCTCTTTTGAGCATATGGAGTCAGCTACCCCTCGTTTACATTTATAAGTTCCCAACAGGTACATTCCAAGCTTCCTCTCTAATTTTGGAGTATAAGAGCTCGAATGTTAGGAAAGTTTCTAGAAGATGTTCTTTGCATCTTAAAGATTGCCAGCAAGGCCCACTTAGAACAGGCCGTTCTTCTGTGGACATTATCAACTCCTACATTTGTTGCCTCATGATGGTTGATGAGGATGGTAATCCTTTGTTTTCTTCAAATATTGATTAGAGCCAACTTTTGCCTATATATGTGATCTCCTTTAGCTCAATCTTCTTTGGCAATGGTTCTCCCTCTTGCATTTTTATTTAAAGTTTATAGTACATTACAAAATTTGACTTGTTTTGAGGTTTATCCATTTTATGTTCACACCCCTAGTTGGGTAGAATCTTTTGTTATTGAACTTATAGCTTTTGTCTTGTGGTCTCATGTTCCTTTTTGATGTTGGGGCTCATTTTTGACTCTCTCTTGCACTTGTCACTAGATTTAGTCTAGTTTTCCACTGACCTACTTTGGTCATCCCTTGACATTAGTATCTTTCATTTTCTCTCTTTGAAACACAATTGTCGCTTACAGATACCCTTATCAATGATTTATCAACCTTCTTAAAGTTAATGAGTATAAAATCTTTTAACATGATTTAGTAGTTGAACAACCTACATAAGCTGATGTGAGGCAAGTGATAATCATGGTGCATCTTTATCCTCCTTGTCTAATAATCATAAAACCAGGAGTGTATTCTAAATATTATATTCAGTGCTATTCTGTGTTACACGGGGATGTGTCTCCACCCCTAAACCCTACGTCCCCACCCCCTAAGGCGTTTTGGGGACCGGGGGACATCAGGGGACGCCCCCCAGCCATCCGCTCTGAATTTTTATTTTCAAGAAATGCCAAGAAATGCATCCCCTTTTTCGAAAACGTCTGCAAAACAAAAGGGGATGCCTAGCTGTCCCTGGGATGGCCAGGGGATGGCTAGGCATCCCCCAACTGTCCACAAAACGTCCAGGCGCCCCCCATGACATCACTTGAAAAACATGCTTTAAAATTAAAAAATCATTGTTTTTTTTAATGTTTTATTAGTTTCTAAAGGGGTGTGGGTGTCCCACACAGCCTCCCACAACCCTCATATACCCGAAAAACATAAAACAAAAACATAAAGACTCTTTACCTTGTAGCTGCTGCTGGGAGCTGTGGATGGTGAGTTTTCAAGGAGCCGTGAGAGGTTGGGAGCTGACTGCTAGTGCTGACTGGGAGCCGTGGAACATAGTTTAATAGTTAATACTGTTGACTTGTCATGAATCTCATCATGATGATTAAAGTTTAAGCTTTAAACTTATTGCTGTTTATACTTTAGTTTATACTACTGTTATACTGCTGTCATAATTTATGCACATATTGATATTGTTGCTATGATGCTATTAGTTATTGACATTTGATATTTCAGATTGCTCTCTTTCTCTCTCTCTATATAATATATTGTTCAAAATTCAATTACATACATACATACATACATACATATATATTGAAAAATTCATATATCGCTGTCCCCCTGCCATCCCCAAAAATTGGCCCTCGGGCTGCCGTCGCTGAAACGCATCCCCTGCCGTCCCCCCCGTCCCCGTCCCCGAAACGCCATGGAACATAGGTCCTATTTCTTTGCACTGATTCCTTTTTGGATGATGAATCATAGGATACTAGCTTTTCAGTAGATTTTATAATCTGATTTTGCATTGGATGGCACTTCTCAACATACCATGCTGAGACCATCATTTGGAGTTGTCTTTCTTGTTGATTGTCATTGCTGTGTTACACAGAGCTCTTATTAGATTAAATCAAAGCAAAAGAGTAGGTGAGTGCTCTGTGGTGTAAAATTTTCTAATTATTTTTATGTCCCTTTTTTTCTTATTTTTTACCAAAATATCCTTATTGCCAGTGACTATTGGGTGCATGTGCCTTAAAATTTGCTGAATTTAAGTAGCAATTGAGACATTAATACATTTTGTGTGTAGACAATTTTAATAGTATTCCAATAGCAGTGCCTTGAGCTTATGATGCGTTTAAGCTTCCTAAATTTAAATTGAAATACTCGCTCATAGGAGTAATATTTCTTGGCAAAATTACTTGTCTCAGGCACTTGTTTTGACTACAGAGTTTATCAATTTAATCTCTTCGGAGTCCAATGAAATATGCTACAAAGAGGAAAAACGAACTATTGCTCCAGAGCATGTTCTAGAGTCTCTCAAGGTTGGTTCACTGCTCCCTTGTAACTAAAGTATTGCACTGAAGTAAAGAATGGAACCTTCATATATTTGACTCCTCTTTATAGTTTAATTACTGCTTTGCTTGTATGTAAATTCTGTGTTTGTCTTGTGTTAATGTTAGATTCTGCTGCATATTCTCTTATATGAGAAATAGTATTCTATTTGCACTCAAAGTGGGGCCTTTCTTTGTCTTTATGTTACATACTAATTCTCTATCCAGTCACCATCAGGGAATTGTAAATTATTGTTTTGTTTGATTCATAGTTATCGTAATCTGGAACTTTAAGCCATTGACTATAATTCCTTTGTCACATTACACTGCAGCACTGAATTTAGTATTAAAATGGTTTCACTCATAAATTTTTCTTCCAATAAAATAACAATAGGACTAGACTCTGAAGTAGCTCTGGATAAAATTGTGAACCTATATTTCCCATTGAAACTGAAATATCGATACGTTTCCTAGTAGATATTTGTGAAACCATTACATGGGCCTTCGTAGGTGATTTTATTATATAATTAGTTAAAGCAAATACAGGAAATGTGATTGGTATTAGTATAAAAACATAAAATTATATCTGCTATCAATTTTTGTAAAAACTAATGCTGCTATCATGTTAGATAGGGTCAAATCTTATGTCAATGTACTTGAATTTGTTATTGATTTGAAAATCAGATCTTGACTACAATAGTAAGGTCAGTTTTATTTCCATTTCAGTCAAGGATAACTGCATAAAGGACTTGCATGCAGGGTTGTTGAAGAGTGAAGACTATGGATGATCAGGAGCATCCTAGGGAAGAAGATGGACTTGCCTGCAGGACCGAAAACTGTTTTTCTCCAATTTTGGCTAGTTCGCCACTTGCAACAGGGGGCAAACATGTGTTGACCTTGGAAAACTAGCAAACCGCTGTGGCAAATGCTGAAACACTGGCTCAGACAGCCATTCACCTTGGTAAAATTGTTAGAAGCAGCAAACCATTTCTCTAAACAACAAGAAAACTCGTTTTTGTGTATGCAAAACATGGAATTTGAAGGGTTATGTCTGTCTATTTCCATTTCCAAGCATTGGGATACGTGTCTTGAGTCTTGACCATTAGGGAATGTGTAAGAGTTTACAAAAACCAGCTTTGATGATTGCACATGGGTTGGCACTCATGTTTACCTTTGGGAGCAAGAGGTTTGCATATTGAAGATACCATTAGAGGAAGTTCTGGGAACAAAACAGCAGACAAATGTATGTTTGAACTCTTGAAACTTGTTGAGCTTTGTTGGTTGTGTTCAGGCCTTCATACATCGTACTTGACTATTCTTGACTGCTACATCTAGGAGGTGAACCTGCAAGCTACTGCAGTGAATGCTGAAACACTAGCTTGAACAGCTGTTCACCTTGGCAAACTTTTCAGAAGTGGCAAACTATTTCTCTGAGCAACAGGAAAACTTGTTACTGTGCATGCAAAACATGTAATTTTAAGGGTTGTGTCGGCTTTTTCCACTTTAAAACATTGGGATACGCATCTTGACCCTTAGGGAATGTGTAAGATGTTATAAAAACTAGTTTTGTTGACTGTATAGGGTTGGCACTAAAGTTTACCTTTGATAGCAAGAGGTTTTACATATTGAAGATGCCATTAGAGATAAATGTATGTTTGAACTTTGATAGTCATATTCAGACCTTCGTAAATTGCACTTGACTATCCTTGACTGCTACATAGTGGAGATGGGGAGGTATCTGCCCCTCAACTGGAGTTTTCTTTGTATTTAGGGTTTCTCTTGGTCAAATAACTTGTCTAGTCATTATTTGTTGTTCCTTGCTGTTGTGATGAAGATTTTAACCATTTCTATGACTGTCCAATCTATATAGGTCTGGAAAGGCTAACATTTGCTCATACTAAGGTTATTTTGAGTTGTCAAAAAATAGGAATCTGTAGTTGGTGAGCTGATTAGGAGTATGTCGATTAATTTGTAGATCAGATTGGTATCATAGAAGGTTAGAAACACATGTAACTCAACATTTTTCAAACTTTCGGCAGGTTTCAAGTATTAAGCCCATTAAATGGTCTAGTAGAAGCAGATATTTGAGTGAGTTTGAGCACAAATTTGGTTCATAGAGGTGGAGTCAAGCAGACAGGCAGTTGGCACATGAAGGTAATAGAGATATGGGTGATGCCGAGGAAAGATTTTGGAAGTTAGAAGCTGATTTTGCCATGATTTATCATCATATGGGAATGGACATGTTTGACAGAGTTTTACTTGCTATTATACAAAAAATGGGTACACAAGAGAGTCCCAAAGAGGAAAAGCAACCAAGCACCACTTAAGAACATGGAGAAACGGTAAATAGTGGACAATCTTTTGTTTAAGATGAGGCAAAGATAGAGATTCAACCTTTTGATGAGGAAGTGATTTTAGAGGAGTTGGACCAATGGATCTGACAAACGGAGGTCTAGTTCAACTTGCATAATGTGAATCCTGAACAATAGATTTTTTTTGCTTGATGGAAAGTTGGAAACTATCTGACCATGCTTTGACATGGTATGAGGCATATGCTACTTCATTGCAAATGAGAAAAGCTCCTCTAATTTCAAAATGGGAAGACTTTAAAGACTTGTTGAAGAAACAATTTTACCCAATATGCTCCAAAGAAGATTGAGCAATCGAATGGTTTTTTTTGTCAAAGACAAGGATAAAGTGTCTTAGATTGCTTGAGTATGTTCTGTAAGAAGGTGGTGTAGCTTGGTAGGGACGTGATGGATAGAGATGTGCTCATGAAGTACTTTGGAAGAATGTTTGGGCATCTTCAAAGGGCTGTCTAATGGCTAAGCCTCAAAATATTGATAAGGGTAGTGTGCAGCACTGTTATTTGGAGATAAATAAAAAGAAATCCAGCTCATACAAGTACAAGCACAAGTAAAAGCCAAAGGGAAGGGAAGCAAGGTAAGGACTCTAATAAGGTTAAAACTAAGTGGAAGGGCAAGAAAACTTCTATCACTGTTGTGAAGAACATCTATAAGGGCAAAGAGATTTATTTTTTTGCAAATATTGTGACACCAAGTGTCATAACAAAGAGTCTGGTTGGAAGTTGCATGCAAAACTACACCCCTTAAAGAAGTTCAAGAAGAATAAGAACACTGGTAATACTCACAAAGTGAAGGAAATTGAATGTACATCTGATATGGATGAGAGAATTTCTTGTGCAACTATGTGGAAAGGGGAAAATATGGTCAAGATGGGGAAGAGACTACCAAGTTGTTTCTGAAGAGCACAAAGATTATTGAGAGGTGCGGGGGAGGCAGGCGGGGTGGGGGGCGGCAGTGTGAATCGGTAAATCAAAACACACTTTTACTTTTTCAACTTTTATCAACTTTTAAACCTTAACACAACATCAACTTCTTAATATGGATCAATGCTATCAAGTTGACTTCAATTGATGTAGAAATGTTTAAATGATTTTACAAAAGTAGGTACCAACCTACTTGAAATATCAATAAGATTGTTTAGTAGGCTCCAACCTACACGGAGCACCAGCCCCTTAAACTTATTTAGTAGGCACCTAACCTACAAGGAGCACCAACCCCTAATGTGCAAGGCACCAACCTTGACTTGATGGATGTAAGATGACTGCCTTCAATCAGATCTGCACTATCCCTATCCTCCAATCTGCTTTGTGATGAATGATATCACCCTAAGCCCACACAAGAAGATGGGACTTCTGACTTGAATTGCTCACACACTACAGCCACACAATTCAGCTTTGATTTGGATATCATTTATAAATGTTGCTCAAGAGTTACACCTTTTTATGAAGGAATACACCTGTTCTTGTATCCCTTTTGAAATCTGCCTTTTCATCAAAACAACACACCTCTTTATTGATTCAAATCTCCTTTTTGTTTGGATTTGTTTATTAAATCTGTATATAAAAGTATCCTTTTAATAACCAGATCAAATAAAACACTCTTCTTCAGGTATTGCGATGAGAGATCATGTCTTTTCAGAAGTTAATCGAATCATATGAGGGAACACTTCTTAACAGCAGATAAAGATGTCTTGTCTGGAGATGATCGCGTCTTTTGGAGAATGATTAACCACCTTTGTTTATTTCAAAAAGACGCCTTAGTTTATGACATGTTAAGAAATCAGATCAGCCTTTGTTTATTTCAAAGAGACGCTTTAGTTTATGACCAAACGTTTGAAGCTGAACATGTTTTTTTTAAAAAGGCGACTTTGTTTTGCTAAAACACGTCTTCTGAAGAAAGACCGCGTTTTTCTTCTTAAAAAACAACCGCAACTCTTCATTGATTGTTCTTCATTTCTAACAAGCTGTTCTTCATCTTTAAATGCCTTAAATGATCAGATTTAGTTAATCGGTTTAGAACTTTGATTATGAGTAAGACTTTGATGGATAATCAAATCTGATGGTGATCAAATCTGAGTAAACTATCTCAGAATAAGCCAGCTAACTCGAATCTTCAACAATCTTTATTAAGCCAACACTGATTTATTCTTTGTCTTGACATCAATGACAATACTTATAACAGTTTCATGTCAAGGTGCAGCTCAAATGTGGAAAAGTGGATGCACTCTTTGATGCTTGTCCTCAAGCAAACTTGGTTTCACAAAGTTTGGTGTGAAAGCTTGTGTTGGAGACAAAGAAACACCCAAAACTGTAATCCTTGAGTTGTGATTGAAAAAAGGTGTACACATTTCAGTCAGGATACAACCCACTACAAGACTTGCATACTCCATAGACTTAAACAATGAGGTAGCAAGATTTCCAAATACTCCCATAAGCTGTAGATGTTGCTGGCTTAGCTGAAAATTTACTAAAAAGTAGATCAAGTGAGTGAATTCCTTTTTAGTTGATGGGTCTTGAAATTGCTGCTCACAATTCTAGAGGATTCAAGCTACTTCAAGGCTAGGGATAGGTCATTCTTGAAGGTGAACGAATCATCTCATCAACAAAATGTGAGTAATGATTGGCCAATTGTTGAGATTGGATAATTTCTCCTTCACTTTGGGCTTAGTTGGACTTAGGAGGGTATTCCTAGAGGTATCCTTAATAGAATAAATCAAATTGAATATAGAAAAAGAGACAACCTTGTAGCAATATTTAATGTATGTGTGGCCCAAAAAGTTGTCAATAGACCAGAGACTAAACTATTGCACATGTAAACTCTATTAAGTTGATGAGAACATGCAAGACATGATTCTCTAAGGATAAAAACTCTTGAAGCTCGCTGGAGATGTTTCCTTGAAAATAATACTAAATCATGAAATGCACACAAATAACTTCCTAGTCCTAAATTATTGGTTAAAGGTGTTTCTCATTTTAAGTGCATGGAAGGTCAAACACTTTCAAGGTTGGTGCCTATTTAGTTGCTTATTGTAATGCCCCCTTTGGGGATATATTGGATTTTTGCCCAAAAATAACAATTCCAACGATATAATTTATTTCACAATTAGTATTCTACAGTTAAATCATATAAAAGTTATTGGACTTACGAGAAAATGAACAATTAAGATACATAACATCCCCTAATTGAAGCTAAATAACCAACCGTAGTAAGGATTGGAGAGGAAAGCATGATAGGGCGCCTAGAGACTGTTCGTCACAATTAAGCCCAAGAGCATGGAATAATACCCCTTGGCCCACAAGTGGCAAGAATTCCCATCCATCCAACATGGGGTGGCCTACTTACATTGTGGAATCGGTCTGCTGCCTCTCCCAACTGTGTTTCCTTACTAATCCATTCCTGATTGCTTATAGAGAAAATAGATTGAATCATTAATTATAAGAGCCTTAAATAGATTAGCAATTCCCATTAGTAATTATATTAAAGATACATAAGAGTTATATATATATATATATATAGAGAGAGAGAGAGAGAGAGAGAGAGAGAGAGAGAGAGTATTATACTCCATCATGATTTACTAAATCCAAAAGCTGCTGCTTTTCTAACTGCAGATCTTTTATATCTTATCTGATCTCCTACTTGATTTATCTAAAATATTTAGAATAAAGGAAGAATCATAATTATTTATAAGGATCAATAATTGCTGCAAGGAACAATCAAATCTAATGATACAACTCGACTTCCAATTCTCAAATGGAAATCCACGTAGTGTCATCACTAGTGCATTGCAGTATCATCTTGGCCTAGGATGATCAATCTCTTAAAAGCCAAAATAACATTTTTAGAGAATGTAATGAAGACAACTCAATTCTTTAGGAATCTACAAAGTTGGACTTTTGAGAGATTGTAAGAGAAATATTGGAAATCTATCATAGGGTATCTTTGTCAAGCTTCATTGTTCTGATAAAATTTTTGTTCTCATTTTTCTGAACAAGACCATATTGCACAAGCAAAGTCATAACTGTTGATGTTACATGCAGCGTCTGGAATAATCTTCCAGCGATCTTCTTATTGGTGAATAAATTAAATAATAGCTCTAAGCTATTTAATTTATGGAGTCTCAAGAGGCACGATTTCTTATAGAGTCACTTCTATTTGTTAAGAAAATAATTGTTAATGAAGAGGCACAAATTTCCTAACAAGGCCGACCTTATTACAAGAGGTGCGATTTTCTATAAGTCTTCTTGATGATGGCCGACTTCATACTTGGCAAAAGATGCATCCTCTCCTCCTATTTATATTCAATGTCATTCTCATTGTAAATCATCAAGTTTAAGTGTCAGTTCAATATCAGTCTTTGAAGTAGAAGTGCGAATTGTCTAGAAGAGCAAATTCTGTAGGAGAGCATTTTATTGGAGGCTGAGTTCTATCAGCATTATAGTTCTGTGTTGCATCACTCCTTGGTGCATAATTTTGGGCCTGTATATCGGCCTCTTGTAAGAAGATCATTTTTGAGACAATTCAATATATAAGTGTTATATTGTTGCTGGGTTTTTCTCACTCAAGAGGGTTTTCCCAGGGTATCTGCTGTGTTATTGTTTCTGGTTTTGAATTAATTTTCTGTGCATTTAAATCTGATCATAAAATTTACAATAACACATATAATCACACTCATAGAAACAATAGCAATGCATGGGTTGACCTTATAACCTACAACATTAATACAAGTAAACTTAGAACTAGTGATATAGAAAATTATTTTGAAACTATCTTAACCAAAACTCTTCTTCTCCTAAAAGTCATTCTTCTTCATTGGAGAGCTCTACATCCATGATTAGTATCAAGAATGCCAATTTGATACAAATCAATTTACAACAAAATTGTTACATAAGCTTATGCTAAGTTACATTATGGGCCCATAACCCCAGGATCATTTTCATTGTTCAATCTTGGGATAAATTGATATGATTTAATAAATCAGGTACTTTCCCAAGATATGAAAATAAATTTAGTTCCAAACATGGAGATATGACAAAGAAGGGTGATAACCTCCAATTGAATTAGAAGATGGAATACGAATTGGATAATAGGGTAAAACTATAAATTTAAGTCCTATAGCTTGCTAGGAATGCTAAACTATTGTACATCTTTTTGATTGACTTGATCAATCCCATAAATTTGTACTTAAGTATTAATTACTTATGGGAATGCCAAATGTTTAACTAAAACACTATAAGCTCCCCATTAGAAACAAACTTGCCTCAAATTTCGTTTGAATGTTAATACAAAATGAAACATACTTTATCGAAGGGAAGTTATCATTCAAACATCAAGGTCCTTTTCACAAATGCAAATGTGAGTGGGATCTTGATATTTGCAACATTCCCGCAATCCATCATGATTTTAGATTTCAAACAAAGGGTAATGAAGAGTTTGTATCATTGCCTAGGATCCTTGCGGTGATAAAATGAGAAAAAACTTGTCTAAAGTAACAAATCCTACCAATTTCCAAAATCTTAGTTTTGTTGTTGAGAGACATTGGGAAATAACAACACATAAGATATAGTGAGAGCCACTCTCGAAGAACATAGAGTCAAGTCATAACCAAAATAACCATCACTTGGTTTAGAATTCCCAATTCCTATCAAAGTATCACAACTGAAGCTAATATCATCACAAGAAGGAGCAATATTTAAAAAGTTATAAATCTTAGTTTGTGATTGCTTGAGGACAAGCAATCTTGGGCAGGGTGGACTGTCATGCCCCCACAAATGGCAGCACTCAATCTTGGCTGACCAGTGCAAGGAAGTTCAAATAAATTAATGAAAGAATAAATTCAATTCTATAAACACAGGCTGACCATAATTGTTAGATGTTTAATATTAAAGATGAGTTAAACTATGGAGGCAATGATTAGTTATAGAGGAGAATAAAGTATATTATGAAGAGCTTGCCCAAGAGAAGAAAGGCTACTATTAAGTTATTATAAAAGATATTGTAAAGAACAATGATCCCATAAGACAACAATGCATAATAATGTGATCACATAAAGAACAATGATCCCATAAGACAATGATACATAATAATGTGATCACATAAAGAACAACGATAAAACAATTAGCAGTTTGTGTAGGTAATAATCTAAAGAGGCGATTTGTTTAGACATCTAATTACCTAAATCAAAAGACAATACACACAACAAATGATTATTTAATGAGGTGCGATTATCTTGAGGAGATGTGACTTGATGTTAACATTGCATAAGTTAAAAGGGTGTGACTCAAACATTGCCTGTAGTGGTTGCCTCATTTGAAGAAGACACATATCATTGGAATGGTATGTCTTTTAAATAGACAAACTCCTTGGTAGAGCTATAAAAAAGAGACTTATGATGTGTATCAATGGATAGGAGAAGAAGAATAGAAACAATAAAAACAATTGGCAGTTAGAGAGGCAACAAAATGGAATATAATCAGATTTATGGAGGACAAAGATCAGAAAACAATAATTATCTTCACTCAGAATAAGCAAGGAACCAGGAGGGAAAAATAAATAAGAAACCTGGAATAGATTTTTGAGCATAGCAGCAGATATAATCAGAAGATGGGAAGTCATTACATATATATATAAATAGGTTGTTATGTTTCTTTAATATGAATATGAATAATAGATTCTTATGCATTTGATTTACACTAACGATATTTTCTGAATATTAAGAATAGATCGATTGAAGAAGAGGAATATTCAGACCAGCGATCATCTGCAGGGATAAATTAATAAAAAGGAAATAGAGGTCTGTATCCTCTAAATTGGAAATAATCGATAAATTGGCATATGCACAGCAGTCTGATTTCTTGAGTCGGTGGTATGAAATCTGATTTACAATTATGTAGTTGTAGCACAATTTAATATAAGTATTTGTGATTGTTTGATTAAGATGTTCAAGGTACTAATAATGCATTGCTGTTATGACTGCTTCCTTATATCAATAAATATGATTAATATTTGTTTGTCATATGTCTTGAATGTTTTAGCCATGATAGAGGAGGCTGAGATTACGAGAGGGGTACAGTTATGGGGCATTCTCCTAGGTATGCCACCTCTAGATGGGGGACCAAGTAGTCCCGAGATGGGGGCCAGGTAGTCCCAAGGAGGCCAAGGGTGTACCAAGGGTATTGCGCTTTGGGCTTAGGAGAGATGGGCATTCCAGGGCACCCTTTGTAATCTCACCCGTCCATCATGGTGAATCAATACAAGAGGTCAAATCATAGAGAGGGAAATGGTTGGCAAGATGAGGGGATAATGTAAATGGAACACCTCACTAAGTAGACCACCTCATATGAATGGCATGGGTCACATGAGGCCAAGAGGGATGGTATATCTACTCTTGGGCCTACACCATTAATTCACGTTCTCCCATGCTCTCCTATGGTTGAGCCCTCCAAGGATATTAAAATGTTTTGTGATTGAATTAATGATTTGGCCATGAGTTTACTAATATTTAATTATGATAATTTGCTAATTAGAATTCTTGTGGTAAATGGTTATAATCTGCTAATCAGTGTGATTGTGGTAAATGGTTTCTAATTTGTTGCAGGGCTTCAATCAGGTGAAAAGTACTCTCTAACCCATTTGTTTATTTGGAAATTGAAGAATTAGGGGAAATTTAGGGCATTCCCGATTAGGGGACATTACAAAACTGCCCACACAATATCATAGAGTGATATCGCAATAGGAAACAGAGCCGCGAATTAATGAGAACCCAACGATAAGAATAGGTGCGCCTTGCTGATGAGGATGTTGATATGGATCAATGCTTAGTGCCCTGCCAGTGGCACCACTCCTGATTGAGACCTCTGATTGCTCCCGCTGATAGAATGTTTTCCTTTCGGATTTGATGGAAGTAACGATGACAACCTTCAGGGATGGCGCAAGCTAGAAGCTCCGCCACCACGTCCTCCTAAATCATGTTGACCCCTTTGCTTCAAACACTCCGACCCACAAACCTGGAGATATAAATTCATAACATTAGGGGCGGATATTGCTAATCGCAAAAGGTAGGAACCACAACACAAGGTGAGGATTTCGTCCCATCTTGTGGCGAATTTGCGGAGGTTCGTGTCTCCACCAAATTCACAATTTTCTCATCCAACCATGATGATTCATCCCATCCAAACATTCAATATAAATACCAATGTATTATGCCTTCCCAAACGGGTTGGCCAAAGCCATTTAGAATATTCATTATTAATTTAAATAAAATAATAATTATTATATTATTTAATAATATATTAAATTCAAATTTAGTGTTAATAAACATTGCTTTCCCGCCCCAAACTAAAATTTAGGGCCGGGCTAAGTTGGGGACATCACACTTCTCTTGCTGGTTGCTACCTCACTCCTCACCAATGCTGGTTTTTCTAACAACATCTTCAAACCCTCCTCTTTGTCTTTCTAACTTGGCTGCAATTTTTTTTTTTCATGTAAAAATGAACATAAGTTACAATTGGAGTATGGTATTTGATTGCTATAGGGTTTAGAGGGGCGTTGGGGTGCACAAAGGGCAATATAAAATATTTTTTTTGTAGTTATGTGATTTTTTTATAAAAGATGTGTTGCTGATGTGGGCCGTCTCCATCCTGTTCTTTCGTCCTAGAAGTGTTTCTCGTCACTTTTGGTTTTTGAGGACGGCTAGGCCGTCCCCACTCTGTTCTTCTGTTTCGGAAACATTTCTGGTCATTTTTCATTTTTTAGGGATGGCTAGGAAACATTGACGAGTCGTCCCTACATTCCCGCAATGTCCCTAGTGCGGGTACGTGGCAAAAAATGCCGGGGACGTGTCCCTGTGTAACTTAGATCTAGGCCAATAAACCATGGCCTAGCAGATCAGAACGTGTCCTTGTCCATTCATCCCTATAAAATACCTTTCACTATAGTCAGGCTCATTACATTTATTTACTCAAGTAGCTCAAAATTGGTGTATTGCATTTCGCTTTTAGAATTCAGTACCTTTTTTTTTTTCCCCTTAATTACAATATATTGATTGTTATGGTCTGCCTTACTACCATTTCATTTCCTTTCATATGTGATCTAATTCGAGGATAGCCTCCTTGGTGGAGAAATCTGAATTATGCTATGATCCTATAAAGCTGTTAGGAAGGTGGGTATTTCCTTGGCTAAAGAATGATTTTTAGCAAGTCCATGCCACATATTATGATAGTTTTTTTGTGATAAGAATTTAGATAAAGGCTGTCTATTATAAGTAGCATATTCTTGTTGAACTATCATATATGAAAATGTAAAATACTTAAAAGATGTAATTTGTGCTATTTTACTTTTCAGAAATACTAGATAAAAGCATTTTGCTGAAAAATTATCAGTTTATCCTTATGTAACATTATTTTTATTTTTCCTGAAGTATGATGTGCCAAAAATTATGGGAGTATGGTGCTGAAATTTTATGTCCTCAATATGCCCAAAGTTTACCAACATGAAAAGTGGTGACTTCAGCATGATTGTGAGGAAGATAGAAGCATTTTTTTGCTAATAAGTTTGTTTAATCCTTCAGCGTAACCCAAGTTCTCATCTCTTGAAGCAACCGTGCTCTCTCTCAATATTATATGTATTTCCATTTTTCATTTTCAGATTCTTGGCTTTGGGAGCTATATTAGGGAGGTTCATGCTGCATATGAGCAGCACAGAATTGAATCTTGGGTATGTGCTTTCTCTTTGAAGTGAAAGAAATTTGAAATCTTGCTAACTCAAGCTGACTTTGATAAGCCAGATTATTGTGAATTGGGTTCATGCTTAGGCTGTGCTTTCCTTCTAAACTTTGAAAATGTATGTAATAGGATTGTCCAAAAGCAGGAAGTAAATGGGCTAAAGAGAAACTAGAAATGACAGAAGAGGAAGCCTTGCTTGAACAACAGAGAATGTTTGCTGAGGCTCGTGCACGCATGAACAGTGGAAATAATGCTCACAGGCAATCTCAATCAGAGTGAATAAAATGCAATTCTACTATCTCAGTCATTTGAAGGTTATTTAAACAACTTTGATTATTTATTTGAAGTGACACTCTATCAAAGTTATCCATGTCTATGGTTGCAAGCAATCTTCTTTCCTAGAGAATTGTGTTATGGCCTTTTTCATCTCTTATTTGGCTATTTAATGTTTTGCCTGTTTCTTGTCTTGGCATCCTTTAACAATTGCCATGATTAAGTAGAATTCAATACAAATTGTACTTTTTCTGGTGGATCTATAATACATTTATTTTTAACCTCAAATAAATCTAGGGAGTTTTGCTTATTCTTACTTTCTCACATGATTACCTTTCACCATCACTTTCTTTGAGAAATTCTTCTATCAGCTCACTTGCATGAAGTTGGAGATAAATGTTGCAGGGATAAAAGTTTCAAACTAATAAAGATCCTCCAAGTTATTCTTCTATCCAAGGCCAAATTATAGAAAATGACCAATGTAAGTTCAACCCCCTAAAACATGTAAATATAAAGTTAGTTTGCAGTATAATTCAGAAGTTGAATCAAAGCTATTACTAGCAAGGACAATGTGTTATAGGTTTCATACCTCTTTTTTCTAATTTTTGTGGTAGAGATTGATGAATCTGGATTTTTGTTTATGAAATGTTTCTATCACTGTTTGTACAAATATTCAAGATGATTGCCACCTTTTTTGTTATCCCAAGTAGAGGTGATTTGATTGTTTACCTCCAGGCAGTTTTTGCTTTTAGCCACCAGACTTTGCAGATTAAGTATCTCCTTCCAACCTATTTCAGCTGTGGGATGCTGCAATTGCCTAAAGTGACTGTTGAATCCTAAGTAGCCATTGGGGTACCTCCATCCTCTTTTTTCTTGCAGTAAGAGAGTTTAGTTTGCTGTTCTTCAGAATAGAGAGACAGCTACCCCCCTTTTCCACAAATGCATTACCAGATTCCTCTCTACTTCCAGATGATAGTTGACCATGGATTTTACGAGACATTTTGAAATGCAAGGACTATTTGTAGTGCTGTAGATGCAAAAGGATAAAATTCCCAGTCTTGAAACTTCACTATGACCTGTGTTGATCCTCTTGCAGCTTCATACAGTTATGCACTTGGTGCAAATTCTCCTTAAGGACATGAACCAGTGAACTCCTAGTCCTTGGAACATGAGAAGCCAAGGACAGAGTGGCTGACCATATAAGGCCTCATAAGGGGTCCTGTTGGATGCATTGTGATAAATGGTATTGTATCACCCTTCTGCCAGGGGTAACCATCAAACCCATTACCCCTGTTGCTCCAATATAAAACAATGGAGGTAAGTTCTAGGTATTTATTGACTATCTTTGTTTGGCCATTTGTCTGAAGATGCTATCTTGCACTCGTTCAATTGAGTACCATGCAGTTTAAATAATTCTTTCTAAAAGTTGCTTGTGAAGGTAAGATCATTATCACTCACAATGGAAGGCAGCATACCATGTAGATTAAAGATTGTTTCTAGGAAGTGTTGCGCTATGCCTGTTGTAGTGTAAGGGTGTGGCAGGGCAAATAATGAGCATACTTTGTCAGATGGTCACCAATAATCAAATTAAACTGTTTACCCCTAGACTTGGGAAGCCCCACAATGGAATCCATGGAAATATGAGCCCATGTAGCTTCTAGGATGGGAGAGAGTTGTAAAGATCCCAGAGGTTTGACTGTTTCTTCTTTATTGTGTTGAGACCTATGTTACCCCAAGTTTTCAGGACGGGGATGGCTTTTTTTTTTGGGCTGTTTTTGGGGATGACAGGGGATGGCTATATAAAAATGGAGAAAATTTCAAATATTCATAGATAACAATGATATAAGATTCATCATATGCATTATAGATCCTCATACATACATTTGTGTTGAATTAAGAGTTCACATGAGAGTTGAACGAATTAGCAAATGTACAACCTCAATTGCTTTCATAATTCATTGTCAATACGCATGTCATTTTTAAAAATAGTATACAAGTTATTGATAAAATGCTCAAAGGCTGCAAGTTTCACTTTCATCTACAGTATGAAAATACAAAAACAAAGAAAGTTTCATTTTATTTCCTCCTCATTTAGGGCAAGTTGGGGTGTAGGGGTTGTTAGCATGACAATTTTCTTTATCTAACATTGATTAAGTAGTTGATGATGAGTACCACGGTAGTGAATTGTATGCACTAGGTGTGATTGAAGGTCTAAAGGATAGGGGGTCGCAGGGGGCTTGGATGTAGCCCCCATGCCCATGTTGAAGGTAGTTCTGGCAAGGTTGTTAGGTTGAGTTGGAGATTTTTTCTTTTAGGACTTAGTATTTTTTTAGAAACATTGTTTTTTAATAGGGATGACCAGCCAATCCTAGGACGGGTGGGGGATGTCACAAATGTCCCTGCCTATCTTGGAGATGGTTAGTTGTACCCTTTTGTATTTTGGGATGTCCCTAAGTTTTCAGGACATCCCTTGTATTTTTCCAAAAAATTGGGGATAGCTCGAGGACATCCCCTAGGCGTCCCCCATTCTTGAAAATCTTTTGGAAATGAGGATGCCTCCAAAAAATTTGGTGACATGTCCCTGGATTTCCTTGGTTGAGACATTTCATATTTTATTACACATTTTTGGACATCCTTTTTTAAACCATTCTAGAAGAAATTCCACTTGATTGTTGCTTGAGTTGTTAGTTGCTACATAAACAAATTGTCATGATACTTTAATGCTCGATCTTTCCTTGTGAATGCTAGACTTGGCAGAGGACCTATTTTTAACTATTGTGTAATATCCTAAATTTGAGGATCTACCTCCCATGTTTGACAAACCTACTCTAGTCAAGTGGGTGTCGAAACAAAAGGGAAAATAATGCATTGTCCTCTTCATATTTATGTGAATGTGCATTAATCTCTTAATCAAAACTCAACATCATAGTGACCCACTTCTATTGTTTTGGGGACAATACACTTTGTGTATATAAGATTTCAGGTTATTATGATTTGTTTTGATCTAGAATTTGCTGCCCAAGAGGTGTAGTTGCTAGAGGTAAATTGCATGTAAAATAGCCATCATCTCCTTTTTGTAAGCTTATCTAGCTAAATTCTTCCTTGTTAGTTGCTTTCTTGTGAAAGCAATCGGTCATCCCTCTTGCATCAATATCTCACGCATGCTTTTCATTGAGGCATCAAACTCTAGGAAAAACTTTTTTTTTTGAAAATTTGGCATTGCCAAAACTAGTGTGGAACACAATAGACTCAAGGGCATGGAAGGCCCACTTTGCTTCCTCATTCCAAAGGAAATAATTCTTTTTGAGTAACACCTTGAGGGATCCAACAATTTTATCATAATACCTAACAAACATCTTGTAATAGCTTGTCAAGCCTAAGAACCTTGTGCCAATTATACATGGCCTCAATTCTTCCCAGATTTACTTGTACTCTCTTTTGTGAAACAATGACCCAAATACCTCTTGTTTGACAAAGGCACATTTAGAGCACTTGGCAAATGGAAAATGGCCCTCTAATGTCTTGAGGGCAATATCGACATGCTTGACATGATCGACCATAGTGTGACTATAAATGAGAATGTCATAAAAAAACACCAAGATGAATTTGCGAAGGAATCCTTTGAACACCTTATTCATCAAGCTTCAAAAGTTAGGAGCATTAGTGAGACCAATGGGCATCACCAAAAACTTGTAGTGACATTCATGTGTCTTGAAAGTTGTTTTAGGATTTTTCTCTTTGACTTGATTTTGGTGATAGCTTGAATAAAAGATCCAACTTAGTAAAAAATCAGCCCCATAGAGCTCATCCAATAAATCATCTATAACCGGAATGTGAAAATTGTCCTTTATGGTCAACTTATTGAGCTACCGAAATTGGGGCACATCAACCATCCCATATCCCTTTTATGCACCATCTAGAGAGAGAGCATACATGTTAGAGGTCAGTTGATAGTCCCCCATGGTGATTTTGACATTACAACACTTGCCACCACATGACATAGTGTTAGCATTGGCCATCATAATCTAACAATTATTGTAGGAATAGACAATATTAAAGTTGGTCAATGAGCTTTTGACTAGTGAAATTATTAGTTTTGCCACCTTTAATTAGCTGAAACATAGCCATTGGATGGCTTGATTTAGCAAATAAATTTTAGTGTTTTGGGGGGGTTGAGAAAAACTTGAGAGTGCATGAATGTAGATGTGAGCCTCCATAGTTGATTCTTGTTGTAATTTTACCTCTACCTCCTTGTTTGAAGATTTGTTTGTATCGTAAGGAACCGTTGCTGAAAACTTGAATCAATGAGATACAACCTCTATGCTCTACATTTGTGATGCACCCATAGATGGAGGGTTTGATGAAAACTCTCAAGCCATGCACCCTAAGCCCTAGAGCAAGCATCAAACAACTAGATCTAATCAAACAATGAAAATACAAAATATATATCAAGTGCATAGAGAAAATGATGTCTTTATTTAATCCACAATAACTACATTAAGCTGTTAGCAATTACAAGTAGGCCTTTTAGCCTTACAACAATTTATAGACCAAAAGGTCTTACAACCAATATGATAGGCTGCTTTAGGAACTATTGTGACGCGGGGATATGTCCCCCTCACCTCCCCTCCCCTCCAAATCCTTATGTTATTGGGACAAGGATGCCTTTGGGATGTAAGGACGCGGGGGAAACGTCCCTTGCCACACCCCCACCTCCGTTGAGATGCCCAAGACAACAACGGGTATGTTGAGACATCCCTAGGATGTCTAGGGGACTCCTAGGAGTCTCTCGACTTATCAAGATGCCCAAGCAACACCCGCAGCTGGTAGGAAAAAAGTGTTTAAATTCAAAACTTTTTTTTTTTAGTAACAACACCTGAGGTCAAATCCTAATGGCCAATGAGCCCCACCAAAGCCTCTCAAACCCTATAAAATGTCCTAAAATCCTCATTTTGCTCACAAACTCATTTCAACAAGGTTGAGGAGTGAAAGAGAGAGTGAAGTGCTCTAGGTGCAAGAGGGTTGAAGAGGAGAAATAAGAAGAGGAAGGAGGATTCTACACCAAGTTGCAAGGATTTTTCAAGCATAAGGTAGGATTTTGACTATTTTTAAATTTTTTAATTAGTTTCATATTCATATTTTATTTTTATTCATAATTTCATAGACATGGCTGCAAGTTCATTGTTCATCTTGTCATCAAGATTCAATATTGAAATTTGAAACTAAAAATAAAAATAAAAATAAAAATAAAAATAAAAATAAAAATAAAAATAAAAATCATATTCATAGACATGGTTGTAGGCTATCATATATAATTTTCATTATTTAAGTATTGTTTACAAATTAGTAAATTGCTTTTTGTTTATATGTTCAAATTTTTAATTTTAATTTTGACATTTGTCAAACTTGGATGAAACTTTTGTGTATTCTTTGCTTTTGTGCTTCATGCGACTTGAAGTAAGAAAAACAAAAGTGAAATCCTTGGTTGATAAAGATTAAGAACAAAGATTTGTATTTGTGCATCCTCTAATTTTGCACTTTGTGCGACTTGTAAGAAAAACAAAAATAAAATCTGTCTTAATCCTTTGCATTATGTGCATGCAAAGTTTGAATTTTAATTTTAAATTATAAACTTATAAATTTTATATTTTTTATTTCATAGTTACAATGAGTTCTCATGGAATGAGTGAGGATGAGGTTAAGGTTCAATTTCAAAGTGGAAATGAATCCGATATGCACTTGAGGCTTATGAAAATGTAGAAGTAGAGAGGGTGATCGTGAGACCCAAACCATGAGTTCCATGGCGAGTGCAATTGCAAATATGAATTGCCCCTCCACAATACTGATTTTTTTTGCTAAGGGTCCCTTTTGATCATAAGTCTCATTTGAAATAATTTGCAACAAAATTACAAAGCAAGCCTAGGACATTTGGGGGCACAAGGTTGTGGAAGTGCCACTTTTGTGGTCTTCAATTTCAAGGCAACATTACTTGAGTTAATGCCAACCTCCATATATGAGGAAAAGGTGTGGATATATGTGAGTTTTTGGCATCACCAAATAACCTAAAATTTAGGGATGAGTATGTAGGCTATGGGTGTTGGTAGTGAAGACAATGTAGTTGCACCTATATCAACTTATTGGTCTCATAGGCCAAGCAGTCATTAGAGCCAACCACATGGTTCTACTTCTACTTTGTAGAGGCAATTTACACGTATGCCATCTTCTCCTTTTGTGGCTTATGCAACATAGGCTAGGGGGAAACACAAGTTGACAAGTGATGCTCCTAACCCAATAGCTAAATTATTCAATGTGCAGATGAAGGATGATGTAGATGATGCCATTGGAAATTTTTTTTCTTTGTCAATGACATTCCATTCCATGGGGCTTGATCTCCTTATTATAAGGAGGCGATGACGATGGTAGCAAGGGCAAGACCATCATATGTGCCACCAAGCGAGACAAAATTGAGGACCACAGTTTTGGATAAGAACTATTCCAAAATAAGTGTGTTAATGAATAAAATGAAGGAATGTTGAGTGGCAAGTGGATGTGGTATAGTCATGGATGGATGGATGGACATTAGGCATTGCCCACTTATCAATATCATGGTTACATGTTCAAAGGGGCCATAATTTCTTAAGGCAATTGATTGTTCAGGGCATCACAAGGATGCCAATTTTCAAGTTTAGATCTTCAAGGACGCTATTGAGGAGGTTGAGCCATAAAATGTGGTCCAGGTAGTGGCAAATGTGTCCCATGTGTGCAAAGCTGCAATTAAATTAATTGAGGCAACTTATAGACATATTTGGTGGACTCCTTGTTGTATGCATTCCATGAATAACACACTCAAGGACATGGGAAAGATTGATTGGATCAAACTAATGGTTAATGATGTTTTTGATATTGGGGAAAATAGATTTTGAAGGGATCTGGAACCCTTTACAACCAAAAGGCCAAACTGCTTAAAATAGCCAAAAAGACCAGACTGCAGAAAAGATAGCCTGTAGTCAACAAGAAACCAGCTCCCAAACAAGCACCATTAGGTTTTACAATTCGAGTTTCGCTTGTTGGAGCGAAGAGTCATATCGAAAGAAGGCCCAGAGGGTTTAGATTTTTTTCCAGTAACAGTAGTCCAACCTTCTTCAACTTGTGCCGCCTTAGCCTGCCAAGCTAGCCCATCAATTTCTTGAGGATGAAAATCCGCAGCCCTAGAGGTAACATCACAGTTCGCCTGAACAGGTGTGGAAATGACCAGAGAGCCACCAGAGATGGGAAACGAAGTACCATTAGTAGAGGCAGAAACCGGTCTTATCGTTTGCTCAATATGATTTATCAAGGTAGCTCCCCCAGCGGAGGAAGGAGAAACCCCAGCAGTTGAAACCCCAGCAACCTGTGAATCAGAAGCCCCAACAGCTTGTGAATCAGCAACCACCACCTTAGAGAAGCTCCTAAGCTGATCAGATTTCTTCTCTACCGTGTAATGTTGTAGAGAAGCGCCATTCCACCAAGTAGTTGTCTTTGTCTTCTTCTCGAATCCACATTGTGCAGCAGCATGTCCTGTTTTGAAGCATCTTCTATAGCGGAAAGAGACCCCCTCATAATCCAACGATTGGATCCAAGACCCCCTAGAAGATTTTAAGAGAACCTCAGCGGGCAGTCCTTTTGAGACATCAATTTCAACAAGTATTCGAGCAAAGGTAGAGTGATAAAGATCAGAAGATTCATTGTCCACAAGTAAGAAATCACCTAGGGCATCCCCAACCTCCTCCAGGAGAGAGAAATTCCAAAGGTGAAGATATGCATGTTTATATGCAACTACCACATCTCACATGCATGTTAGAGATGTGCATGTTTATATGCAACTACCACAACTCACATGCACTCTTCAGAACCTTCTATATGAAGGAATGTCAAGACTAGATATGCATTCTATTTCATTCTCTTGGAGAGAATGCTTAAGTTGCAAGAGGCATTGCAACTAATGGTTATGAGAATATAATGGAATTAGTGGCCCGAGTCCAAGACATAGTAGGGGAAGAGGGTGAAGGATGTAGTGAAGAGTGATATTTTTTGGGGTGATGCAAACACATAATCTCCATCATTATTCTAGTTTTCTAGGTCATTAGCTATGGGGATGCCAATGCACCTAGCCTTGGAGAGGTGTATGAGTGCATTGATTCCATGCTAGAGAAAATGAAGTCTGGTATGCGAGAGGATCTAACATTAGTATTCTACAATGAGCACATTCAACCTATCATTCATTAGAGATGGAGAAGCTCAACACTCCCTTTCACATGTTGTCTATGCATTGAACTCCAAGTGATACATACTAAATCCTAGTAGAGTTACACCCATATAGGATGTTGAGGTGAAGGAATGGTTTAGGAAGGCCATCCAAAAGATGTATGATCTTGAACATGCTAGCATCATTTGTATTGAGTGGAATTTTTTTTCCACTTTTAAGGGTTATTCTGAGGAGGCCAAGATGGATAAGGGAACTATGTCACATGAGGACCCAATTTTATGGTGGACGACCAAATTATATGTCTATGCATCTATCCATTCATTTGCTATCTTAGGTTTTTAGTTCATTTGCTGTTGAGAGGAATTGGTCTACTTATAGCTTCATCCACTCCCTTAAGAGGAGCATTCTAATCTCTAGGAGAGTAAAGAAGTTTGTGGTTGTACATAGTGCCTTGCATCTCATTAATTGCAAGACTCTTTTATACAAGGAGAGTCCAATAATGCGATGGGATGTAGAGCTTGAGGAGCCAACACAAATTGCTGAGGATGCTACATAGACATGGCTGGTTGATATTAATATAGAGCAACTTGACCATGTGGAGTCCGAGTCTAGCAGTTCTAATGATAATGAATTTGGGGATGGTTAGAGGCCACACTTCACTCCATTTTTTTATTTTGAACATTTTGATTTGTTATCACCATTGTACTCATTATAATTATCATTATGAAATATTGAATATATTATAAATTTTGAATTTGACATTTCATTGTTTAATGATAAATTGTTAATATTCACTTCAAAGAACTTAGTAGTTTCTAAGTTTTAACTTTTACGAGTTTGCAAAAGTTTCATTTGTAATTCTTATACATCTTTTTGTAACCATTTTTTTCAAGTATTATATGTATTTCAACACCACCGCCCACTATCACCCAACTACCACCCCTTGTCATCCCTAAACTAAGGCCCTTAGTCCCCTTGTCCTTGAAACTCATCCTCGTGTCCCCTCATCAGGAAAATCTGTGGAACTTTGCTAGAAAATGATGTCTATATTTAATCCACAATAACTCATTAAGCCACTAGCTATTACAAGTAGGCCTTTTAGCCTTACAACAATTTATAGGCCAAGGTCTTACAACCAATATGATAGGCTGCACTACGTTCTCATTCCCAAGCTACACAGTATAAACTAGTTCTACGACATGAGAAATACAACAAATCTTCAATATCATGCCTACACCATGAGAAATGCATAATCAAATCCACACTTGTGCCATTGAAATCATGATCTCAACTACTTGGATTCACACTTGGATTTGGTCTTCTGCTTAGACCTTCAATTCTATTTTCAATTCTATTTTGAACCCTTAGATCAAGTTCTATCCTTTCACTTCCAACCTTTCTACCAAAATGACTCTTAATTCTTGGTTTATATAGATGACTATCCAAAGGAAACCTATTACATCATTCAAGGTAGAAAACTCACTATCACATAATCCAAATGTAAATTAGGGGTGTCCTTATGAAACATTTATCAATTACATCCTCTTTTTGTCAACTCCTTGGCATAAGAAAACTGCAATTATTTGGCGAGGACCCATATGACCTCAAATCACTATATATATATATATACCTTGGGAATGATTTTTGTTGGCCCCTTTTTAAAAAACTCCATAGTAGACCAAGGACCACTTGCAACCAAAACAACCTTCAATACAAGAGAGAAGCAATGAAAATGCTACTAAGCTAGAGAATTCATTAGATGCAAAATGAATTGGTACAATATAAAATGAAGAAACCTTCGTTAGAAAGAAAATGATGAAACCCTAGGATATACTAATATCATGACAATTGTCTTAATCATATGATATAGGACACAAAAAGTGAATGACCTATGTAAGATTAAGTATGTATGTGTGAATAGGACCTAATAAAAAAATAGTTAATATACCATCTTCACAACCAAAACAACATTCCACACAAGAGAGAAGCAATAGAAATGCTATGAAGCTAGATAATTTATTAGATGCAAAATGAATTTGGTACAATATACGATGAATAAATCCTTGTTATAAAGACAATGATGAAACTTTAGGACATATTAAGGTTATGGCAAGTCTCTTAATCATATGTTATAAGACACAAAAAAGTGAATGACCTAAGTAAGTTTAAGTAAGTTTGAATACAACCTAATTAAACTATAGTTAGATAATATACCATTTTCACACCAACATCCCCCTTTAAGTGCAACTTAGGGAGTAAGATAAAATGTAAAGATGTAAGGATAGGCCTTGATTACAAGGGCATGTTAGGTACCCATGTACAAACAAATAAATATCTCACAAACGAAACAAAGAAGAAAACCTTGTAGGAAAAAAATCTTCTCCAAAAGAAAAGAAAAAAGATGCAAAAAAAAAAATGTACAAGTGTAAGAAGGAAGGAGCACTCAACATGACCCTCTAAGGGCTACTTTTGTCACCAAAGTACAATTAATGTTCCCCATATAGGAGAGAAAGAGAGAGACTATGTATCCCCCCCAACAATGCATAATCTCTTATAGTATTGGTGGATGCTCGATAAAGGATGATAATGAAGATCCATGAATGCTAAAGAACATTCCTCCCCTTGAGAAGAAACAAAACCAAGTATAGATTCAAGATGTTTGATGATATTGTTGTAGATGTCTCTAAATTTTGCTTAGGTGTCACTATGTTGATATGAAAGTATGCGATAATCAAATTAGGTACAAGCCCAATAAATGAATGTATCTATCTAGGACCATGTCAAAATGAATGAAGAACTAGTTCCAAAGATGAAGATGGTGTGGCAACAACTATGATGGGATTGCCGTCAAAGAGGGGACGAATGCCTGAAGTGTGTTTTCCAAAATTTGTAAGATGGGACTCACAAAGAAAACTTGCAATATTTGTTGAGTACTCATCCTATTGTATCAAATTTGGAAGACTATAATGTATTTTCTACAAATAATGACTCAAAGCAAAAGAGATGGATATGTGATCTCAATGTATGTCACCCAACTATACTAGCCATCCCATGATGATGTGTTCACATAAGATGTTTGAATATGAACACTTGGAGATGAATTTGTGAATGTTGGAACACAAGAATCGTTATCCTTAGGATAGTGACATGAGATAAAGAAGACAAAGCCTCTAAATTTGGATTAGGATTCATAGAAACCACATAATCAATGGATATATTTTTAGAAGGAGCATTATGAGAAGCCTTAATGTCATCACAACTATCAAGGCCTACCAAACAATTGAGCTCCTCGTGTATTGTCATCATATAGTAGGTTATCACAATCATTAAGGGGTAGAATACTACTAGTAACATGATCATTTGGGAATAGAGAGAGATGGTCTCTAAAGATCTCCCAAATTTTGATCCAAAGATTGTATGTGCACACAATATGTGAAATGCAACCAATTCTATCAAAATCAACATTACTACCAATCAATCTGAGGACATGATCATTCTTGATATCTTCTGCTTGCAATTAGGTGTATTTGGTGTAGGGACAAGTCCATAGAGATGTGGTAGGAGATGAATCCACTTGAGATGTTTTAGGATGTTTTCTTTCCAAGACTTATAGTTCCCTTTTTTCAAAATGATTACATAAGGATGAGTTGTAAAGCCCATGATTTTACAAAGACTCCTTATATATAGTTTAGAGATCAAAACATGTGAAATTGAAACCTTCACAACATAAAAGAAGGTCTAATATTTTGCAAAATGTCTAAAGTGGAAATCAAAATAGAAATAGTGACTTGAAATTGAAATAATAGATACTTAGGGAAAAATCAGGGAAATCCAATAAATGGTTGTAATGTACACAGAACCAACTTTCCAATATCTATTTGTTTGCAAAAATATGACACCATACACTCAAGTTATGGCTCTTAAAAATATATTTCTCATTTATGGCATAAAAATAGGTGCATGTACCATTTGGGCAACCATTGGGTGGCCTTGCTAGCTGGCATTGAGCAATCATGGCCAAATTGGTGGAGGTGAGGGCGATGACAAAATTAGGAGGCTCTACTTGCAAGGATTAGCCCCTTGGCTTCCATAGGACTAGGGGCTTTGGCCTTGGGATCCTTCGTCTTTAGCCCTAGGTCACCCATATGACTGGGGGTTAAAGCCTTTAACCCTTGAGTTGTAATGATGTCACCTCATGCTGCCTATACTTAACATTAAAAATATGAAATTATACTAGTTATTGTAGTGCCAACACAAATGAATCTTCATTGCAATGACACTCAAACTACACAATCATGGAAAGTAAAAGTATGATGATGTACGAATGTACAAAACTATATAGTTGTACATAAATTTTCTATTAAATTTCTCTAAATTAAAAAAAAAGTCCACAATTTTCTAGCATCAAATCCTATTGTTCCTCATATGGATTTATAGGTTGTTGGACCTTCTGAGCTCCATTGTGAGGTCATTTTTGTATTAGGATACATTGTATGAAAGCTCTTGGATGAAAGTCTCCCAAAAGAGAAAAGGGAATTACAGTTTTGGAGCTTTGATACCATGTAAGAGTTGTTGACTAACTCCACATTAGCCCAAGGATCACCTACAACCAAAATAAACTTCCACACAAGGGAGAAGCAATGAAAGTGCTATGTAGCTAGAAAATCCATTCGATACAAAATGAAACTAGTACAATATACAATGAAGAAATCCTTGTTATAAAGTCAAGGATGAAACTCTAGGACATATTAAGATCATAACAAGTGTCTTATTCATATGATATGAGACAAAAAGTGAATGACCTAAGTAAACTTAAGTTTCAAATGTGAATTGGACCTAATAAGTAACTAGTCAGGTAATATACCATGTTCACACCAACACTTTATTCATTGCAAGGTCATGGGATGAATCCTTGTTATCCTCCAAGTAAAAGTAAACAACTTTGAATTGAGTCATTTAACTTCACACCACTCAAATAATTAAATATGATCAAATGAAACTCGGTGTCACATAATGGCCTCTAGATGTTGTGTTTCCCTTTAGGCATTGTTGCACAAGTTGTAGACTATCAAATACCTTTATTTTCATGTGGTAAAAAAAGATTGACCAATGACCATGTGCCACTGCAATACACATTCTTAGGCTTGATAAAGATTATTGTTAGAACCACAAAGCCAAACACTAATTGGAACTTCATAAATCTGCCAAACAAATAGAAAAAAATACAAGAAAAAAAAAACATGTAAATTTTGGTGATGCAAGCTTACATAACCCTTGAGATGCTTTTGCACCAATTTGTGATTATTTTCCTAGTTTTGATCATAGTTAAATTTTAGTCCCTTGGTGGTCTTCTTTACCAACTTTTTCATTGATAAACTCTGGATAATGGTGGGCTTATTTCCAAGATCTCCCAACTTTTGTTAGATGAGTGAGAAGAGAGTCTCAAATTTTTTTTGTGAGTTGCTAGCTTGTACTCTACCAATCATGCTATCACAATAACATTTTCCATAGTTTTCTTATTATTCATCTTGACCGCTATTTGAATCTCTACTTTTAACCTAAGATGAAACAAGTTTTAAGAAAGGATTTTGAAAGTTCATAAGTCAAAATTGAACATACATTGGGCAATGTATTTAGTTACCATTTTAGTTTCTATGTAGTTTCCATTTGGGTCCTCATATTTGCTAGGATCAAATCAAGCTAGAAGGGTTTTCACAAATTTTGTCACATTGTAAGGCAAGGCCTTGTACATCAGAGATACTCTTGGGTTGTCATGCCTTTTAAAGAAAAGTTGGTAGTGGTGAAATGTTCATCATTTGGAACCTTATGAACATCAAGGTAATGCTCTCATGCCTAATCATGTGCTTGCTCCATCACCATGAGATTTGGAGGCCTATAAGTTACCCAAATTGTGCAGTGCAAAAAGAAGGCTCTATATCCTTACTTGCAATGCCCAATGGGCACAATACATGTATGTATTGAAATAGCTGACAAATTTCAAGCAAGCAATGCACAACTATCCTAAGTGGCAATGTTCAAACTTCAAACTTATGTAAATCACACTTGCATTAATGATGATATCTCGTGATCAATCTATCTTGTTAAGAGCGAATTAACTACTAATATTATACAAAAACCAAGTCATATAACTATTAAGTTTATAGGAAAACCACAAATAAAGTAACCACTAATTTTATAGAAAAATCAAGAGTAAAATAACCAATTTTGATAGGAAAACATATTGTCTTATATTAATCCTCACTAATTTTTATTTTTTGTTTCATGTATTTAGGATCAGTGTATGCTATCAATGAAATTTTAATAAAAGTTGAAGAGGCAGAAATGTCCACACTATGGAGATTAGCGGTTGTCCATGCCTCTAGGGATAAGAGCATTCCTAGATAAATACTAAATCAAAAGCGCATAATAGATCTCCCCAATTATTTGACTTGGAAAATGAGGGGACAATTGGAAACATGACCTAAAATATTTTTTGAAGAAATTAGAGAAGATAATAGAGAATAAGTTCTATTCATTGCAATTTTATTTGTAATAGTAATAGAGGTATGCTACAAGATATCATGCAATGAAACATGATTGCTAGGCCACAAAGTAGTTCTATAGGGGGAAATAATCCCCATCAGTGATTAAGACTCCTCATGTAGAATTGATAAACCATTTGAAACATTCATAAAAATGAAGAAAAGTAAACAAGATATTTGAATATTCCTTAAAAAAATATTCATGTTCATTGGGATAGACTTATGTTTTGAAAGATGATCTTATCCCACAGGGAGATACTCTATAGGCTTAAAATAGTGATTGTTCTTGTAGACACTGAAAAATGTCATACGCCTCTGAATGTCATTTTTTCCACATCACTCTCTCTTCTTCCTTGCATAATTAAATAATTTTAATTATTTAATTATTTTGTTTGGTCGCATTCTTCTATTAATTAAATAATTTTAATTATTTAATTAATTCATTTCCTTGTCTTTATTCTTCTTTGATTAATTAAATAAATTAAGTCACTAATATTTCTCCCTATAATTAAATAAATTATCATTTATTTAATTATTGCCTCTTCATCCTTCATCTATAGTTAAATAATTATTTTAATTATTTAATTATTCATTTAGCCTTTTCCATCTACTATTAAATAATTGATCTACTTTAATTATTTAATGCCCCTATCTTATTTCTTCCACTTTAATTAAATGGTTGCACAATAATCATTTAATTAAATATCTTTTTTCCCTCTTCCATAAATAAATAATCAAAATGATTATTTAAATCTCCTACTTCTCCATTTTTCTCCACAAATAAATAATCTAAATGATTATTTATTCCTTCACATGCTTCTCCCAAATTAAATAATATGATTTAATTGTGAAGATTCCTTTCTCCAATTAAAATTTATTATTTAATTTGCCTCTACTACTTTCCCTCCACTTATTTCTTATAATTTCAACCATTGATTTCCTTTGGTCTTCAAAGAATCTTGACTGTCTATCTGTAGCCATCCCTAACCCTAACCCTTTTGGTGCAAACAACCTCCACCGTTGATCTTGGCATCTTCTAGACTTTCGATTTCAACTGTTTGTTTGAGTAGCTTCTCTATAAAAGAACGCCACCTCTATTTTGGTTGAACAACCACATTCTCCAAAGTTCTTGTTGTCATATCATTGTCATTTGCAGGTATTCAGGCACTTCAAAATCTAAGGGAAAAGCTTTGCAACTTGAGAAAGAATGGAGGAGAAGCAAGGGCGATAATCAACTATGATGGGGGAGTTTTCTTTTATGCTTTAATTTTGTTATTGCTTGCTTCCTTTGATCATTTGTACTCTCTTGTTTAGATTTGGGATTTTGGCTTAGATCTCAGGTAGAGTGGTTGCTACTTGGTCTTACTATTTTGTATTTTCGAATCTTACATTTGGTGAACCCAATGTAAAACTTACAATTTTGCAGAAAAATTTGTTTGTTCTCTTGTTTGCTTTTGTTTTTTTGTAGGTTATAGCCAAGAATTCACACAAAAACCCGTCATCTTCTTTTGAGAACAAAATAATGGACACATAAAATCTTATAAAATGGACTTCTGGGTTTTGTAGGGCTCGCTTTGGCTTTCCAAAAAATTTTACGGTTTTAAATTTTGTTGAGTTTTGGGAAAATTATGGCCATTTTAGTACTTGCTGCTTTTTTTAAATTTAGCTATTAAGAGTGACGTTTTCTTTTGTTTCTAACAATTTTTTCATGCAGGATTTTACAAAACGTTTTCTAGATTTTGAAGGTCTATGTCTTAACTTTCCATAGCTTTTTACGGTTTTGAACTTCGTTTAGTTTTGAGAAAATTATCATTGTTTTAGTTTGTTGTTATCATTAAAGTTTTTTAGCTATTTTTTTGGGTTACTAATCTCTCTGTTTCAGCATGTGGCATCAAGTTGGGAGGAAGATTTAAAACCATTTCTTTCAAAACAAATTTTGTGCCCTTTCTTTTATTTGCTTAGTTTAGAGTTATTTTGCAAGAATTTTTTTTTAGAAATCTTCACTCATGTTTTTTAAAAAGAACAAATTGCACATTTCATTCATGGGTTTAAGATGGATACAACTTGCATACTCACTCATATGGTTTTAAAAAGAACAACTACAAACTGCATTGCACACTCATAAGGGTTTTAAAATGAGCATGCATTGTCACTCATGAAGGCTAAAATGAACAACAATTTGCATATTTTCACTCATGGGATTTAAAATTGACTTGCATCACATTTCATTGGTCTAAAAAGAAGTCAAGTGCTTGTTTGACACCATAAGTTGGCTTAAAATTAACTTGTGTCTACTTTTTCTTGTGGTTTGCATTTTTCCTCTAGATGTGTATGCTCTTCTCTTGCGCCATTTGGTGATCTTGAGAATCAAAAGCATCTTTTGGCATTTGTATAACCACCCACACATTTGGTTTTGGGCTTTTCTTTTTAAAATGAACATCATGCGAGTGTGAGAAAAAGGTTTTGTGTATGCTCTCTCCTTGCGCTTTGTGCAATCTTGGAGATCAAAAACAACATACTTATCTAGCTTTTGTTTACCCTTAGAGGCCCTGCCTCTCTACTTGTGAGAAAGAATGACCCAAGTGGTACTTTGTTTCGGTCCATTATATAAATAATTGTGATTGTACGAAAAGTTATCAATCACCTGGTGCGACTATTCTATACCAACAAAAGTCTCCCTCAGTATTTGTGAGGTACGTTGAAACCCTTATTGAGGGCTATGATGTCTCTTAATTGAGCAAACCGCCCCATGTACACACTGGTATTACTTTGAAATACAGTTTAATAACCACTTGTTGTAGAAGTCAAAAACCCTTTTACGTACTTGTGTAGGAGGTCGGACCTCCGAAGCTACCCTACATTCACTATTCATTGTGGAGATAGGAAATCCCTCAACTCATAAGATCTTCATATTTTTGGGGGTAAGAGATTTTGGTGTGCTTGTGCCATGTAAGGGGGAGCCAGTGTCAGGAAGATCTCTAGCTATCTACTTTGTTTAAGTGCTTGGAGCAATCCAAGTACAGACTCAATAAGTAGTATCTTTTTCCATCCTAGTTTGTGCATTGTTTACGAGTATTTTCATACACATTGCAATTATACATTTTCACACTTAGATTAGACCAAACAAGTGTTTTCATATTGTTTGCTGTGTTTTCCAAAATCAATTTCACAAAGGAACACCAAAAATTAGTCAAATATCGACCAAAAAACTTGAATATACAAAATAACAATTCAATCTCAAATCTTTATCATTTTGATAATGATCTTATTATCTTAAAAACATACTTGCAATATCTAATCAATTCATATTCCCCCATTTTCATTTAGCTTTTCCTTTCATTTAGGTTGCATTGTTCATCATTTCCTTGCATATTTTAGGTTAATTTAGGTTGCACTTACCTTCTAGATTTTAGACATAGGAAGTTTATCAAGCCTTTGGACAGTCCATGGTTACTTATTCAGATTGTCATTGTCATTTATCTTTTTATCTATCAATCTTTGTCATCATCATCTTGGTCAAAATTTGGGTCTCAAACTTGTGTCTTAGTTTAGACTCATCTTGTCAATCTATCATCTTCTCAATATTGGTCATTAAAAGGCTCAATGATAATTTGGTTTGTTACCTTAGATCTACATAGCTTGGTTAGCATCCTTTTTCTTAAATCTTAAGGTTAATCCCTTTAGTATCATTTAGCATCCATTGGTCATATTTAGTTTCATTTTGATCATAACATCATTATCATCTTATCATTCTTTGGTATTGGACTTGGGTGCATTGTTATTTTGCATCCTTATATATCCAAAAAATCACAAAAATACATAGCTTAATCTCATCTTGGACTTAGTTGCATCATTACCTTTGATCATTGATTAGTATTCCTTAGTCTCATATCTTTATCTTTGATAATTGATTAGTCTCCCTTTGGTAACATTTGGCATCCATTGGTCTCATTTAGCTTCATTTAGCTTCATCCTTTGGTCTTAAGGTCACCATTATCCTTGCATGGTCATCTTGCTCCCTTATATAAAAAAAATCATAAAACATAGCTTAATCTCATATAATCTTGCATTCCCATCTTGGATCAACATAGATTGGTTAGTATCCTCTATCTTAAATCTTGAGGTCCACATCTTTAGTATCATTTGGCATCCACATTGGTCTCATTTAGCTTCATTTTCTTTGGTCATTATCATCCTTGCATTATCATTTTGCATCCTTATATCCCCCCCCAAAAAAAACATAGCATAGTCTCATATCCCTTTTGCATTAGCACCTTGCATTGCCATCCAAAGGTCACAAGTTTTATATGGTCCTCACTAAGTTTTCCTTATCCATCCTAATCCAAATTCATGACCATGTCTTTAGTTTACCTTGATCTTCTTCGTAGTCAAGTTGAATACCAATCAATCCTCAGTTGTCAATACAAATCACCCATAGTCTCGAGTCATTTGTCCGTCTACCCATCTTACCAACAATCCATAAGCTCTAGTCCTCCATCCATCTACCCTCCCTATCAAGAACCAGTTAACATAATGCATACCATTAATCCCCAACAAAATTTCATTAATCATCCTTATCCTAACCTTGACAAGGGAAACCAACCTTCCACTAGTCCATTCCAATCCTATCCTAATCCATTCCAATCCACCACATCCTATTCTAATCCATCATCCACTCCATCCCAAACTACAATACCATCCAATAAAAGCACATTGATTATTTCTCTCCAAGGACAACTAGCAAAGTAACTTGTTTGACTCGTAAATGAAAAAAAAGTTAAGCAATCCAATCACATTGCTAATCCTACACCATCGAACCATTTGTCAGCATCATGTCCTCCATTGCTTACCAATACCGAAAAATATCTAGCTATTGAAACTCCATTATTGCCATGTCAAAATCCCGAGTCTATCAAAGAAAATCCTACCATTACCCAAAATCACATTCCATTGCTTAAACCTTGGTATATACATTTAAAGAAAAGACCAAAGCATGATGGAATAAACTTCACGACAAATCTAGACCAAGTTACCAAAAAATCACCTATAGATGCTCATAATATCCAAGTTAATCCAATCTCTAATCAAGATCCAATTCCCAATCATGTCATCC
The DNA here is from genome assembly GCA_007258455.2 of Sequoia sempervirens. Taxonomy (NCBI): domain Eukaryota; kingdom Viridiplantae; phylum Streptophyta; class Pinopsida; order Cupressales; family Cupressaceae; genus Sequoia; species Sequoia sempervirens. Next base: position 515,936,585 of record VDFB02105785.1, read on the forward strand.
AAGATAAACCTATTCTTGATCAAAATATTACCATTGAACAAGAAATCCAAAATGATCCTCTCATTGACCTTTATACCATCCATGATCAAACATTTGAAGTTGGTCCTATCCAAACTCCAAACACCTCCATTTTCCAAAATGAGACACTTGCCTCCTTTGGACACATAGATAATCAAATAAATGATATGGATAACATCAAAGAACATAAAGAAGCTACTATTGATCAAGTCAAAGAAGAAGATACAAAAGCTACCGTGGATCAAATCGACATCCCAAATGATCAAGAAGAAACAAGCATGGCCAAGAATAAATCCAAAATATCCTATTAACTAGGATCATCCACCTTTGTCAAATCAGGCTTTCTCATCGAGAAGATTCCAAGCAAAAATTTCCACATACACATTGATGGGTTCACATCTTGCTTTCAAAGTAAAAAATACTCCATTGCAAATAAAATAGTTTAGAGCATGCAGTATCAAGGAAGAGGACTAGGTCTACATGAGCAAGGAATTCTAGAACCAATACAATTTCATGCAAATCCTAGACATTAAGGTTTTGGCTATTCTTCAATAAGAAAATCAAATGATGTTAGTGATACCTCAACAATATTAGGGGAGAATTTATCCAATACAGACATCAAAATGGGGGCCATGAGTAGTCCTTGTCATAAGGTTGTTGCCAATAGTCCTTCCATCCACACCATAAACCATCATTCCAACATAATTAATCCCATCAATTAGAACCAACAAAAACAAAATTCTTACAAGTCTAAAGCCCGAAATCAAATATCAAAGGCCATTGAATGCAAAAATCCAAGTGGACAAACAAAGTTAAAATGGATCCCAAAGAAAAATGGATCAAGTAAAGAAAAAATTTGAAATCAAAATGTGAAGTCACAAGAAAAGAAGTCTCGCACATGTAGCAAATGTCCACTTCATTCAAAATGGTTATCACACAAGTCAACTAAAAGAGTTAGTTCCAAACATTATCCCAATCAAAATTCCAAACTCCATCATCCACTATCCCAAGTTTAGAAAATAAAATTGCTACATCCAAAATGCCAAATAGTTCATCCACACCTACCATCATCCATCATAATCCTACATCTCACCTAAAGTGTAAACATCTTACTTCACAAATTCGTCGCATCTTGGTAGAAACTCTTTATTATAAGGACTTACATGGAACTTTATCATGATGTGCGTATTTCGATAAGGAAAAACCTAGTGCCAAAGAGGATCACAATGACATCAATCAGTTGTATGCAAGTGCTATGATTTTGACAAGATAACTACTCCATAAAGGTCACTATTGGAATATCATGACACTAGATTCTACATCAACACCATCAAAGGATTCAAAACAATAAAGGATCATCTTGAACATCAAGAAATGAAAAAAAGAAAAGAAAAAAAAGAAAAAGAAAAAGAAAGAAAGGAAAAAGTAAAGAGAATTTCATTCAATAGTGAAAACCATTTATATGACACTTTGGATAAGTACCATGATGAAAACCTGACAAACAAGCATCATGTGTAAGAGCAATTATCTATGTGGACCATTACACTTGGAGGAAAGTTGTCTCATCTCCCATGCCTTTCTCATGACATTTCCATCTATCCATCCAATCCATATCATTTCCATCCATTTTCCCACCTACCTTGATCTTGATAAGAAATGTGGTGCAAACATAAATCATGCTTTGAGAAAAACTCTTGACATGTCTATCCTTTGGTCATACACTATCCATGAAATATCATGTCATAGCCTTCATAGCATTATCCAAACCCATACCTTGGAGAAAAAAAACTATTCCTATGTGAAATAGTCCTTGGAGATCATATGCTAATTCTTCCATCCAATAATCCTCATTTCTCCTATCCTAATGTATGAGAGCTTAAACAAATCCCTCACAATCCTAAACCCCTCTTAGAACACCAAAATACTCATGAAAGACTCACACAAACTTTGTTGCAATTTGTATTAAAAATCGGTTAGATTTGTGAAACCAAATCACCAATCTCCATTAGAAAAATCATTATGCAAACATTACAAAGTCCTCAAGGGACTCAAGGGTTGAAACATGCCCATATGAAATATAAAATGACAACAAATTAATGAACTATAACAACAAATAAATCTTCCCTCTCATTCATCAAAACCCTTCCTACAAAACAGTGTGCAAACAATTTGCAATAACTATTGAATTTATCAACTCCCCATCAATGAGTATTGTTTTAGATGTTGTCTTTTATCTTCAACCTACAAATAAATTTTTTTCAAAACCTCTCATGGAGGATTCCAACACCCTCTTGAGCTTCTCCTCAACTTGCACTTGCATAAAAAATCACTTCCACCATTCAAATCCTTCAATCTGCAACACCAGGTAGTCTTTGTGCCCTACAAAAATCACTCTCCAATCTGCAAACACACCATCAAATCCGTTCTTGGAGATAAGCCACAACCTTCTCCTCTCTTCTTCTATTTTTCCTATGAAAAACTATCTCTAAATGAATGAAATTCAATTTTATTTCACCATGCTTTCCTGGAATGCAATTTCAAATGCATTTCATTGTCATTTTTCTTTCATTCCAAACTCCTTAAGAATATCAATGCCCACCTCCAGGAAGGGAAAATAAAATATATTTTCTAATCCTCCAAACTTAGTAAAAATTTAATATGGGCTTTAAAATGGCTTTCATGCTTTCTCAAATACAAAAAAAAGTAGATTCCTCAACTTGGGTGCCCACCTCCTGGGTTCCTATTTTTTAGGAGCTATGAAAATTCAAAATAGGAGTTACAAATGGATTTAATGGATTCCATAAACCGATACCGTTAATTACTTTTTTCTACTTTTTTAGTTTTAAAGCATATTCTCCATAATTCCCCTTCACCAATTTGACCCAATTTGAAATCAAATCCAAATTCAAAATTTTCCACATCACAAAATATTTAACTTCATACCAAAATATGAATTTCAATAATCAAACATGAAATCCAACACATCAAAATTGCAAAAAATAAAAAAAGACACCTTCAGGTTGACACAGGATTGCACTAAGCCATGGATGCTCTTGCATCATATCCTTTACCAAAATCAATCCATTATCCTTTCATACCTATTGCTAGACTTGGTTTTCCCTTGTCATTGGTTTAGGGATTCTAATCCACTTATCCAAGTTCCCTCCATAATCCCATCTAGTCCTAAGGTTGGTTATTCCAAATGCAACAAGCCTAATCCATACAATCTTTTTATGCAACCTACCACATCATCCAAAACATTTGTTGGCTTTGTTCCTAGCCTTGCTGTAGAACTTGATCCTTTAGTTACATTATCATCAACATGATATGTCTTTCCCAATCCTCACGGTGTTTTGGGATGTTTCGTCCCCATATCAAACAACGTTGTCATCATCATCACCTATAAATTGGTTTTAAGCTTGATTAGGGGCAAGATCATGTTTGACTGGCGAGGGAGCAAACCCGAGACACAGAAATAATACACACAACTTAGCAAACTTTACTATTATTCAATAATGAAAATCTTACATGTAGAGGATCCCAAATCCTTGAGCTCTGCGATACATGCAAGCTACAGAAGTTTCAGAAAAGATTCCAGCAATTACAGAAAATCCCCCTTTTCGCAGCATGCGAACTCTTTCCCCAAAAAAAAGCTATCCAAAAATCAAAAACTAGCCCATAAATGGCCCCTTTTTGGTTTGGAGCCAAAAACAACATCCGAGTTATGAGTTTTGGCGGCTTGGAGCCAAAATTACAATTTGAAATTCAAATTTCAATTCACATTAAAAAATTAGCACATTTCTAAAATATGCACCAACTTCTGTAAGCCATAACTTTTAATCCGACCGTTGGATCTTCAATGATAATACCTTTTTGGAAAGTTCTTGAAAATACGATTTACCACAAAGTAAGCTTATGTCAAACTACTTTGGGATTTTTGCAAATTTTCGGGCCTATTCGGAACCGTTTAGTGCCTCAAACTGGACTCAAAAGGTTTTTCAGGGCAAAAAGAATAAACTGGAACTTGAATAACTTTCAAACGGTGAATGATCTTGACCTGATTCTTTCGTCAAAGGGTTTATTTTTCTGTCCTAAACCTTCCCATAAATTTATGTCTTCCCATGCTTTCAAATTCACACCTACTAAAAATAGCAGTTGAGTAGAAAAAGTAGAAAAACAGTTCTAAAAGTTGGAAACTTTTATTCGACGAAAAGGGTATCCAGAAATGCAAAAACATCTACCAAAAACAAACAACAGAAATATGAATGGAAAATATCTTTTTGGGTGATGCAAGATTGCCCTCACACCACTGGATGCTCCTGCATCAGACACCCAGGGTAATTTGAGAAGTGACCCCATCACATCTCAGATGGTTGAGGAAAACTCAAATGATCAACCTTTGCCTTAGACAGCCAGGATGAATCTTCCACATGCCTTCCTCTCCACTTCACCAAATATTCTTCATACTGCCTGTTTCTAGTACTCCTTCCCACATGACTATCCAGGATTTCTTCAATCTCTTTCTTCTTTGAAGAAGGTGCTGGAATGCCACATTGTTCCATTGTTGGTACTTCCTCTATGCCACCTTCATGATACTCTGTCAAATCTAAAATATTGAACACAGGGGAAATATTGACTCCATCCAGCAACTCTACCTCATATGCATTCCTTGATTTATGTTTCTTCAAAATTTTACAGGGACCGAACTTCTTCATCTTCAATTTTTTATAGGTTCCCACTGGAAACCTTTCTTTCCTCAAGTGGACCATCACTTCATCACCAATTTGAAACTCCTTATACCTCCTCTTCTGATCTACCTTAGCCTTATACTGCATATTCATCTTGTTAATATGTTCTTTTACCTTCTCATGTATATCGTTGATGTGCTCTGCAAAGTCTTTGGCTTTGGCACTTGTCTTCTTCTCTTAATCCATCTTCCACAATTCTAGAGTGGTCCTAGGACTGCCTCCCTACACAATTTGGAATGGTGATCTACCAGTGCTTTTGTTGACAGAATTGTTGCAAGAAAAGTCTGTCTGGGGTAAGATCAAATCCCATCCTTTGGGTTTATCTCCTACCAAGCACCTCAGTAGGTTACCCAGACTTCTATTCACAACCTCAGTCTGCCCATCAGTTTGTGGATGGTGTGCATAACTGAACTTCAACTTTGTCTTCAACTTTTTCCACAAGGTCCTCCAAAAGTATCCCACAAACTTGGTATCACGATCTGAGACTATACTCTTTGGCAGACCATGTAGTCTCACCACTTCTCTGAAGAACAAGTCAGCAATGTGGACTGCATCATGGGTATTCCAACATGGAATGAAATGTGCCATCTTTGAAAACCTGTCAACTACCACAAATACTGAGTCATTCCCTCTCTGTGTCCTTAAAAAACCAAGAACAAAGTCCATACTTATATTCTCCCATGGCCTCTTTGGTACAGGTAAGGGCTGATACAACCCAGTATTCTGGCTCACTCCATTAGCCATTTGACATACCCTGCAACTTTGCACAAACTTCTTCACATCTTGTGATAACTGAGGCTAATAATAATGCTCACTGATAATGACAATGGTCTTATCCTGACCAAAATGTCCTACCATTCCTCCATTGTGGTTCTCTTTTAGTAGGTTCTCCCTCATGGAATTCCTTGGAATACACAATTGACTTTCCTTAAACAACATGCCATCCTAGATTATGAAATCCAACCACTTCGTCTTGTCAATTGTAACATGCTTCTTGCAAGCTTTCCAAGCTTCTGTGAAATTAGGATCTTCAGGATACAATGTCTTGAGTTCATTGAACCCAACCACTTCAATTTGCATCTCTATCAACAATGTTTGCCTCCTACTTAAGGCATCTACAACCCTATTCGACTTCCCACTCCTATGCTTTAAAACAAACGTATAACTTTGCAAAAATTCTACCCATTTCATATGCCTCTGATTTAATTTTCCCGGACTACTCAGATACTATAATGCTTGATGATTAGTAAACAAAACAAATTCCTTCGGTAACAAATAATGTCTCCATTTCTTTAATGCTTGAACTATTGCATAAAATTCCTGATCATATAAATAGTACTTTCTCTTTGCATCATTTAACTTTTCATTGAAATAGACAATGGGCTTACCTTCTTGGCTCATCACTGCTCCAATGGCACAACCACTGGCATCAGAATCCACTTGAAACACCTTATTGAAATCTTGGAGGTCTAAAACTAGTTGCTCTGTCACCTTCTGCTTCAACAGATTAAAACTCTTTGCTGCTCCAGTGCTCCACTTGAACTCTTTTCTATCCCCTCTCATTGTTTCAGTCAGGGGTGCACAAATACTACTGAAGTTTCTAATGAACTTTCTATAAAAACTGGCCAAACCATGGAAAGATCTAACCTCAGTAGCAGCTGTTGGGGTAGGCCATTCTATAATAGCCTTCACCTTCTCTGGGTCCATTTTTAGACCCTCTACTGAGACAACAATCCCCAAGTACATTAACTCTTTTTTAACAAAGCTACACTTTTTCAAATTTATCAACAGTTTCTCCTCTCTCAACTTCTCAAAAACCTTAAGAATATGCATTAAATGCTCATCCAAGTTCTTACTGAAAATCAAAATATCATCTAAATACACAATGAAAAAACTTCCCAGAAACTCTTTCAGTACCTCAATTCATGAGTCGCATGAATGTGTTTGGTGCATTGGTTAGCCAAAAGGCATGAATAACCACTTGTACAGGCCCTCCTTGGTCTTGAAGGCAGTCTTCCATTCATCACCCTCTTGAATCTGGATCTGGTGGTATCCGCTCTTCAGATCAATCTTCGTGAAGTACTGTACTCCACTCAAATAGTCCATTAGGTCATCCATCCTTGGCAAGGGAAATCTGTACTTGATTGTTATCTTATTTATGGCTCGGGAGTTTGTACACATCCTTCACTCCCCATCCTTCTTTGGTGCTAGTATTGTAGGTACTGCACATAGGCTCAAACTCTCACGAATCAAACCCTTTCTCAACAACTCCTGAACTTGTCTGTTCAACTCCTCATTTTCTGTAGGAGTCATTCTATGAGCTGCCTTATTTGGTAAACTGGCTCCAGGGATCAAGTCAATTTGACGACTGATCTTTCTCACTGGTGGTAAACCCTCAGGTACGTTATCAGAAATAATCTCCTAAAACTCATCCAATAGTCCAGAAAATTCTACTGGCACTTTCTCACTATCTTTCTTTTCCATTCTAGGAATCAATGCATAACACATATGCTCATGCTTCATACCTTCTAAAAATTTCCTTCCATCAACAAAAAAAATTCTAGCACTACTACATACCTTTACTTGATCTTTCTTCAGGGGTTTCAACTTATGACAGACTCCATCCTTCATCAGGGAATAAATGTTTGCATGACCATCATGTACAACACGCCTATCGAATTTCCACGGCCTCCCTAACATGTGACATGCATCCATGGGGATGATATCACAGAGTACCTCATCACAATAGCTTCCAATCTTTAACTTCACCAGGCACTGCTCATTGACCAAAACTTTATGATCTTTCTGCAACCAGGCAATCTGATATGGATGTAGATGCCTTTCCTTTTTCAGCTTCAACTTCAGAACCATCTCTTTTGATACCAATTTATCGCTGCTTCCATTGTCAATAATGACATCACAACATTTTTCTTTACACTTGCACCTTGTACGGAACATATTCTTCCTCTGTTCTGGCTCCTCTTCAGTCATCAGGGCTCTTCTAACCACAAGGGCTTCTCCCCTTTCAGCATCATCTGAATGCTCAGATTGAACCTCCTCATCTGCATGTGCAACCCTTCCATGACCTTTTGGCCTTCTATCTGTCCTTCGTTGATGTTGTGGACATTCATAGGCTCGATTCCCTTCTTCACCACAATGGAAACAAGTTCCTCTGAAACCACCTCTTCCAGGTCCTAGCCCAGATCTTCCTCGTCCTCTACCTCTTTGATCACCACTTTCTTTATCACGAGGGCGGTAGAAGTTATCATTCATCTGGCCTCGACTGGTACCCACATCTTCATTTTTCCTTTCATCTTCATTTCGAATCCTAGAAGATCTTCCACTTTGACCTCCTCATCCTTTTTTCTTGCTGTCAAATATTTTGTTCAGTTTCTCCTCAACTTTCAGAGAAAACTGGTACACATCCTCAATGGTGGTCATTCTGACTAGGTTTAGCTCTTCTTGAATGCTCGGTCGTAACCCATTAAGATAACGGGCTACCTTCTCCTTGTTGGCCTCTACATGGCCCGTCCTAATGATCATCTTGTGAAAATATTCTATGTATTCTTTCACAGATCTACTTACTTGCTTCAACCCTTGCAATTTCTTTAGCAGATCTAACTCGTAGTCTACTAGTATGAACTGCTTCTTTAGTTTCTCGACCATGCGATCCCAACTGCTGATCTTTCCTTTTCCTCTTCGATTTCTCTCCAACTAGACCTCTTTCCACCAAATGTTGGCATGGCCCTTCAGCTTTGTTTTTGCAAACTTAACCTAATCTGGGTCCTCTACTTCTTCATATTCAAAATACTCTTCTAGCTCATTGATCCAGTCGATCAACTCTTTTGGGTTTAGACTTCCAGAATAACTGGGGACTTCTATTCTAGGTCTTTTTTTGATCTTTGAAATGGCCCTTATCAATTGCATCTGATCTTGATCAATTGCTTCTTCTTGCTCTTCTACATCTGAATTTTCCACCTCTTCTTCATCCTTAGTTTCTTCTCTCCTTCCCGAATTTAACCCTCTTCTCATCTGCTCTTGCAATGCATCAATTTGTCTTTGGAGGGCTTTGAAACCCTTGACCACCAATGGATCTCTTCCACTAGCGTTTCTGCCACCTCTAGCACCATCATGCCCACTAGGCATCACTCTTGGAGGCATCTTGAAGATCTTGAACCCACAACCATGGTCCTAGTGCAAACTACCTTACGATCGGTGATCTGTTCACACGCTCTGATACCACCTGACGAGGGAGCAAACCCGAGACACATAAATAATGCACACAACTTAGCAAGCTTTATTATTATTCAATAATGAAAATATTACATGCAAAGGATCCCAAATCCTCGAGCTCTGTGATACATGCAAGCTACAAAAGTTTCAGAAAAGATTCCAGAAATTACAAAAAATCTGCCTTTCGCAACATGCGAACTCTATCCAAAAAAAAAAGCTATCCAAAAATCAGAAACTAGCCCATAAATAGCCCCTTTTTGGTTTGGAGCCAAAAAAAACATCTGAGTTATGAGTTTTGGCGGCTTGGCGCCAAAATTACAATTTGAAATTCAAATTTCAATTCACATTCGAAAATTAGCACATTTCTAAAAATGCACAACTTCCGAAGCCATAACTTTTAATCCGATAGTCAGATCTTCAATGATAATACCTTTTTAGAAAGCTCTCGAAAAGATGATTTTCCATAGAATAGGTCTATGGCAAACTACTTTGGGATTTTTGCAAATTTTCGGGCCCATTCAGAACCATTTAGTGCCTCAAACTGGACTCAGAAGGTTTTTTAGGGAAAAAAATAGAAACTAGAACTTGAATAACTTTCAAACCGTGAATGATCTTGTCCTGATTCTTTCGTCAAAGTGCATTTTTTTCCTAAACCTTGCCATAAATTTTTGTCTTCCCACACCTTCAAATTCACACCTGCTAAAAATAGCAGTTGAGCAGAAAAAACAGAAAAGCAATTCTGAAAGTTGGAAACTTTTATTCGACCAAAAGGGTATCCAGAAATGCAAAAACATCTACAAAAAGCAAACAATAGAAACATGAATGGAAAACATATTTTTGGGTGATGCAAGATTGCCCTCACACCACTGGATGCTCCTACATCATTGACCTTGGATTTTTATGCATGCCTGCTTAGTTAATTGTGGGTATCTTTCACATGCATTTGTCACGATCCTTATGGTTATCATCTGTAACAAAGTTTTATTCATCCATTCACACTAATGCTTTGCCATCCCTCTCATGGCCTGAGAACCATTGACATTTACCATCCTTTGCTTTCATGACTATCCTTTGCACCCATCAATCCCTCCCCATAATAAGTTGGTCTTATACCTGATTGGGGGTGATTCCTTGACTTATGTCTTCCTAGGATCCTACACATGGTATCAACCTTGAAAATCATCTAAATTCGAAAAAAAAATCATAAAAATCCAAAAAAATCAGAAAATCATCAAAATCCAAAAAATTAGAAAATCATCAAAATCCAAAAAAATTAAAAAATAAAAAAACCTTCAAAATCTAAAAAAGTCATAAAACTTCAAAATTCCAAAACAGAGTCTAAGTTTGAGTCTATGTCAGTCCAGTCAAATTATGTTGTCTCTACGCATTGGTAGGCAAGGCTATCACTCGATGGGCCCTCAAGGTACCAAGTCAACCCTTAAGGTTTTGATGAGTCATATCAATTTTGGTCAATGTTGGTCAAATTATGAGGTCTTTGCATGTATAACATAGGAAAGGCCATCAATTGATGATCCCTTGAGGTCCTAGGTCAGTCCTTTAGGGTTTGTCAAGTCTGGTTGTGTCATTTTTTTTCGACCAATCACTATTTAAACCAAATCACGAATCAACAAACACCATATCCAACAAGTCTTCAGTCTTTAATCTTTCAATTGCCATGTCAACAATTTTAATTAGGTCAATGGTCAACTATCAGAATGTGGCATTATGTCATTTGCCTCATTTGGTCATATCATTTGTCTTCTTTCAGGATGTTTCCTCTCTAAATGTCGACATTGTCATTGGCCAACCTTATCATTTCCCTTAAACAAGATGTGTCTTTCTTGAAACCATGAATCACCAAATTGGTCAATTAATCAAATTTATCAAACATATCATTTTCCTTAAACATGATATTTCTTTCCTAAAATTAGGCATGGTCAATCAATCAATCAATCTTGTCAATCAAACAATTAATTTTCACCTTAAATAGGATATTTCTTTCCTAAAACCAAGCGTAATCTATAATACCCCTCGTGTTGTTGTTTGGACTTGATATTTTCTGTGGTTTTGCTTGATACCTTGAGACTTTGATAGTTACTGTTTGTTGGTTTGATTGGTTGATTTGATAGTTTAGACTGCTTGATGATTATGCTACTTTATTTGATGACATAGATATTATGATATGACATTATGGTTACATGTGATTTGGTGATGTTTAATTTGATTTCAGTAGTATATTGTGATGTAGTAGAATAGTAATTATTTTATGATGATATGATGTGATCGGTTTAGTTTAGCAATGCTACTTTATACTTGATGTTGTAGTTGTTATTATAGCTTTGGTGAGGGGACATTGTAGCACCACTCGTTTGTGAGTGTCCTGCTACGCTATGATTCCTTCTCACGCTAAGATGTTTTTAATTATATATACATGTTGTACACAACCTTGTTTGTATGCAGGAGTTGTAGGAACAGAGTTTCGATTCCACCTGCTTCGATACGATAGGGCAAGCATCAAATTAACCCAACGGGTATGAAGTTGAAATAGAGATGACAAGGAAGTCACCCCATCCCATGTTTGTTAACCCGTTTTGTGTCTAGTGGTATTGTGTGTCTTTGACCTTTGTCATTTTGCATTTTATGATAGTTGTTTTGTGTGAGAGTAATTATGTTATTTATTTTACGTTGGTGTTGTAGTATGATGTAAGTTATATAATTAAATGATTAAAATACATGTTAATAATAAGTAATTGGAATAGTTTTTTATTAAAATATAAAAGTAGTTAATTAAAAGTTATGTAATTTATTAAAGATAAATAAATTGAAAGGTGTAAATTAAATTATTTAAATTGGTATTTAGATAATTTAATGAAAATAGCATGTTGAGGATAATTAATGGAATAATATAATTAAATAAGTTAAATTGTGTGAATTGCAAGTAAAAATTAGCAAAATTGAAATTAAAAAAAAAAAACGCAGTTCGAATAGGAAAACAATCAAGAAAAGAAAGAAAAGAATAAAAGGACCAATGAATGTTGAGATTTTTTGGCTGAAAAGTTGGTGAACAAATAAAAAACTTCTTTTAATTCTTATTTTTGAGTTTTTGAAAACAAAAGAGGATATCTTTTTATTTAATAGAAAAAATGAGAGGTTTTCATTTATGGGGAAAATTGATTGAAGCTTCAAAAAATTTTTTTTATTGAGTTTTGGAAAAATTTGCATCTTCTATTTGGTCTCTATAAAAATTGTTTCCCTTTCATACTTCCAGAAAGAAAGGCTCTTTTGAATAGAAAAATAGATTGAAAGTTGGACCAAAGAATCTGGTGGAGACATTATGTAGAAGGAAAGGGAGCTCTTCGAAAAGGCTAGTTTGAATCAAATGAAAGCTTCATCAAATTTTCAACAAGCATAGGACTCTAGGTTCCTTTATTGATCTTTATTTCTTTTTAATTTTGAAATGGAAAATATGTTGTTCTGTAAAAGATAAATCTTTTGAGGTTTTGAAATTTGTTGGGTAACAGACGAATGAAAGAAATTTATTTGAGTCTCTGAAAATGTTCTATATTTTTATTATTTTTTTATGGGAAAATTGTTTTCCCTTTTGAAATAATCAAATTTTTATATATAAAAATAGATATATACATATATATTATATATATATATATAAATAAGTATGTTGTTCTTTTCAACTTCTACAGAAAGTGCTTGACAGAATATATATATATACACACACACACACTCCCCACAAAGGTATATACTTATATATATATATTATTTAATTTTTTTTTTTTGAATGTCTGTTCAAAAGGTCGAACCTGTGCATTGACAGTGTTTAGATATTTTTTAATAAAAAAATTTAAAAAAATGAAAAAAAAAATTAAGGTTGAAGGGAAGGGACGGCATTGGTCGTACCCTCCCCCTTTCCCCTTCATTATAGGTGGGATTTCCCACAACTGTCCTATGGATTATTGTGCGCAACAGTCATGAGGACTGCTATGCGCAGTCCACTGCACCAACCGTATGAAACAACATTCAATATATATATATATATTTATTGTTTATTGTTTATTTTTAAATATATTTATATATTTATATGTATATATATTTATGTTTTGGAATATGTATTTTTTTGGACATGATTTGATTTTCTAGAATTATTATTGAATTATATTATGGAAAATGGATTTTTGTAAATGGAATAAATGAATTGCTTAACATTGTGTGAAAATTATTATGTTCTATTTTGTAAATCAGCTTTGACTTCGTTATTTCGTTAGGTCATTGTTTTGGCTTTTTCGGTGTGGGAACCTAGTTTGCTTTAGGAACCGCTTAGGGATATTGTGAACCTTAGGCTTCCAAAGGCTTGAGCTTATTTCTTAATCGACGTTCTCTCTTTACGTACTTTTGATGTGGCAAGTTATTGAGTATCATTATTTTGAAAGGGTTGTACGCGAATTGTTGAGACTCTGATTATGTGCTTTTAGCAAGATGGGTAATGCTTCTCATGTTTTTTTGTTGAGATTTAATTTTCATTTTATGTGGTACAACCCTTGGTTTTGTATATGTTTTGGGGTCTCCAGGGAGAGTGGCTCTTCGTGGGGGCTGGCACCTCAAAAGGAGGAAGAGCTAGGATAACCCACGTATGAGTTAGATTAACAAGTGAAAACCTAATAATAGAATTTAGGGGGATGGGTAGTAATAACATATTAAGATAATCTTGGATACCTCGTCTCTCCATTAGGGATTTCGTAGACTGAGAAGGCCGTGGTTGGCAAGGTCATTACCTTGTCTTCATGAGAGGTTAATGGGTCTGCATGAGTCACCCTATGGGGCCAACACCTCAAGTAGGAGGAAGGGCCAAGATAACCATAGATGGGGGCTGACACCTCATATTGGAGGAAGGGCCAAAATAACCCATGTAGGACTATGCGATGACACTCTCTACTAGTTGCTCTTATGCTTTGCTTTCTTACTTGCCTCTGGAAGTGGTTAATGGTTGTTGCCTTTGAGTTATTTATGATGTGTTTTATGGTCTTGTGTTTATTATAATTGGATCTTGGTTGTTGTCATTTATGATCTATGTAATCTCTTGTTGTTGCTATTGGAGTTACTGTTACTATGTTACTATTATTAGAGTCTAGTCTTGTTGGAATCCTTGGTCGTGGTCACTTCCTTGTCACCTCCGAGCACAAGGGGTGGATTTTTTCTAAAACCCACGTGGTCGAGTGGAACATGCTCCACACCCATTGGGTTCCCCATCAACATTTGTTCTACATAGTATCTTCCAGATGGAGTTGTACCTGATGTTCATAATGTATTTATGAGATTCCTTGTATTATGTATCTATCCCACATGTATGGGGGGTTTTGATATAACTCATGTATGTGAACATGTAATGTATTAAAAGATGATGTAATGTAAATGCACCCTTTTAATCATTCATGATTTATGAGATTTTTTATGGTTTGTATCATGTGATGTATTTATATTTATGATTATGAATGTTTGGATGTTATCTCTTGCAAATGGTTATTTTAATGATTATGATGGATGTAAATTTAGTTAAGTTATTTAGTTTTATATGAATATTTCGTATTGGGTTAGTTTTGTGCGATGTGACCTCACCTATCCCAAAGGACTTAGATGTTTATAATGTTATTGTGTAATGTAATAATGTTAATGGTTCTTTATATGTGTTCTTTGTACTTTAAAAAAAATGTGTGCATAGTTGTTGTCCTTTGGGGTTTGCATGACAAGCGTTACATTATTGGCGCTAGTCAATCAATCTTGTCAATCAATTGATTAATTTTTTCTTTATACAGGATATGTCTTTCTCGAAGCTAGGCATAATCAATGTTGGTCAATCAATCTTGTCAATTGGTCAAACCCATCAATTGGTTAATTTCACCAATTAATCGTCTTGTCTTGTCATATTGGTCAATCGGTCAATCAATCAACCTTGGTCAATCAATCTATCAGGTCAAACAATCAGTCAATTGGTCAAGCTTATCAATCAATCAACATTGGTCAATCAAACTCGTCAATTAGTTGGTTCATCAATCACATCAATCTCATCATCAAATAAACTTTGAAAACTGATCTAAATGATTGTTGACTTTGATGGTTTAGTTGGTCTTATCTTTTGATTGGTCTTTGGTCATGCGACTAGCTACCTCGAGGATGTCCCATGTAGGATTCAGAGGGGCGATGATGGACCATGACCTCTTTTCTTTTTATTGTTGTCTGTGGTTTGTCTTGGAAAAAGATTGGGGAAACTGGGCTCCTAGTATGATTCAGGGCATTCCTTGTCTTTTGACTATTTGTCTTTTGCTAGTGGTAACTTTGCATACCTTGGTCTATGTCATACCATGGTGTTTGTGGTTTATTTGCTATAATTTTATTGCCCAATGATGATAAACATGCAAGTTGACATCTATCAAGCAGGAATGTCAATCCCTTCTCCTTCATTTGACTAACTCCATGCTAACATTCATCTTCTTCACACTAACATCTTCCATCCACAATCATCTTGAAGGCTTGTAAGTTGAATTCTTTCCCTGTCTAGTGCACTAAAATGGCTTTTCAGAATAATTTCTCAATTTGCTTGAAAATTTGAAAAAAATTCTGAGGGGGCATGGGTCAATTGATTGGTCTACATTTTTCCCCTCTTTGAAGAATGTGAATAATTAATTAAATAATTTATTTGGTCACATTCTTCTATTAATTAAATAATTTTAATTATTTAATTAATTCATTTCCTTGTCATTATTCTTCTTTGATTAATTAAATAAATTAACATATATTTACTTTCATCACTAATATTTCTCCCTATAATTAAATAAATTATCATTTATTTAATTATTCCCTCTTCATCCTTCGTCTATAATTAAATAATTATTTTAATTATTTAACTTCTCATTTAGCCTTATCTATCTACTATTAAATAATTGATCTAGTTTAATTATTTAATGTCCCTATCTTATTCCTTCCACTTTAATTAAATGGTCAGACAAATAATCATTTAATTAAATATCTATTTTCCCTCTTACACAAATAAATAATCAAAATGATTATTTAAATCTCCCACTTCTCCATTTTCCTCCACAAATAAATAATCTAAATGATTATTTATTCCTTCACATGCTTCTCCCAAATTAACCTCCGCTGTTGATCTTGACATCTTCTAGACTTTTGATCTCATTTGTCCATTTGAGTAGCTACTCTATAAAAGATGGTTCTCTTTCATTTTGACACAACCGCATTCTCCAAAGTTTTTGTTGCCATATCATTGTCATTTGCAGGTATTCAAGCACTTCAAAATTTGAGGGCAAAGCTTTGAAACTTGAGAAAGAATGGAGGAGAAGCAAGGGAGATAATCAACTATGATAGGGAGTTTTCTTTTTTGCTTTTGTATTGTTTGATTCCTTTGATCATTTGTATTCTCTTGTTTAGATTTGGGATTTTGGCTTAGATCTTAGGTAGAGTGGTTGTTACTTGGTCTTAGCTATTTTGCATTTTCGAATCTTACATTTTGGTCTTAGCCATTTTCTTAGCTATTTTTCATTTTCGAATCTTACATTTCCTTGTCTTCATTTATGGTGTCTATTGATTATGTGAATATTTAATTATTTTTGCCTTATACAGGATATGTATTTCCTAAAAATAGGCGTAAGCAGTGTTGGTCAATCAATCTTGTCAATTAGTCAATTATTCTTTGCTTTATACAGGATATATCTTTCCTGAAACCAGGCTTAATCGATATTGGTCAAACCTATCAATCGATTAATTTCATTAGTTAATTGATTGGTCTTGTCATATTGGTCAATCGATCAACTAATCAACCTTGGTTAATCAATCTATTAGGTCAAACAATTAGTCAATTGGTCAACATTATCAATCAATCAACATCTATCAATCAAACCTATCAATTAGTTGGTTCATCAATCACATCAATCTCATCATCAAATAAACTTTGGCAACTGATCTAAATGGATGTTGAATTTGGTTGTCTAATTGATCTTATCTTTTTGATTGGTCTTTGGTCATGTTACTAGCTACCTCAAGGATGTCCCATGAAGGATTTAGAGGGGTGACGATGGATCATGATCTCTTTTGTTTTGCTTGTTGTCTGTAGTTTGTATTGACAAAAAGACTAGGGCAATTGGGTCCTTAGTATGATTCATGGCATTTCTTGTCTTTTGGCATTTTCTTTTGACTGTTCATCTTTTGAAAGTAGTAACATTGCACACCTTGGTCTATGTCATACCATGGTGTTTGTGCTCTATTTTCTATAATTTTGATGCCTAATGATGATAAACATGCAAGTTGACATTTGTTAAGCAAGAATGTTCATCCCTTTTCATCTGACTAATTCCATGCTAATATCCATCTCTGTATTAATATCCACCTTCCTCGTACTCTTGCCTTTCCTTCTACTTGTAAATTGAATTTTTCTCCTGTTAGTGCATCAAAATGGATTTTCAGAATAATTTCTCAAATTTTTGAAAATTTGAATTTTTTTCCAAGGCGACATAGGTCTATCCAACCTTCACTAGGGCACGCTGGGGCATGATTTGAAAAATATTTTCTTAATTATTCTTTGACACAATGTTCAAATCACATTATGTCAAAGAGGGGCAAAATGTGGACACTAAAAAATGTCTTGCACCTCCAAATGTCATTTTTTTGCATCACTCTTTCTTCTTCCTTGCATAATTAAATAATTTTAATTATTTAATGAATTCATTTCCTTGTATTTATTCTTCTTTGATTAATTAAATAAATTAAAAATTTATTTAATTACATCAGTAATATATTTCTCCCTATAATTAAATAAATTATCATTTATTTAATTATTCCCTCTTCATCCTTCGTCTATAGTTAAATAATTATTTTAATTATTTAACTATTCATTTAGCCTTTTCTATCTACTATTAAATAATTGATCTAGTTTAATTATTTAATGTCCCTATCTTATTTTTTCCACTTTAATTAAATGGTCGCACAAATAATCATATAATTTAAATATCTATTTTTCCTCTTCCAAAAATAAATAATCAAAATGATTATTTATTCCCTCACATGTTTCTCCCAAATTAAATAATATGATTTAATTGTGAAGATTTCTTTCTCCAATTAAAAATTATTATTTAATTTTCCTCTACTACTTTCCCTCTTCTTTCTTTGAATTTCAACTATTGATTTCCTTTGGTCTTCAAAGAATCTTTATCATCTATCCTTATCCATCACTAACCCTAACCCTTTTGGTGCAAGCAACATCCACTGTTGATTTTGGATTCTTCTAGAATATTGATCTCATCCATCCATTTGAGTAGCTTCTCTATAAAAGAAGGTTGTCTTTTTCAGTTGGATTTAACAACCACATTCTCCAAATTTCTTTCTATCACATCATTACCATTTGCAAGTATTCAAACACTTCAAAATTTGAGGGAAAAGCTTTGAAACTTGAGAAATAATGGAGGAGAAGTAAGGGAGTTAATCAACTATGATAGGGGAGTTTTCTTTTGTGATTTTGTTATTGTTTGCTTCTTTTGATCATTTGTACTCTCTTGTTTAGATTTGGGATTTTGGTTTAGATCTTAGGTAGAGTGGTTGCTACTTGGTCTTAGCTATTTTGCATTTTCAAATCTTATAGTTCTATTAGATGTGGCATGGACATAAGAAAGCATTCACAACAATCATGTAATCTTAGATAAACATTCTGAAGCTAACACCAAAAGAAAGTCAACATTAAAGAAAATTCCACTCATATAAAGTGATTGCTCCTCGACCATCTATGGATTACCTTTTAGGACAACATATTCATAGAAGAATGGTGCATCTGATCCATTGTTCATTTTTTTTATGGTAACTATGCTTACCTACAACAACCAGGGTTCTAGTTACTTTGGAGGAAGTTGAGGATATGGTATGGAGATTCAATTTAATGATTCTTATTCATAAATTTATAGGTCTTTACATGAATCCAAAATCTTGAAACCTTTTGGGAACTCTTCAGCCATCTATGGATTACCTTTTGGGACATGTTCATAGAAGAATGGTGCATCTGATCCATTGTTCAATTTTTTTTATGGTAGCTATCCTTACCTGCAATAATCAGGGTTCGAGTTACTTAGGGGGAAGTTGAGGATATGGTATGGAGATTCAATTTAATGATTCTTATTCAAAAATTCATAGGTCTTTACACAAAATGTTGAAGGACTAGACTCCTTATTGAAAATTCCCAAGGGATATTATAATGGTATTTTCCCTTGAAGTTGATTTATCCTATCTTTCAATGATGCTATTGATATATAAATAACATATTACTCTAATGAACATTGGGCTCTTGCTTCTAACTCCACAAAAAGTATTCATACTATTGTTCTAGCTTGGATTAAACTATTTTGGTGTCCCAAGTATCAGTTCACATCAAATGCTAGTGACCTAACATTATATGCTGGTTGGTTAACATCATATTCAAGTAAGTTAATAGGGTTTAATTTGATAATAGTTAGAAACTTATAAACAAGATATTGTACTTGTGAGAAATATTTGATAAGATTAGTTTCCATTTAATCTGATGCTCTCTTCTCTTACCCATATTTTTACTCATTTATCAATAGTGGGATCCAAGCTACAGATGAACAACCACCTAGCTTAATGCATAAGATTCATCATAATGCCAAAATTTGTAGGAATTACTTTGGTGGATCATTTCTAGCCCAATCCCTTGGAAACATCTACAAAATTATATCAAGGTAATTGCAGTTAGATTGAAGGACCTCTTTATGAAAAATGATTTCAGACAACCACTCTATATTTGCCCCAAATTAGCAAATAATAGAAAACATAATTGTTGTTTAGAAGCTGATTCACTCGTTTGAAAAAAGTCCTGAGTTTATCATCAAGATGTACATTTCAAAAGCATTTAATAGTTGCAATTGTGGAGCCTCATATTCAAAATAATGTAAGTATATGGATTCAACAATAAGATCACAAAATGGGTGAGTTGTAAAGACTGTCTTAATTTCCCTTTAAATTCTTATAATCGTTCCATGTATAAGAGAGTTAGATCACTAAGGAATAGTTGTTGCATAATAGTCATACTAAGACAATGCTCACTTCCAATGCCTTGCCTTCCCAGGTCAATGCTCAACAATAAACCATTAAATCTTATATATGTTCACTAATCATAGGTATATTGACCTTTCCAAGGCAACAATACATCTACAACAAGATCTATTATGCCTAGCAGATTAAAAAGTGTTGACTAGCTGCATGTCTCATTCCTTCCCCTATATACCAAGTGTGACATCTTAAAATATATGTATGACACTCCCAAAGATGGAACAACAATAAAAAAATTGATAATTATTTATGGAATCACCTCCTTTTGACCCTCCTTCAGCTCACACTTTCCTCCATGTTATCCTATCTACCCAAAAATTTGTATGACACCCCATTTCCAAATGACTATGATTGAAAATAGAGATAAGTGACATGTCTTGGTTGTACTGAGTTTAAAGAGAAAATGAAGGATTTAATATAATTTTGAAAACCTCTTACATCTATTCTTTTGAATCCCTTGTAATCTGAAATAATACGACTGTGACAAGAGCATCTATAATAATATTTAATGCCTTCAATTGGTAAACAAGGGAAATTGGAAATATATAAATAATACTTCATTCACTCCAATCTGCAAATCTGTAATATGCAACTTTGAAAAGTTACCTTTGATAAAAAGATTTCACAAATTTTATTAATCGTTACACTGATGAATGAATATCCTTGTGAATTCTAAAATGAATCCACCCATAGATGGTATTGGGTTTTCATCCAATCCACCAAAATGCCTAGGATCTTTGTTCTTAGGCTTTTTGAACTTGTTAAACAAGCTCTCCAGATTCTCCTAGTAAAATGATTTCCAAAAAGATGATAACAATTTCCTTTTCCACCATCTTTTATTCTTCACCACCTTTTATTTTTAATTATATTTTTCTTTTCTGAAAGTGACTTATTTAATATTTTACCAAGAAATTTATTCTGAATTACTTTGAAAATAAAACTAATTAATTAAATACAAATGTCTCAAAAGTGACTCAAGACAATTTAATATTTAATTAATTGAATTATTTCCTTAATTTTCCCACCTTAGCTTATGGAAATAAAATAAGCTAGTGGACTCTGCTAGATGATAACTTAGAAACAAAGAACATTATAGTCTTCCCTTCTTGACATTGCTTGTACTAAAACAATTGCAAACCTAGATGTAGTATTTTTTCTTCTTCCCATGTAGCATTCTGAAGAGGCGAGTCTCTCCATCTAATCAGGTACTCCTTAATCAACCTGCTTCTCAATCTATGCTCCCTCACATCCAAGATAGCATTAGGAAATAAAATCAACTTTCCCTCCTCATCTAATGGTGGAAGCCCTAGAGACGATGTAGTGTGCTGCCCAATCGCCCTTTTGAGGCAAGATATGTGAAATGCATTATGAATTTTGCTAACTTTAGGAAACTCTAGCTCATACGAAACTTCTCCAACTTTACTCACAATCCCATAAGGGCCATAGAGTTGATACTTTATATTTTTTATGCCACTCTTTTTCAATATAGATTGTTTGTATGATTGTACATGCAAGAAAACTAAATCACCAACCTCAAAAGTCCTCTTAATCTCATGCTTATCTGCATATGTTTTCTATTGGTTCTGAGTATGGTGTCAATTTTTTTTAAGTGGCTTAAGGATATCTTAGCTATCCTACATTATCTCTCTTGTCTTAGGAGCTCTACTATCATCAAACATTAAATCTACAAAAGATAGTGTCATACTCATACAAGGCTCTGAGTGGTGACATGCCTATCAACATGTGATAGGTAGTATTATAACAATTCTTTCCTAAGTATAACCACCTAATCTAAGCCTTTTTCTATCTCACTACATAATTACTTAGATACCTTTCCACCCATTTATTTACAATATCTCTCTATTCATTTGTTTGTGGATGGTAACTAGTGTCTAGGAATAACTCAGTACCAACCAATCTGAATAGTTCCTGCCAAAACACACTAATAAATCTACTACCTTGATCATTGACAATGTTCTTCGGAAGCCCACAAAGTTTGAACACCTCTCTAAAGAAAAAATCTACAACTTGAGGTGCCTTATAGTCAGAAGAAATAACACAAAAATGCACATACTTAGTCAATATGTCAACAAATATATAATCTTTTATTTGGACCTTTGAAAGACCAATGATAAAGTCCTTTGATATACTTTCCCACTTTTTCTGAGGAATAAGCAATGGAGAAAGTAAGC
>VDFB02105785.1:515959005-516065748 GCA_007258455.2 Sequoia sempervirens
GCATAAATTGGTTGAAGGATAACTCCAGAAGTTCTTTTCTCAATATTTAAAGATAATTGAAGCTCAAGTTTTTTTAAGGTGGACAAATGAGAGGTGATTTTTTAAAATACCATTCAATAACGCCCTTGCATACATCGGGTGGAATTCGGTGAGTCAGTAAATTTCTAGAGGAGAATGTTTAAAGGGACCACTTGTACATTCAGAATTACCTTTGTATAAAAAGACATGGAGGATTAGAATTTGTATCTAATCGCTGCTCAACCACCGTCAAGAAAAGGAAAAAAAGTGAGAACTTGTTAAGCTGCATAATTCCATGTCATTCTCAATCTTTTAGAATAATATGAATGAGTAGGAGTCAGGAGTCTTAAGCAACGCTGCCAGAGTTTACTTAGCCAAATATTGTACAAAGGAACCTCACGACTTTACTAATTAGAATCTAGTTTGAAGGTGTCGTTTAAATAAGGAGCAAAGTCGTTTTCAATTTTAGTAACCATCGTATCTCTCTTCATGGCGCACGATGGATAGAGTATGACGAGAGTCGGGCCTTCTAAATTTGAAGTTTGGCAATAGCATGTTTGCAACAAGAGCCTGGAATTCTATTTCATCTTGCACCATTACTGTGGTGTTTAAAATAGTGTACCTTGTGAAATTTTACACAAAACAGGGTTAGGTTCTTAATTCAATATAACACATTCATTTTTATTGATTCATGAAATATATTGAAATTACAATATTTTAAATTGCAAAATCAGTTTCCACACATACATTCATATTTACATACACAAAATGCAAACATATTGTTTAATTTATTTTCGTATCACCACCCTAGTCCAAACTACAACAGGATATTGAGTGTTGAAAGGAAAAGAGCATTGTTGTATGGGGATGTGACAAAATTGCTAAGTTGCCGGTTCTGGTACGGGTTCAGATATGGGTATGGGTACGGGTATGGCGGTATGGCAATTTTTTTTTTCTTTGGGTACAGGTATGGGAATATATATATATATATATATATATATATATATGCATGCATGTATGTATGTTATATGTGTATGTATACATACATATACATATACATATATACGTTTTATATATATATATATGTATGTATGCATGTATGTATAGAGCAGTTATATGTGTATATGTGTATACATACATACATACATACATATACATATATACATTATATATATATATATATATATATATATATGTATGTATGTTATATGTGTATATGTGTATGTATACATACATAAATACATACATACACACATAAATACATACATATACATATATACATACACATATACATACATAAATTCACACATATGCATATACATTTATCATCAAACCATACCCAA
This sequence comes from Sequoia sempervirens, assembly GCA_007258455.2. Taxonomy (NCBI): domain Eukaryota; kingdom Viridiplantae; phylum Streptophyta; class Pinopsida; order Cupressales; family Cupressaceae; genus Sequoia; species Sequoia sempervirens. The sequence continues at coordinate 515,960,367 of VDFB02105785.1, forward strand.
TGTCTTCAAAAAGCTGACATTTCCTGTTACTGCACCAATTACCTATTTGTTTATGTATGTATGTATCATGTATGTATATATTATTATATACATACACATATAACATATATGCATACATAAATACATACACATATACATACATAGATACCAAAGTTGCACGGACACGGATATGGATATGGTATCGGATATGAATACGACCATTTTTTAAGACTCCCAATATGGATACAGTTGAATATGATATTCATAGAAAAACACACACATATTTTCTAAGTTATTAGAGGAGATTTTCATCACTTTAAAAGCAAATAAAGAAATATAAATTAAAATAACATTAAAATTTAAATATTAATAATTTAGTAAAGAATAAATAGTAAAATATATATTAAAGAAAAATTATTTATATTTAAAGAATAAGTTTTTTTTTTTAAATTTTCAACATTTAAACAATATAATATAATTATTAAATATAAATATAAAATTATAAACATTTAACTTTTTTAAATTTGTAAAAATTAAAACACCAAAAAATAGTAGAGTTGTATTGGAAGAAGACTTAGAAAAATGGGTTGCTGAAATAGAAAAACATTTCATTTGTCTTCCTCATTTGGTGTAGGTTTAATTTATACAAAACAAAACAAAAAATTGCATGATTGAAATTTTTTAAGATAATATTTTGGAAGATTCATGTCAACTTTTTTTAAAATCAAATCACATAGTATCCGGCATGGCTGGAAAATCAAGGTTTTTTGGGCACGTGTGGGTACGGTATCCAACGTGTATCCATGGCATATCGTACAAGTATCCATATCGGATATGGGGATACGCGTGCCTGGGGAGGGGTAGGGGCGTTCTGGCTACTCTAATAGATACATACATATGCATATGCATTTAACAAAAAACCATACCCAATGTCTCCAAAAAATTGGCATTTCCTGTTACTGCACCAATTACCTACCTATTTATGTATGCATGTATCATGTGTATATATATACATACACATATAACATATATACATACATAGATACATACATATACATATATACATACACATACACATACATAAATACATACACATGCATATACATTTAACAACAAACCATACCCAATGTCTCCAAAAAGCTAGCATTTCCTTTTACTGCACCAATTACCTACTTGTTTATGTATGTATGTATGTATCATGTATGTATATATAGTATATACATACACATATAACATATATACATACATAAATACATACATATACATATATACATACACATATACATACATAAAGACATACATATGCATATACTTTTAACAGAAAACCATACCCAATGTCTCCAAAAAGCCGACATTTCCTGTTACTGCACCAATTACCTACTTGTTACTCATTAACTTACTTTAAAAATGCTTAAAAAATTACTGTTTTTTTGGGGCACCCTTGGGTCCCCATGGGTTTGGCTGGGTTCTTCTTGGGTTCTCCCAGGGTCCTTCCTAGGCACTCCGAGTTCCTTGGAAAGGACCTTGGGAGAACCCACAATGAACCCGAATAGAACCAAAATCCACAACGAATTTTGCCGGGTACGGGGGGGTAAATAGGAGGACTCGGTAACTTAGCAAAATTGTTGATTTGATGGAAACTAACAATGCTTTGCAAAAGGCTATTGGTGAGCTCTCTGTGTTTCCCACTTTAGGAGGATATTATTAAATTTGTGGAACAAAATGGAGCATTGAAAACTTAAAATTACATCATTACAAAACAAATGCTCGATTGGGACAACCTGTTATACATCCTGTAGGACAAGGTTAATTGTCTCAAGAGACTTATTCAAGACATACAATTCCCAAAATATCCTTAGCTTGATCTGTAGGGTTCATATTGAGATACTGCATCATCATCATTAACTTAATTGAATCATGCACCCATCAAGATTCCTTTGATGAAGTGTTAGGAGGGCAATACAACTTTGTCTTGTATGTCTTCAATTTCTGAGAATTTGATTTTATATGTGGTATAAATACTTTCATCAATTTTGAGCAAATTCCATAGGTAATAGGTCTAAGTCATGCCACAAAATAGGGCATAAAGGTGGTGGAATTGACAAACATGAATACAGGTTTGTTAATCCCATTGCACATGTTTCCTAGTTTCGACAATGGATTGATTATTATACTGACTTTTGCATAAATAGATACATTTTTCATATTGAAACCACTGACTATAGAGTATGAACCATGTTTAGCATCGTCATGTTTTTTTCTTTCAAAAAAGATAAGAGTTATGATGCCCTACTACAAGGTGCAAGGGTTTTCTGAACATTTGGGTTGACATCCTAGATGACATACTTCCCATTATAATTCCTAAATACAAAATTGTGTAGAAGAGGAAATGACAAAGTCATGGTTTGAGTCCTACAGTCCATCTTTTGTGGATAGTAACATAAACTCCCTAGTTGCCATAAGTGCAACATAAACTCTCCTATTTTCCCTATCGGAGCATATAGATGTCTAGGGCAGATGAAACGTAATCCAAAGTAGGGTGGTTACCTTCTAAGATGTCTAGTCACACGGGCATCCACAAGCTAAACAATATGGGCTAGATCCTAATAAATGTGAGGAAGAGCTGCCAATGAATATGGCATATGGTGGCATCGTCAGCATTCTATGTAGGCATCATACACTCATGTTCAACAAAAATTGAGATACATAATCACTATTTCAGATGCTCTGCATAGTAACACATTTTGTAATCAAAATGATTGACTCTCTACCATCAAAATGCATTGTTCATGGAGCAGAATTGAAAGATGACATCTTGATGGCGTTTCTTGGTGTTTGCTTCCATTTGCACAAGAGCCCTTTCCTTCCACATGCTGTTTGAAATCCACAGTTACTACTTGGGCCCTCTGTAGATACACAGTTACTAGATTTACAACTTTTGTTTACTCCCATTCTCTCTCGCATGTTCAACCATAAAAATCCCACCTAAAAACTGGAATGTCTCATGGTAGTTAGAAATTATTATGATGTTTAGTTCTGTGAAGAAGCACTTGTCTTGGTTATTTAACATCTTTCGACTGGAAGCACTTACATTGGTCTTCAACATTCCTGCTTTTGGATGATCTTTGTTCTATCACATCAACATCAATATTTGCCACCTTGACTCAGTCATTGCCATTTCTTGGAATCAAGATGCAAATGTCTTCATTAAGCTGTTGACAGATATCAAGTTTCTTCATTTGAGATCTTTGTTGGGAGTGAGAATTTATCATTAAGGGGGATAGCCTGTAGTTCTTCCTTTCTTCCTCTGTTCCTCACCCTAATCTTATGGCGGATTTTAGGCAGTATAATTATATTAATATATGGTATTGCATATTTGATTAATTATGGGCTTGTATATAAGAATTGTAAGAAAAGCTAAGTTTGTCCTTAATCTCAAGTTGAGTGTAAGCCGAATTCAAAGAAATTGTGAATCTTGCTTTATTATTATACTGCTTTCTTGATTTATTCTTAACTAGGGCTCATGAATTTTCTTATGAAAGGCACGAGGCTTCTTGGTTTTGAATATTTAAGGGAATGATGAATTATACAGCTTTGATTCAGAGATTCTAATGCAATTTGGCTAGGTGAAATTTCGTACCAATTTGTGTTATTTCATTATTTTTATTAGTAGATTGAGGTTTCAAGATTTGTGAATGTTATTTATCTGAACACTAACCGCTTAAATAACAAATCTCAAACATGAGTTATATCTTATTAATGATAACTAAAATGACACTAATTGTGTTATTTACATCTTTTCACATGTATCTAATGTTCTCCATCTAGAACTCTCTTTTGAGCATATGGGGTCAGCTACCCCTCGTTTACATTTATAAGTTCCCAATAGGTGCATTCCAAGCTTCCTCTCTAATTGTGGAGTATAAGAGCTCATGAATGTTAGGAAAGTTTCTAGAAGATGTTCTTTGCATCTTAAAGATTGCCAGCAAGACCCACTTAGAACAGGCCGTTCTTCTGTGGACATTATCAACTCCTACATTTGTTGCCTCATGATGGTTGATGAGGATGGTAATCCTTTGTTTTCTTCAAATATTGATTAGAGCCAACTTTTGCCTATATATGTGATCTCCTTTAGCTCAATCTTCTTTGGCAATGGTTCTCCCTCTTGCATTTTTATTTAAAGTTTATAGTACATTACAAAATTTGACTTGTTTTGAGGTTTATCCATTTTATGTTCACACCCCTAGTTGGGTAGAATCTTTTGTTATTGAACTTATAGCTTTTGTCTTGTGGTCTCATGTTCCTTTTTGATGTTGGGGCTCATTTTTGACTCTCTCTTGCACTTGTCACTAGATTTAGTCTTGTTTTCCACTGACCTACTTTGGTCATCCCTTGACATTAGTATCTTTCATTTTCTCTCTTTGAAACACAATTGTCACTTACAGATACCCTTATCAATGATTTATCAACCTTCTTAAAGTTAATGAGTATAAAATCTTTTAACATGATTTAGTAGTTGAACAACCTACATAAGCTGATGTGAGGCAAGTGATAATCATGGTGCATCTTTATCCTCCTTGTCTAATAATCATAAAATCAGGAGTGTATTCTAAATATTATATTCAGTGCTATTCTGTGTTACACGGGGATGTGTCTCCACCCCTAAACCCTACGTCCCCGCCCCCTAAGGCGTTTTGGGGACCCGGGGACATCAGGGGACGCCCCCCAGCCGTCCGCTCTGAATTTCTATTTTCAAGGAATGCCAAGAAATGCATCCCCTTTTTCGAAAACGTCTGCAAAACAAAAGGGGATGCCTAGCTGTCCCTGGGATGGCCAGGGGATGGCTAGGCATCCCCCAACCATCCCCAAAACGTCCAGGCGCCCCCCATGACATCACTTGAAAAACATGCTTTAAAATTAAAAAATCATTTTTTTTTTAATGTTTTATTAGTTTCTAAAGGGGTGTGGGGGTCCCACACAGCCTCCCACACCCCTCATATACCCGAAAAACATAAAACAAAAACATAAAGACTCTTTACCTTGTAGCTGCTGCTGGGAGCTGTGGATGGTGAGTTTTCAAGGAGCCGTGGGAGGTTGGGAGCTGACTGCTAGTGCTGAATGGGAGCCGTGGAACATAGTTTAATAGTTAATACTGTTGACTTGTCATGAATCTCATCATGATGATTAAAGTTTAAGCTTTAAACTTATTGCTGTTTATACTTTAGTTTATACTACCGTTATACTGCTGTTATATTATTGCTGTCATAATTTATGCACATATTGATATTGTTGCTATGATGCTATTAGTTATTGACATTTGATATTTCAGATTGCTCTCTTTCTCTCTCTATATATAATATATTGTTCAAAATTCAATTACATACATACATACATACATACATATATATTGAAAAATTCATATATCGCCGTCCCCCTACCATCCCCAAAAATTGGCCCTTGGGCTGCCGTCCCTGAAACGCATCCCCTGCCGTCCCCCCCGTCCCCGTCCCCGTCCCCGTCCCCGAAACGCCATGGAACATAGGTGCTATTTCTTTGCACTGATTCCTTTTTGGATGATGAATCATAGGATACTAGCTTTTCAGTAGATTTTATAATCTGATTTTGCATTGGATGGCACTTCTCAACATACCATGCTGAGACCATCATTTGGAGTTGTCTTTCTTGTTGATTGTCATTGCTGTGTTACACAGAACTCTTATTAGCAAAAGAGTAGGCGAGTGCTCTGTGGTGTAAAATTTTCTAATTATTTTTATGCCCCTTTTTTTCTTATTTTTTACCAAAATATCCTTATTGCCAGTGACTATTGGGTGCATGTGCCTTAAAATTTGCTGAATTAAAGTAGCAATTGAGACATTAATACATTTTGTGTTTAGACAATTTTAATAGTATTCCAATAGCAGTGCCTTGAGCTTATGATGCGTTTAAGCTTCCTAAATTTAAATTGAAATACTCGCTCATAGGAGTAATATTTCTTGGCAAAATTACTTGTCTCAGGCACTTGTTTTGACTACAGAGTTTATCAATTTAATCTCTTCGGAGTCCAATGAAATATGCTACAAAGAGGAAAAACGAACTATTGCTCCAGAGCATGTTCTAGAGTCTCTCAAGGTTGGTTCACTGCTCCCTTGTAACTAAAGTATTGCACTGAAGTAAAGAATGGAACCTTCATATATTTGACTTCTCTTTATAGTTTAATTACTGCTTTGCTTGTATGTAAATTCTGTGTTTGTTTTGTGTTAATGTTAGATTCTGCTGCATATTCTCTTATATGAGAAATAGTATTCTATTTGCACTCAAAGTGGGGCCTTTCTTTGTCTTTATATTACATACTAATTCTCTATCCAGTCACTATCAGGGAATTGTAAATTATTGTTTTGTTTGATTCATAGTTATCGTAATCTGGAACTTTAAGCCATTGACTATAATTCCTTTGTTACATTACACTGCAGCACTGAATTTAGTATTAAAATGGTTTCACTCGTAAATTTTTCTTCCAATAAAATAACAATAGGACTAGACTCTGAAGTAGCTCTGGATAAAATTGTGAACCTATATTTCCCATTGTAACTGAAATATCGATACGTTTCCTAGTAGATATTTGTGAAACCATTACATGGGCCTTCGTAGGTGATTTTATTATATAATTAGTTAAAGCAAATACAGGAAATGTGATTTGTATTAGTATAAAAACATAAAATTATATCTGCTATCAATTTTTGTAAAAACTAATGCTGTTATCATGTTAGATAGGGTCAAATCTTATGTCAATGTACTTGAATTTGTTATTGATTTGAAAATCAGATCTTGACTACAACAGTAAGGTCAGTTTTATTTCCATTTCAGTCAAGGATAACTGCATAAAGGACTTGCATGCAGGGTTGTTGAAGACTATGGATGATCAGGAGCATCCTAGGGAAGAAGATGGACTTGCCTGCAGGACCGAAAACTGTTTTTCTCCAATTTTGGCTAGTTCGCCACTTGCAACAGGGGGCAAACATGTGTTGACCTTGGAAAGCTAGCAAACCACTGTGGCAAATGCTGAAACACTGGCTCAGACAGCCATTCACCTTGGTAAAATTGTTAGAAGCAGCAAACCATTTCTCTAAACAACAAGAAAACTCGTTTTTGTGTATGCAAAACATGGAACTTGAAGGGTTATGTCTGTCTATTTCCATTTCCAAGCATTGGGATACGTGTCTTGAGTCTTGACCATTAGGGAATGTGTAAGAGTTTACAAAAACCAGCTTTGATGATTGCACATGGGTTGGCACTCATGTTTACCTTTGGGAGCAAGAGGTTTGCATATTGAAGATACCATTAGAGCAAGTTCTGGGAACAAAACAGCAGACAAATGTATGTTTGAACTCTTGAAACTTGTTGAGCTTTGTTGGTTGTGTTCAGGCCTTCGTACATCGTACTTGACTATTCTTGACTGCTACATCTAGGAGGTGAACCTGCAAGCCACTGCAGTGAATGCTGAAACACTAGCTTGAACAGCTGTTCACCTTGGCAAACTTTTCAGAAGTGGCAAACTATTTCTGTCAGCAACAGGAAAACTTGTTACTGTGCATGCAAAACATGTAATTTTAAGGGTTATGTCTGCTTTTTCCACTTTAAAACATTGGGATACGCATCTTGACCCTTAGGGAATGTGTAAGATGTTATAAAAACTAGTTTTGTTGACTGTATAGGGTTGGCACTAAAGTTTACCTTTGCGAGCAAGAGGTTTTACATATTGAAGATGCCATTAGAGATAAATGTATGTTTGAACTTTGATAGTCATATTCAGACCTTCGTAAATTGCACTTGACTATCCTTGACTGCTACATAGTGGAGATAAGGAGGTATCTGCCCCTCAACTGGAGTTTTCTTTGTATTTAGGGTTTCTCTTGGTCAAATAACTTGTCTAGTCATTATTTGTTGTTCCTTGCTGTTGTGATGAAGATTTTAACCATTTCTATGACTGTCCCATCTATATAGGTCTGGAAAGGCTAACATTTGCTCATACTAAGGTTATTTTGAGTTGTCAAAAAATAGGAATCTGTAGTTGGTGAGCTGATTAGGAGTATGTCGATTAATTTGTGGATCAGATTGGTATCATAGAAGGTTAGAAACACATGTAACTCAACATTTTTCAAACTTTCGGCTGGTTTCAAGTATTAAGCCCATTAAATGGTCTAGTAGAAGCAGATATTTGAGTGAGTTTGAGCACAAATTTGGTACATAGAGGTGGAGTCAAGCAGACAGGCGGTTGGCACATGAAGGTAATAGAGATATGGGTGATGCCTAGGAAAGATTTTGGAAGTTAGAAGCTGATTTTGCCATGATTTATCATCATATGGGAATGGACATGTTTGACAGAGTTTTACTTGCTATTATACAAAAAATAGGTACACAAGAGAGTCCCAAAGAGGAAAAGCAACCAAGCACCACTTAAGTGTAAATTTTTAAGAACAGATTATGTGCACAGAAAATTAATTCAAAATCAGACACAATAACACAGCAGATACCCTGGGAAAACCCTCCTCTTGAGGGAGAAAAACCCAGCAACAAAGATCTCTCTTATATATATAAAATAATGGCAACAAGTCTCTTTACAATGAGGCCAATCACAAGGCCAATATACAGCACCAACTGTAGATGCAACAACAGATAATACTCAGCCCTGACTTGATATCAAAAATCTCTCCTTGAAGAAATTCGCAATTTGCTCTAGATGAAATTCGCACTCTGCTCTAGATGAAATTCGCACTTGAATGAATGAAAGAATCGAACTTGCTTGAATGACAAATAGAGGAAGGTGACCTAGTATATATACAAATGAGAGAGGTCGCATCTCTTCATATACAAGGTCGGCCAAGTTACAAAATAATAATAATAAATATATTTAGAACAAATCGGCTTCAAGAGAAATTGAAATGTTGCCAAGTGAAGCGCCCATCTTTATCAAATGACCCATATAAATAAATAGCCGATAGGCTACATTTATTTATGTCTTTACTCGTGGCTGGAAGGACGAATCCTGAAGCTGTTATAACATTAACACTCCCTCTTAGCTAGGGAGAGAACTTCTAGCTGCTCAAGACAAATCACCTCAACATGATGCCCACCACATTGGCTACAACCAGATGTGAAAAGAAGAATATCACCTCAACGTGATATTAGATATCGCCTCAACACGATATCAACCATAATGTGGTAAGTACAAGTGTTCATCACTTGCATGATGTTGTCACCTCAACGTGACTTTCACCATGACTCTCTCAGAGGGTGAAACACAAGTACAACATATGTCACTGAGTCTCACACATGACATCCACCATGACTCAGCTCAGAGGGTGGAAACAAGGGCTTTCACCTCAAATTCCTCCGTCTCAGAGGAAAATGCATTAACAAGGGCTTGCACCTCAAATTCTTCCATCTCTAAGAAAATGCATTAATAAGGGCTTGCACCTCAAATTCTTCCGCCTCGTAAGAAAAATGCATTAACAAGGCTCACCGATAATGAGACTCTTACTCGCCAAGGCTGATTCTCCACCATACCAAGCTTATTTCGAAGTACACAACTTTATCCTAGCGAGAGGCTTGGTGAGAATGTCCGCCTACTCATCGGTTGATATATCAACTGCATACTACCTTCCTGCATACATATCTCCATATAGTGGTACTTATCTCAACATGCTCAGATGTGGATGTAAAGTTTCACACAACCTCTCGATTATCACAATAAATGATAGTAGGCTCCATTGATTGTCCAAACAATCCCAAGAAGGAGCTTACGGTTATTGCTTCCCCGAAGTTGGCAAGCTGCAATGTACTCTACCGTACATCAATGCTACATGACCGCTTACCGTGAAATCATAGAACCCAAACTAAGCAACAACCAGGTGCTCTTCCGATCTGCACACAACCCCGCCCAATCGTAATCGCTGAAACCATGTAACTCCAACTTTGCATCTGAAGTATACCAACCCATATCCAACCTGCTTACCAGTATATCTCAGATATGTTTAGCTGCAACAAGATGTATCTGTCTCGGATCACACATAAACTGGCTAAGTGCACTCACTGCATAGCAAATATCAGGTCTAGTGTTAACTAGATACATCAAGGATCCAATCAGCTGTCTGTACAATGTAGGATCCACCAAATTTGAACTAGCTGCAGCCTCCTTCAATTTATGTAGATTGGTCTCCATAGGTGTAGACATGGATTTGTAATCCATCATGCCACATCTCTTAAGTATATCAATGGTGTACTTTCCTTGACTTAGAATCATCTCATCTGGTTTCTGCCAGACTTCTAATCCAAGGAAGTAATGCATGAGCCCAAGGTCCTTCATCTCAAATTCCAAAGTCAACTCCTTCTTACACTCAAGAATCAGGTGATCTTCTCCAGTAAGGATCAGATCGTCAACATATAAAACCAAAATTAAAGCATCACCATTGATTACCTTGAAGTAGAGATTTGAATCAACATCATTCTTCAAGAAGCCCAAACTTGATAGGTACTGATCAATCCTATCGTACCATGCAGGAGGAGCCTGCTTAAGACCATACAAGGCCTTCTTTAGTTTGCAAACATGAGACTCCTTCCCATGAACCTCAAATCCATCAGGTTGCTCTATATAAACCTCTTCCTCAATCACTCCATTGAGAAATGCTGTCTTCACGTCCATCTGGTGAATCTTCCATCCTCTAGATGCAACAATAGCAATGATGGTTTTGACTGAAGTGTAGCAAGCAACAGGAGCAAATGTTTCATCATAATCAACTCCCTCTTTTTGGGTAAAACCTCGAGCCACAAATCTTGCCTTGTACTTCTCAATGCTTCCATCTGCAGCATGCTTAATCTTGAATAGCCATTTAGAAGATACCACAGACTTGCCCTCGGGTCTAGGAACAATATCCCAAACATCATTTTTTAAGAATTGACTGATACTCCTTTGTCATAGCATCCCTCCAAACCTGATGACTAGATGCTTCCTCAACACAGGTAGGCTCAGATTCTATAATCTGACTCATCAAGGCAACATAACTAGAGAACTTATGTGGCCTTTTGCTTTCTCTGAATGTGCCTCTAGGAGCTGCAAAACCTTCAGCTTCTTGCATAGTACGCTTGGCCCATAGAGGTCTCTTTCTTCCAATAACAATTTCAGTAGGCCCATCAGTAGGTTCCAAGGGATCAACAGGATCAATATCTTCTTTTGGTTCTGAAGTCTCCCTCTGAATCTCAGGAGTATGGTCAACTTCCATATCCTTTGGAGACTCTTCATTATCAATCTCCATATGAATCTCCTTTGATCTTCTGAATGCAATATCTTCCTCGAATGTGACATCCCTACTGATCTCGATCAACTTCTGACCTGGAATGTAAATTCTGTAGGCTTTTGATGTCTCACTGTAGCCCTCAAATATTCCCTTCTTGCCAGAAGGCTCCAACTTGGTTCTCTTTTCCTTGGGAACATGAACATAGACAGGACATCCAAAGATCCTCAAGTGACTGACTTCAGGCTTCTTCCCTGTAAAGGCTTCTTCTGGAGTCATATTCTCCAAGATCTTATGAGGACTTCTGTTTTGAACATACACAGCTGTCCTGGAAGCTTCTGCCCATAGGAAGGTTTGCAAGTCTTGATCATGAATCATGGCTTTTGCTGCTTCCACGATCGTTCTATTCTTTCTTTCTGCAACACCATTTTGTTTAGGATTATAGGGAACACAGAACTCCCTCTTAATCCCTGCATCAATACAAAAATTTCGAAAACTACCAGATGTGTATTCTCCACCATTGTCAGATCTGAGGACCTTAATTCTTTTACCAGAAAGATTTTCTACCAAGACTTTAAACTCTTTAAACCTATGCAACACTTCCTCAGACTCTTTAGATTTCAGAAAATAAATCCAAGTCTTCCTAGAGTGATCATCAATGAAAAGAACATAATACAAGAATTAGAAACCACTCGAAGAAGGAATAGACATAGGACCACATAAATCAGAATGAATAAGGTCTAAAATACACTTAGATCTATTTTCTCTACTATGAAAAGGGGCTTCTATATTCTTACCCAATGCGTAGCCTTTGCAAGTACCTTCGTGCTCCTGGTTGAACTTAGGAAGGCCCATCACCATCTTCTCCATGATAGGTAAGGCTCGGAAGTGTAGGTGAGCCAATCTCCGATGCCAAAGATCGCATAGACTTGAAGAGTCATGAACCAAGGCTTGTAATGAACGTGTGCAGACCTTGTAAAGGTTTTCATGTTTGACTCCAATTACTTGAGCATCCTTGAAACTAGAGTTCTCCATTCACACTATAACTTTGCCTTTGGAGAAGGCAACTTGATATCCTTTATCTTCCAAGGCTGAAATAGAAATAAGATTGCGCTTGATTCCGGGAACATAAAAAACATTACCCAATTGAAGTGATATGCTGGAATCCAAATGAAGTGTAGAGGTCCCAATTCCTTTCACGGAGTAGCTAGCATCATCTCCAATGATGACTTGTTCAGAAGACTCCTTTTCCACCAAACTTGATAAGTGCTCCTTAAAGCCGGTAATGTGATGAGAAGCACCACTGTCGATTATCCAAGTATTGGTGTCGGAAGGTACACTGCTTGATAATGCCGAATAGAACAAATATTCACTTGAATCCTTTTGGGAGGCATCATCAACATCTGCAACGGTGACTGTTGCTTAGGTCTAGTTGGACAATACTTGGCGAAGTGCCCAAACTTATCACACCTAAAACATTGAATCTTGGACATGTCCCTCTTCTTCTTGAATGGAGGTGCATCATCATTTCCTTGTCCCGATTCCTCTTGAAGAATCCTTTCCTTCCATCTTTTCCTTTCTTCTTTGAAGCATGGGAGGCGAGAACATGAATGTCTTCATTCTTTGAACTTTGACCAACGCCTCTTGCCACCAACCTTGATTCTTCTTGAATGCAATCAGATCTTAGGCAATCGAACTTAGGCAATTTTGATCTTGCACTGATTCCCTGAATGAAAGATTCCCAAGACAAAGGTAGACCATTGAGAGCTAGCATAGTCAAGTCCTTGTCATCAACCATATGCCCAATTGTCGAGAGCTGATCTTTCAAATCTGAAATCCTCATGAAGTATGCAATAACAGATTCTCCCTTTGACATCTTCACATGATGCAATTGATGCTTTAGTGCAAGTGCTCGGCTGGTATGGTTGATTTCGTACATCTCTTCCAAGGTCTTGAGCATATCTCTCGTTGTCTTCAACTTAGAGATGATAGGAACAATATGATCCTTGACGGAATCAACCAATATCTTCATTGCTTTAGTGTCTTTCTTCACCCACTGTAACTTTTCTTCTTCCTCAGGTTTAGAAGCGCTAGACTCCACGAAATCACCCAAGTAATTTTCATGCAAGGTAAGCATGATCCTAAATCTCCATGAAGTGAAGTTGGATGCACCTTCGAGTCTATCCTCAACCTTCAAACCATTCACCATCTTGACTGAAGTGAACAAATAGGGTATGCTGATTAGCAATAATTTGATCACGATCCTCTCAAACCCGCTCTGATACCATGTAAATTTTAAAGAACAGATTATGTGCACAGAAAATTAATTCAAAATCAGACACAATAACACAGCAGATACCCTGGGAAAACCCTCCTCTTGAGGGAGAAAAACCCAGCAACAAAGATCTCTCTTATATATATAAAATAATGGCAACAAGTCTCTTTACAATGAGGCCAATCACAAGGCCAATATACAACACCAACTGTAGATGCAACAACAGATAATACTCAGCCCTGACTTGATATCAAAAATCTCTCCTTGAAGAAATTCGCAATCTGCTCTAGATGAAATTCGCACTCTACTCTAGATGAAATTCGCACTTGAATGAATGAAAAAATCTAACTTGCTTGAATGACAAATAGAGGAAGGTGACCTAGTATATATACAAATGAGAGAGGTCGCATCTCTTCATATACAAGGTCAGCCAAGATACAAAATAATAATAATAAATATATTTAGAACAAGTCGGCTTCAAGAGAAATTGAAATGTTGCCAAGTGAAGCGCCAATCTTTATCAAATGACCCATATAAATAAATAGCCGATAGGCTACATTTATTTATGTCTTTACTCGTGGCTGGAAGGACGAATCCTGAAGCTGTTATAACATTAACATTAAGAACATGGAGAAACGGTAAATAGTGGACAATCTTTTGTTTAAGATGAGGCAAAGATAGAGATTCAACCTTTTGATGAGGAAGTGATTTTAGAGGAGTTGGACCAATGGATCTGACAAACGGAGGTCTAGTTCAACTTGCATAATGTGAATCCTGAACAATAGATTTTTTTTGCTTGATGGAAAGTTGGAAACTATCTGACCATGCTTTGACATGGTATGAGGCATATGCTACTTCATTGCAAATGAGAAAAGCTCCTCTAATTTCAAAATGGGAAGACTTTAAAGACTTGTTGAAGAAACAATTTTACCCAATATGCTCCAAAGAAGATTGAGCAATCGAATGGTTTTTCTTGTCAAAGACAAGGATAAAGTGTCTTAGATTGCTTGAGTATGTTCTGTAAGAAGGTGGTGTAGCTTGGTAGGGACGTGATGGATAGAGATGTGCTCATGAAGTACTTTGGAAGAATGTTTGGGCATCTTCCAAGGGCTGTCTAATGGCTAAGCCTCAAAATATTGATAAGGGTAGTGTGCAGCACTGTTATTTGGAGATAAATAAAAAGAAATCCAGCTCATACAAGTACAAGCACAAGTAAAAGGGAAGAGAAGCAAGGTAAGGACTCTAATAAGGTTAAAACTAAGTGGAAGGGCAAGAAATCTTCTATCACTATTGTGAAGAACATCTATAAGGGCAAAGAGATTTATTTTTTTGCAAATATTGTGACACCGAGTGTCATAACAAAGAGTCTGGTTGGAAGTTGCATGCAAAACTACACCCCTTAAAGAAGTTCAAGAAGAATAAGAACACTAGTAATACTCACAAAGTGAAGGAAATTGAATGTACATCTGATATGGATGAGAGAATTTCTTGTGCAACTATGTGGAAAGGGGAAAATATGGTCAAGATGGGGAAGAGACTACCAAGTTGTTTCTGAAGAGCACAAAGATTACTGAGAGGTGCGGGGGAGGCAGGCGGGGTGGGGGGCAGCAGTGTGAATCAGTAGATCAAAACACACTTTTACTTTTTCAACTTTTATCAACTTT
Source organism: Sequoia sempervirens (assembly GCA_007258455.2). Classification (NCBI taxonomy): domain Eukaryota; kingdom Viridiplantae; phylum Streptophyta; class Pinopsida; order Cupressales; family Cupressaceae; genus Sequoia; species Sequoia sempervirens. Next base: position 515,975,573 of record VDFB02105785.1, read on the forward strand.
TAAACCTTAACACAACATCAACTTCTTAATATGGATCAATGCTATCAAGTTGACTTCAATTGATGTAGAAATGTTTAAATGATTTTACAAAAGTAGGTACCAACCTACTTGAAATATCAATAAGATTGTTTAGTAGGCTCCAACCTACAAGGAGAACCAGCCCCTTAAACTTATTTAGTAGGCACCTAACCTACAAGGAGCACCAACCCCTAATGTGCAAGGCACCAACCTTGACTTGATGGATGTAAGATGACTGCCTTCAATCAGATCTGCACTATCCCTATCCTCCAATCTGCTTTGTGATGAATGATATCACCCTAAGCCCACACAAGAAGATGGGACTTCTGACTTGAATTGCTCACACACTACAACCACACAATTCAGCTTTGATTTGGATATCATTTATAAATGTTGCTCAAGAGTTACACCTTTTTATGAAGGAATACACCTGTTCTTGTATCCCTTTTGAAATCTGCCTTTTCATCAAAACAACACGCCTCTTTATTGATTCAAATCTCCTTTTTGTTTGGATTTGTTTATTAAATCTGTATGTAAAAGTATCCTTTTAATAACCAGATCAAATAAAACACTCTCCTTCAGGTATTGCGATGAGAGATCATGTCTTTTCAGAAGTTAATCGAATCATATGAGGGAACACTTCTTAACAGCAGATAAAGATGTTTTGTCTGGAGATGATTGCGTCTTTTGGAGAATGATTAACCACCTTTGTTTATTTCAAAAAGACGCCTTAGTTTATGACATGTTAAGAAATCAGATCAGCCTTCGTTTATTTCAAAGAGACGCTTTAGTTTATGACCAAATGTTTGAAGCTGAACATGTTTTTTTTTAAAAGGCGACTTTGTTTTGCTAAAACACGTCTTCTGAAGAAAGACCACGTTGTTCTTCTAACAAACAATCGCAACTCTTCATTGATTGTTCTTCATTTCTAACAAGCTGTTCTTCATCTTTAAATGCCTCAAATGATCAGATTTAGTTAATCGGTTTAGAACTTTGATTATGAGTAAGACTTTGATGGATAATCAAATCTGATGGTGATCAAATCTGAGTAAACTATCTCAGAATAAGCCAGCTAACTCGAATCTTCAACAATCTTTATTAAGCCAACACTGATTTATTCTTTGTCTTATCTTTATTAAGCCAACACTGATTTATTCTTTGTCTTGACATCAATGACAATACTTCTAACAGTTTCATGTCAAGGTGCAGCTCAAATGTGGAAAAGTGGATGCACTCTTTGATGCTTGTCCTCAAGCAAACTTGGTTTCACAAAGTTTGGTGTGAAAGCTTGTGTTGGAGACAAAGAAACACCCAAAACTGTAATCCTTGAGTTGTGATTGAAAAAAGGTGTACACATTTCAGTCAGGATACAACCCACTACGAGACTTGCATACTCCATAGACTTAAACAATGAGGTAGCAAGATTTCCAAATACTCCCATAAGCTGTAGATGTTGCTGGCTTAGCTGAAAATTTACTAAAAAATAGATCAAGTGAGTGAATTCCTTTTTAGTTGATGGGTCTTGAAATTGCTGCTCACAATTCTAGAGGATTCAAGCTACTTCAAGGCTAGGGATAGGTCATTCTTGAAGGTGAACGAATCATCTCATCAACAAAATGTGAGTAATGATTGGCCAATTGTTGAGATTGGATAATTTCTCCTTCACTTTGGGCTTAGTTGGACTTAGGAGGGTATTCCTAGAGGTATCCTCAATAGAATTAATCAAATTGAATATAGAAAAAGAGACAACCTTGTAGCAATATTTAATGTATGTGTGGCCCAAAAAGTTGTCACTAGACCAGAGACTAAACTATTGCACATGTAAACTCTATTAAGTTGATGAGAACATGCAAGACATGATTCTCTAAGGATAAAAGCTCTTGAAGCTCGCTGGAGATGTTTCCTTGAGAATAATTCTAAATCATGAAATGCACACAAATAACTTCCTACTCCTAAATTATTGGTTAAAGGTGTTTCTCATTTTAAGTGCATGGAAGGTCAAACACTTTCAAGGTTGGTGCCTATTTAGTTGCTTATTGTAATGCCCCCTTTGGGGATATATCGGATTTTTCCCCAAAAATAACAATTCCAACGATATAATTTATTTCACAATTAGTATTCTAGAATTAAATCATATAAAAGTTATTGGACTTATGAGAAAATGAACAATTAAGATACATAACATCCCCTAATTGAAGCTAAATAACCAACCGTAGTAAGGATTGGAGAGGAAAGCATGATAGGGCGCCTAGAGACTGTTCATCACAATTAAGCCCAAGAGCGTGGAATAATACCCCTTGGCCCACAAGTGGCAAGAATTCCCATCCATCCAACATGGGGTGGCCTACTTACATTGTGGAATCGGTCTGCTGCCTCTCCCAACTGTGTTTCCTTACTAATCCATGCCTGATTGCTTATAGAGAAAATAGATTGAATCATTAATTATAAGAGCCTTAAATAGATTAGCAATTCCCATTAGTAATTATATTAAAGATACATAAGAGTTATATATATATATATAGAGAGAGAGAGAGAGAGAGAGAGAGAGAGAGAGAGAGAGAGAGAGTACTCCATCATGATTTACTAAATCCAAAAGCTGCTGCTTTTCTAACTGCAGATCTTTTATATCTTATCTGATCTCCTACTTGATTTATCTAAAATATTTAGAATAAAGGAAGAATCATAATTATTTATAAGGATCGATAATTGCTGCAAGGAACAATCAAATCTAATGATACAACTCGACTTTCAATTCTCAAATGGAAATCCACGTAGTGTCATCACTAGTGCATTGAAGTATCATCTTGGCCTAGGATGATCAATCTCTTAAAAGCCAAAATAACATTTTTAGAGAATGTAATGAAGACAACTCAATTCTTTAGGAATCTACAAAGTTGGACTTTTGAGAGATTGTAAGAGAAATATTGGAAATCTATCATAGGGTATCTTTGTCAAGCTTCATTGTTTTGATAAAATTTTTGTTCTACTCATTTTTCCGAACAAGACCATATTGCACAAGCAAAGTCATAACTGTTGATGTGTTACATGCAGCGTTTGGAATAATCTTCCAGCGATCTTCTTATTGGTGAATAAATTAAATAATAGCTCTAAACTATTTAATTTATGGAGTCTCAAGAGGCACGATTTCTTATAGAGTCACTTCTATTTGTTAAGAAAATAATTGTTAATGAAGAGGCACAAATTTCCTAACAAGGACGACCTTATTACAAGAGGCGCGATTTTCTATAAGTCGTCTTCTTGATGATGGCCGACTTCATACTTGGCAAAAGACGCATCCTCTCCTCCTATTTATATTCAATGTCATTCTCATTGTAAATCATCAAGTTTAAGTGTCAGTTCAATATCAGTCTTTGAAGTAGAAGTGCGAATTGTCTAGAAGAGCAAATTCTGTAGGAGAGCATTTTATTGGAGGCTGAGTTCTATCAGCATTATAGTTCTGTGTTGCATCACTCCTTGGTGCATAATTTTGGGCCTGTATATCGGCCTCTTGTAAGAAGATCATTTTTGAGACAATTCAATATATAAGTGTTATATTGTTGCTGGGTTTTTCTCCCTCAAGAGGAGGGTTTTCCCAGGGTATCTGCTGTGTTATTGTTTCTGATTTTGAATTAATTTTCTGTGCATTTAAATCTGATCATAAAATTTACAATAACACATATAATCACACTCATAGAAACAATAGCAATGCATGGGTTGACCTTATAACCTACAACATTAATACCAGTAAACTTAGAACTAGTGATATAGAAAATTATTTTGAAACTATCTTAACCAAAACTCTTCTTCTCCTAAAAGTCATTCTTCTTCATTGGAGAGCTCTACATCCATGATTAGGATCAAGAATGCCAATTTGATACAAATCAATTTACAACAAAATTGTTACATAAGCTTATGCTAAGTTACATTATGGGCCCATAACCCCAGGATCATTTTCATTGTTCAACCTTGGGATAAATTGATATGATTTAATAAATCAGGTACTTTCCCAAGATATGAAAATAAATTTAGTTCCAAACATGGAGATATGACAAAGAAGGGTGATAACCTCCAATTGAATTAGAAGATGGAATACGAATTGGATAATAGGGTAAAACTATAAATTTAAGTCCTATAGCTTGCTAGGAATGCTAAACTATTGTACATCTTTTTGATTGACTTGATCAATCCCATAAATTTGTACTTAAGTATTAATTACTTATGGGAATGCCAAATGTTTAACTAAAACACTATAAGCTCCCCATTAGAAACAAACTTGCCTCAAATTTCGTTTGAATGTTAATACAAAATGAAACATACTTTATCGAAGGGAAGTTATCATTCAAACATCGAGGTCCTTTTCACAAATGCAAATGTGAGTGGGATCTTGATATTTGCAACATTCCCGCAATCCATCATGATTTTAGATTTCAAACAAAGGGTAGTGAAGAGTTTGTATCATTGCCTAGGATCCTTGCGGTGATAAAATGAGAAAAAACTTGTCTAAAGTAACAAATCCTACCAATTTCCAAAATCTTAGTTTTGTTGTTGAGAGACATTGGGAAATAACAACACATAAGATATAGTGAGAGCCACTCTCGAAGAACATAGAGTCAAGTCATAACCAAAATAACCATCACTTGGTTTAGAATTCCCAATTCCTATCAAAGTATCACAACTGAAGCTAATATCATCACAACAAGGAGCAATATTTAAAAAGTTATAAATCTTAGTTTGTGATTGCTTGAGGACAAGCAATCTTGGGCAGGGTGGACTGTCATGCCCCCACAAATTGCAGCACTCAATCTTGGCTGACCAGCGCAAGGAAGTTCAAATAAATTAATGAAAGAATAAATTCAATTCTATAAACACAGGCTGACCATAATTGTTAGATGTTTAATATTAAAGATGAGTTAAACTATGGAGGCAAAGATTAGTTATAGAGGAGAATAAAGTATATTATGAAGAGCTTGCCCAAAAGGAGAAGGGCTACTATTAAGTTATTATAAAAGATATTGTAAAGAACAATGATCCCATAAGACAACAATGCATAATAATGTGATCACATAAAGAACAATGATCCCATAAGACAATGATACATAATAATGTGATCACATAAAGAACAACGATAAAACAATTAGCAGTTTGTGTAGGTAATAATCTAAAGAGGCGATTTGTTTAGACATCTAATTACCTAAATCAAAAGACAAAACACACAACAAATGATTATTTAATGAGGTGCGATTATCTTGAGGAGATGTGACTTGATGTTAACATTGCATAAGTTAAAAGGGTGTGACTCAAACATTGCCTGTAGTGGTTGCCTCATTTGAAGAAGACACATATCATTGGAATGGTATGTCTTTTAAACAGACAAACTCCTTGGTAGAGCTATAAAAAAGAGACTTATGATGTGTATCAATGGATAGGAGAAGAAGAATAGAAACAATAAAAACAATTGGCAGTTAGAGAGGCAACAAAATGGAATATAATCAGATTTATGGACAAAGATCAGAAAACAATAATTATCTGCACTCAGAATAAGCAAGGAACCATGAGGGAAAAATAAATAAGAAACCTGGAATAGATTTTTGAGCATAGCAGCAGATATAATCAGAAGATGGGAAGTCATTACATATATATATAAATAAGTTGTTATGTTTCTTTAATATGAATATGAATAATAGATTCTTATGCATTTGATTTACACTAACGATATTTTCTGAATATTAAGAATAGATCGATTGAAGAAGAGGAATATTCAGACCAGCGATCATCTGCAGGGATAAATTAATAAAAAGGAAATAGAGGTCTGTATCCTCTAAATTGGAAATAATCGATAAATTGGCATATGCACAGCAGTCTGATTTCTTGAGTCGGTGGTATGAAATCTGATTTACAATTATGTAGTTGTAGCACAATTTAATATAAGTATTTGTGATTGTTTGATTAAGATGTTCAAGGTACTAATAATGCATTGCTGTTATGACTGCTTCCTTATATCAATAAATATGATTAATATTTGTTTGTCATATGTCTTGAATGTTTTAGCCATGATAGAGGAGGCTGAGATTACAAGAGGGGTACAGTTATGGGGCATTCTCCTAGGTATGCCACCTCTAGATGGGGGACCAAGTAGTCCCAAGATGGGGACCAAGTAGTCCCGAGATGGGGGCCAGGTAGTCCCAAGGAGGCCAAGGGTGTACCAAGGGTATTGCGCTTTGGGCTTAGGAGAGATGGGCATTCTAGGGCACCCTTTGTAATCTCACCAGTCCATCATGGTGAATCAATACAAGAGGTCAAATCATAGAGAGGGAAATAGTTGGCAAGATGAGGGGATAATGTAAATGGAACACCTCACTAAGTAGACCACCTCATATGAATGGCATGGGTCACATGAGGCCAAGAGGGATGGTATATCTACTCTTGGGCCTACCCCATTAAGTCACGTTCTCCCATGCTCTCCTATGGTTGAGCCCTCCAAGGGTATTAAAATGTTTTGTGATTGAATTAATGATTCGGCCATGAGTTTACTAATATTTAATTATGATAATTTGCTAATTAGTATTCTTGTGGTAAATGGTTATAATCTGCTAATCAGTGTGATTGTGGTAAATGGTTTCTAATTTGTTGCAGGGCTTCAATCAGGTGAAAAGTACTCGCTAACCCATTTGTTTATTTGGAAATTGAAGAATTAGGGAAAATTTAGGGCATTCCCGATTAGGGGACATTACAAAACTGCCCACACAATACCATAGAGTGATATCGCAATAGGAAACGGAGCCACGAATTAATGAGAACCCAACGATAAGAATAGATGCGCCTTGTTGATGAGGATGCTGATATGGATCAATGCCTAGTGCCCTGACAGTGGCACCACTCCTGATTGAGACCTTTGATTGCTCCCACTGATAGAATGTTTTCCTTTCGGATTTGATGGAAGTAACGATGACAACCTTCAGGGGTGGTGCAAGCTAGAAGCTCCGCCACCACGCCCTCCTAAATCATGTTGACCCCTTTGCTTCAAACACTCCGACCCACAAACCTGGAGATATAAATTCATAACATTAGGGGCGGATATTGCTAATCGCAAAAGGTAGGAACCACAACACAAGGTGAGGATTTCGTCCCATCTTGTGGCGAATTTGCGGAGGTTCGTGTCTCCACCAAATTCACAATTTTCTCATCCAACCATGATGATTCATCCCATCCAAACATTCAATATAAATACCAATGTATTATGCCTTCCCAAACGGGTCGGCCAAAGCCATTTAGAATATTCATTATTAATTTAAATAAAATAATAATTATTATATTATTTAATAATATATTAAATTCAAATTTAGTGTTAATAAACATTGCTTTCCCGCCCCAAACTCAAATTTAGGGCCGGGCTAAGTTGGGGACATCACACTTCTCTTGCTGGTTGCTACCTCACTCCTCACCAATGCTGGTTTTTCTAACAACACCTTCAAACCCTCCTCTTTGTCTTTCTAACTTGGCTGCAATTTTTTTTTTTTCATGTAAAAATGAACATAAGTTACAATTGGATTATGGTATTTGATTGCTATAGGGTTTAGAGGGGCGTTGGGGTGCACAAAGGGCAATATAAAATATTTTTTTTGTAGTTACGCGATTTTTTTATAAAAATGTGTTGCTGATGTGGGCCGTCTCCATCCTGTTCTTTCGTCCTAGAAGTGTTTCTCGTCACTTTTGGTTTTTGAGGACGGCTAGGCCGTCCCCACTCTGTTCTTCTGTTTCGGAAACATTTCTGGTCATTTTTCATTTTTTAGGGATGGCTAGGAAACATTGACGAGTCGTCCCTACATTCCCGCAATGTCCCTAGTGCGGGTACGTGGCAAAAAATGCCGGGGACGTGTCCCTGTGTAACTTAGATCTAGGCCAATAAACCATGGCCTAGCAGATCAGAACGTGTCCTTGTTCATTCATCCCTATAAAATACCTTTCACTATAGTCAGACTCATTACATTTATTTACTCAAGAAGCTCAAAATTGGTGTATTGCATTTTGCTTTTAGAATTCAGTACCTTTTTTTTTTTCCCTTAATTACAATATATTGATTGTTATGGTCTGCCTTACTACCATTTCATTTCCTTTCATATGTGATCTAATTCGAGGATAGCCTCCTTGGTGGAGAAATCTGAATTATGCTATGATCCTATAAAGCTGTTAGGAAGGTGGGTATTTCCTTGGCTAAAGAATGATTTTTAGCAAGTCCATGCCACATATTATGATAGTTTTTTTGTGATAAGAATTTAGATAAAGGCTGTCTATTATAAGTAGCATATTCTTGTTGAACTATCATATATGAAAATGTAAAATACTTAAAAGATGTAATTTGTGCTATTTTACTTTTCAGAAATACTAGATAAAAGCATTTTGCTGAAAAATTATCAGTTTATCCTTATGTAACATTATTTTTATTTTTCCTGAAGTATGATGTGCCAAAAATTATGGGAGTATGGTGCTGAAATTTTATGTCCTCAATATGCCCAAAGTTTACCAACATGAAAAGTGGTGACTTCAGCATGATTGTGAGGAAGATAGAAGCATTTTTTTGCTAATAAGTTTGTTTAATCCTTCAGCGTAACCCAAGTTCTTATCTCTTGAAGCAACCGTGCTCTCTCTCAATATTATATGTATTTCCATTTTTCATTTTCAGATTCTTGGCTTTGGGAGCTATATTAGGGAGGTTCATGCTGCATATGAGCAGCACAGAATTGAATCTTGGGTATGTGCTTTCTCTTTGAAGTGAAAGAGATTTGAAATCTTGCTAACTCAAGCTGACTTTGATAAGCCAGATTATTTTGAATTGGGTTCATGCTTAGGCTGTGCTTTCCTTCTAAACTTTGAAAATGTATGTAATAGGATTGTCCAAAAGCAGGAAGTAAATGGGCTAAAGAGAAACTAGAAATGACAGAAGAGGAAGCCTTGCTTGAACAACAGAGAATGTTTGCTGAGGCTCATGCACGCATGAACAGTGGAAATAATGCTCACAGGCAATCTCAATCAGAGTGAATAAAATGCAATTCTACTATCTCAGTCATTTGAAGGTTATTTAAACAACTTTGATTATTTATTTGAAGTGACACTCTATCAAAGTTATCCATGTCTATGGTTGCAAGCAATCTTCTTTCCTAGAGAATTGTGTTATGGCCTTTTTCATCCCTTATTTGGCTATTTAATGTTTTGCCTGTTTCTTGTCTTGGCATCCTTTAACAATTGCCATGATTAAGTAGAATTCAATACAAATTGTACTTTTTCTGGTGGATCTATAATACATTTATTTTTAACCTCAAATAAATCTAGGGAGTTTTGCTTATTCTTACTTTCTCATATGATTACCTTTCACCATCACTTTCTTTGAGAAATTCTTCTATCAGCTCACTTGCATGAAGTTCGGAGATAAATGTTGCAGGGATAAAAGTTTCAAACTAATAAAGATCCTCCAAGTTATTCTTCTATCCAAGGCCAAATTATAGAAAATGACCAATGTAAGTTCAACCCCCTAAAACATGTAAATATAAAGTTAGTTTGCAGTATAATTCAGAAGTTGAATCAAAGCTATTACTAGCAAGGACAATGTGTTATAGGTTTAATACCTCTTTTTTCTAATTTTTGTGGTAGAGATTGATGAATCTGGATTTTTGTTTATGAAATGTTTCTATCACTGTTTGTACAAATATTCAAGATGATTGCCACCTTTTTTGTTATCCCAAGTAGAGGTGATTTGATTGTTTACCTCCAGGCAGTTTTTGCTTTTAGCCACCAGACTTTACAGATTAAGTATCTCCTTCCAACCTATTTCAGCCGTGGGATGCTGCAATTGCCTAAAGTGACTGTTGAATCCTAAGTAGCCATTGGGGTACCTCCATCCTCTTTTTTCTTGCAGTAAGAGAGGTTAGTTTGCTGTTCTTCAGAATAGAGAGACAGCTACCCCCCTTATCCACAAATGCATTACCAGATTCCTCTCTACTTCCAGATGATAGTTGACCATGGATTTTACGAGACATTTTGAAATGCAAGGACTATTTGTAGTGCTGTAGATGCAAAAGGATAAAATTCCCAGTCTTGAAACTTCACTATGACCTGTGTTGATCCTCTTGCAGCTTCATACAGTTATGCACTTGGTGCAAATTCTCCTTAAGGACATGGACCAGTGAACTCCTAGTCCTTGGAACATGAGAAGCCAAGGACAGAGTGGCTGACCATATAAGGCCTCATAAGGGGTCCTGTTGGATGCATTGTGATAAATGGTATTGTATCACCCTTCTACCAGGGGTAACCATCAAACCCATTACCCTTGTTGCTCCAATATAAAACAATGGAGGTAAGTTCTAGGTATTTATTGACTATCTTTGTTTGGCCATTTGTTTGAAGATGCTATCTTGCACTTGTTCAATTGAGTACCATGCAGTTTAAATAATTCTTTCTAAAAGTTGCTTGTGAAGGTAAGATCATTATCACTCACAATGGAAGGCAGCATACCATGTAGATTAAAGATTGTTTCTAGGAAGTGTTGCGCTATGATTGTTGTAGTGTAAGGGTGTGGCAGGGCAAATAATGAGCATACTTCGTCAGATGGTCACCAATAATCAAATTAAACTATTTACCCCTAGAATTGGGAAGCCCCTGTAATGTCCCCTTCTCAAATGTGATCGTTTCTGTTGACCATTGGCCTATTCCGGAGACCCGTAGGCTACTTAGATGGTGAAATTAGGGTTTCCTAATTTTGAGGTGGTTGTTGCTTGAAATTTGGAAATCGGATTGCGGATTCTTTCTGGGTTTTCAGAAAGCTTCACAGTGGTATGGCTAGTTTGGCATTCCGAGCAACTTCATGAATTTACTATTTTTAGTAAATTTTATTTTTGGCAGTGGATAGGTTGGGTTCAGTTCAGTTGGTCTTCTTCTTCAGTTGGTTCAGCTGGCACTTCAGTCTTGGCCTTTGGATGCATTTTTCTTGGAGAGATAAGTATTTTCACATTATAATATTATATTTTAATATTATAACACCCCCTTGTCTAGCATTACAACTTTATGTTGTTTTTAAAAAGGGGACCTAAAGGGTCAATGCTTCACTGAGAGATAAGTTATATTTTTAAAGTCAAATATTGAGCTAAGTGAAATGGACGCCTACTTGAGGAGATTGACTTTTATTTAAAAAGTGAAATATTTCATTAAGGGAAAAAGGACGCCTTCTTTTGGAGGGAAATGCTGAATTCAAAATTAGGGTTTTGGGCGCCCTTCTTGAAGCTTCTAGATGGTTCTCTTCATGTCTTTATATTCAGGCCTCAGCTCTTCATTTGGGATCTTTTGTCTACTACATCGTTATGCTGCTAAATTGTCTTCAGGCACTCGCTTCGAGGAAAGCACACCTCCTAGCATTGGCTCATCTTCTTGCTTGAAAGATAGCAACTAGTTGAGAGGATAGGTTGTAATAGGTTGGTTTTGCATTTTAGTTGAATATCTTGCATTTTGGAGTTGTAGTTTGCATTTTCTGTCTCATTTTGTAGTTGCTGATTTACACAGCTGATTGTAAGAATTGCTCGTATCTATTGAAATAAAAATATTGCAGTTCTGGGTATTGGACCAATCAGATTCCTTGCTAAGGGCGACCATGTATGCAAAGTTTCAGATTTTTATCTTGTGAAATGAATTTTATGGAGCAAAATCGCCCCTCCTTGAGGGCCGTACTTTTCTGAGTGTGCCTTGAAATTCGTGCCAAAAAATAGGAGCTTTTTGGGTTGGTTTCTCAATCTCTTAGGGGGCGCCATCATGTTAGGAGATGAATGCATTTAGTTTCATATGATTTGGGTGAGTTTTGAGTGTTTTGTGAGCATTTTAGTAAGTTGCTGTGTTGCTGTTCTATGCATTTTCTGTCAAAAATCAGTCATACCAGATATAAGAAAATCAGCAATTGAGTGAGAAGTTGTTATTCAAAGAGTTTGAGAGTGTTGGAGAGGTTTTTTAATTTGTTACAGCTTTGGAAGTTTCTAATCTTGTGCTATTTACAGGCTCTCTAACTTATTGTAAGCTGAACAGTAGTACTGTCAGCAATTCTCCCTTCTCATCTTTGAATTTACATGTACTTCCCCACTGAATAAGTGGAAGAGGCTGGCTTGCCGCCTATTTACTTTCAGTTAAGTAGTTTAGGGACCCTCTGACCATATGCTCGCCATCACTCGGCGCCATTCTTGGTTAGGGTTACATTCTGTTCATCATGCATTGATCCTCTGACCATATGCTCGTCTGCACAGACGCATTCTTGGTTAGAGTTCCCTTTAGTTTTGCATCTGCATTAGATCATCTGACCAATGCTCACACCTTGCCCACATCGGGATCCTGGTGTACATTCTAGTTAGAGTTACTTTCTGCATCGTTTTGGTTTAGAGCTAACCTTAACGGGATCGTGTTGAATTGTAATCTCATTGCTAAAAAACAAAAAAAATTGTTCGGATCATTACAGCCCCACAATGGAATCCATGGAAATATGAGCCCATGTAGCTTCTAGGATGGGAGAGAGTTGTAAAGATCCCAGAGGTTTGACTATTTCTTCTTTATTGTGTTGAGACCTATGTTACCCCAAGTTTTCGAGACGGGGATGGTTTTTTTTTTTGGGCTGTTTTTGGGGATGATAGGGGATGGCTATATAAAAATGGAGAAAATTTCAAATATATAAGGAAATTTCAAATATTCATAGATAACAATGATATAAGATTCATCATATGCATTATAGATCCTCATACATACATTTGTGTTGAATTAAGAGTTCACATGAGAGTTGAACGAATTAGCAAATGTAAAACCTCAATTGCTTTCATAATTCATTGTCAATATGCATGTCATTTTTAAAAATAGTATACAAGTTATTGATAAAATGCTCAAAGGCTGCAAGTTTCACTTTCATCTACAATATGAAAATACAAAAACAAAGAAAGTTTCATTTTATTTCCTCATTTAGGGCAAGTTGGGGTGTAGGGGTTGTTGGCATGACAATTTTCTTTATCTAACATTGATTAAGTAGTTGATGATGAGTACCATGATAGTGAATTGTATGCACTAGGTGTGATTGAAGGTCTAAAGGATAGGGGGTCGCAGGGGGCTTGGATGTAGCCCCCATGCCCACGTTGAAGGTAGTTCTGGCAAGGTCGTTAAGTTGAGTTGGAGATTTTTTTCTCTTAGGACTTAGTATTTTTTTAGAAACATTGTTTTTTTAATAGGGATGACCAGCCAATCCTAGGACGGGTGGGAGATGTCACAAATGTCCCTGCCTATCTTGGAGATGGTTAGCTGTACCCTTTTGTATTTTGGGATGTCCCTAAGTTTTCGGGACATCCCTTGTATTTTTTCAAAAAATTGGGGATAGCTCGAGGACATCCCCTAGGCGTCCCCCATTCTTGAAAATCTTTAGGAAATGAGGATGCCTCCAAAAAAATTGGTGACATGTCCCTGGATTTCCTTGGTTGAGACATTTCATATTTTATTAGACATTTTTTGACATCCTTTTTTAAACCATTCTAGAAGAAATTCCACTTGATTGTTGCTTGAGTTGTCAGTTGCTACATAAATAAATTGTCATGATACTTTAATGCTCGATCTTTCCATGTGAATGCTAGACTTGGCAGAGGACCTATTTTTAACTACTGTGTAATATCCTAAATTTGAGGATCCACCTCCCATGTTTGACAAACCTACTCTAGTCAAGTGGGTGTCGAAACAAAAGGGAAAATAATGCATTGTCCTCTTCATATTTATGTGAATGTGCATTAATCTCTTAATCAAAACTCAACATCATAGTGACCCACTTCTGTTGTTTTGGGGACAATACACTTTGTGTATATAAGATTTCAGGTTATTATGATTTGTTTTGATCTAGAATTTGCTGCCCAAGAGGTGTAGTTGCTAGAGGTAAATTGCATGTAAAATAGCCATCATCTCCTTTTTGTAAGCTTATCTAGCTAAATTCTTCCTTGTTAGTTGCTTTCTTGTGAAAGCAATCGGTCATCCCTCTTGCATCAATATCTCACCCATGCTTTTCATTGAGGCATCAAACTCTAGGAAAAACTTTTTTTTTTGAAAATTTGGCATTGCCAAAACTAGTGTGGAACACAATAGATTCAAGGGCATGGAAGGCCCACTTTGCTTCCTCATTCCAAAGGAAATAATTATTTTTGAGTAACACCTTGAGGGATCCAACAATTTTATCATAATACCTAACAAACATCTTGTAATAGCTTGTCAAGCCTAAGAACCTTGTGCCAATTATACATGGCCTCAATTCTTCCCAAATTTACTTGTACTCTCTTTTGTGAAACAATGACCCAAATGCCTCTTGTTTGACAAAGGCACATTTAGAGCACTTGGCAAATGGAAAATGGCCCTCTAATGTCTTGAGGGCAATATCGACGTGCTTGACATGATCGACCATAGTGTGACTATAAATGAGAATGTAATAAAAAAACACCAAGATGAATTTGCGAAGGAATCCTTTGAACACCTTATTCATCAAGCTTCAAAAGTTAGGAGCATTAGTGAGACCAATGGGCATCACCAAAAACTTGTAGCGACATTCATGTGTCTTGAAAGTTGTTTTAGGATTTTTCTCTTTGACTTGATTTTGGTGATAGCTTGAATAAAAGATCCAACTTAGTAAAAAATCAGCCCCATAGAGCTCATCCAATAAATCATCTATAACCGGAATGTGAAAATTGTCCTTTATGGTCAACTTATTGAGCTACCAAAATTGGGGCACATCAACCATCCCATATCCCTTTTATGCACCATCTAGAGAGAGAGAGAGCATATATGTTAGAGGTCAGTTGATAGTCCCCCATGGTGATTTTGACATTACAACACTTGCCACCACATGACATAGTGTTAGCATTGGCCATCATAATCTAACAATTATTGTAGGAATAGACAATATTAAAGTTGGTCAATGAGCTTTTGACTAGTGAAATTATTAGTTTTGCCACCTTTAATTAGCTGAAACATAGCCATTGGATGGCTTGATTTAGCAAATAAATTTTAGTGTTTTGGGGGGGTTGAGAAAAACTTGAGAGTGCATGAATGTAGATGTGAGCCTCCATAGTTGATTCTTGTTGTAATTTTACCTCTACCTCCTTGTTTGAAGATTTGTTTGTATCATAAGGAACCGTTGCTGAAAACTTGAATCAATGAGATACAACCTCTATGCTCTGCATTTGTGATGCAACCATAGATGGAGGGTTTGATGAAGACTCTCAAGCCATGCACCCTAAGCCCTAGAGCAAGCATCAAACAACTAGATCTAATCAAACAATGAAAATACAAAATATATATCAAGTGCATAGAGAAAATGATGTCTTTATTTAATCCACAATAACTACATTAAGCTGTTAGCAATTACAAGTAGGCCTTTTAGCCTTACAACAATTTATAGACCAAAAGGTCTTACAATCAATATGATAGGCTGCTTTAGGAACTATTGTGACGCGGGGATGTGTCCCCCTCACCTCCCCTCCCCTCCCCTCCAAATCCTTATGTTTTTGGGACGAGGATGTCTCTGGGATGTAAGGACGCGGGGGAAACGTCCCTTGCCACACCCCCACCTCTGTTGAGATGCCCAAGACAACAACGGGTATGTTGAGACATCCCCAGGATGTCTAGGGGACTCCTAGGAGTCTCTCGACTTCTCAAGATGCCCAAGCAACACCCTCAGCTGGTAGAAAAAAAGTGTTTAAATTCAAAACTTTTTTTTTTAGTAACAACACCTGAGGTCAAATCCAAATGGCCAATGGGCCCCACCAAAGCCTCTCAAACCCTATAAAATGTCCTAAAATCCTCATTTTGCTCACAAACTCATTTCAACAAGGTTGAGGAGTGAAAGAGTGAGAGTGAAGTGCTCTAGGTGTAAGAGGGTTGAAGAGGAGAAATAAGAAGAGGAAGGAGGATTCTACACCAAGTTGGAAGGATTTTTCAAGCATAAGGTAGGATTTTGACTATTTTTTAATTTTTTAATTAGTTTCATATTCATATTTTATTTTTATTCATAATTTCCTAGACATGGCTACAAGTTCATTGTTCATCTTGTCATCAAGATTCAACATTGAAATTTGAAAATAAAAATAAAAATAAAAATAAAAATAAAAATAAAAATCATATTCATAGACATGGTTGTAGGCTATCATATATAATTTTCATTATTTAAGTATTGTTTACAAATTAGTAAATTGCTTTTTGTTTATATGTTCAAATTTTTAATTTTAATTTTGACATTTGTCAAACTTGGATGAAACTTTTGTGTATTCTTTGCTTTTGTGCTTCATGCAACTTGAAGTAAGAAAAACAAAAGTGAAATCCTTGGTTGATAAAGATTAAGAGCAAAGATTTGTATTTGTGCATCCTCTAATTTTGCACTCTGTGCGACTTGTAAGAAAAACAAAAATAAAATTTGTGTCTTAATCCTTTGCATTATGTGCATGCAAAGTTTGAATTTTAATTTTAAATTATAAACTTATAAATTTTATATTGTTTATTTCATAGTTACAATGAGTTCTCATGGCATGAGTGAGGATGAGGTTAAGGTTCAATTTCAAAGTGGAAATGAATCCGATATGCACTTGAGGCTTATGAAAATGTAGAAGTAGAGAGGGTGATCGTGAGACCCAAACCATGAGTTCCATGGTGAGTGCAATTGCAAATATGAATTGCCCCTCCACAATACTGATTTTTTTTGCTAAGGGTCCCTTTTGATCATAAGTCTCATTTGAAATAATTTGCAACAAAATTACAAAGCAAGCCTAGGACATTTGGGGGCACAAGGTTGTGGAAGTGCCACTTTTGTGGTCTTCAATTTCAAGGCAATATTACTTGAGTTAATGCCAACCTCCATATATGAGGAAAAGGTGTGGATATATGTGAGTTTTTGGCGTCACCAAATAACCTAAAATTTAGGGATGAGTATGTAGGCTATGGGGTGTTGGTAGTGAAGACAATGTAGTTGCACCTATATCAACTTATTGGTCTCATAGGCCAAGCAGTCATTAGAGCCAACCACATGGTTTTACTTCTACTTTGTAGAGGCAATTTACACGTATGCCATTTTCTCCTTTTGTGGTTTATGCAACATAGGCGAGGGGGAAACACAAGTTGACAAGTGATGCTCCTAACCCAATAGCTAAATTATTCATTGTGCAGATGAAGGATGATGTAGATGATGCCATTGGAATTTTTTTTTCTTTGTCAATGACATTCCATTCCATGGGACTTGATCTCCTTATTATAAGGAGGCAATGACGATGATAGCAAGGGCAAGACCATCATATGTGCCATCAAGCGAGACAAAATTGAGGACCACAATTTTGGATAAGAACTATTCCAAAATAAATGTGTGAATGAGTAAAATGAAGGAATGTTGAGTGGCAAGTGGATGTAGTATAGTCATGGATGGATGGATGGACATTAGGCATTGCCCACTTATCAATATCATGGTTACATGTTCAAAGGGACCATAATTTCTTAAGGCAATTGATTGTTCAGGGCATCACAAGGATGCCAATTTTCAATTTTAGATCTTCAAGGACACTATTGAGGAGGTTGAGCCATAAAATGTGGTCCAGGTAGTGACAAATGTGGCCCATGTGTGCAAAGCTGCAATTAAATTAATTGAGGCAACTTATAGACATATTTGGTGGACTCCTTGTTGTATGCATTCCATGAATAACACACTCAAGGACATGGGAAAGATTGATTGGATCAAACTGGTGGTTAATGATGTTAGAGATGTGCATGTTTATATGCAACTACCACAACTCACATGCACTCTTCAGAACCTTCTATATGAAGGAATTCTTGAAACATGTCAAGACTAGATATGCATCCTATTTCATTCTCTTGGAGAGAATGCTTAAGTTGCAAGAGGCATTGCAACTAATGGTTATGAGAATATAATGGAATTAGTGGCCCGAGTCCAAGACATAGTAGGCGAAGAGGGTGAAGGATGTAGTGAAGAGTGATATTTTTTGGGGTGATGCAAACACAATCTCCATCATTATTCTAGTTTTCTAGGTCATTAGATATGGGGATGCCAATGCACCTAGCCTTGGAGAGGTGTATGAGTGCATTGATTCCATGCTAGAGAAAATGAAGTTTGGTGTGCGAGAGGATCTGACATTAGTATTCTACAATGAGCACATTCAACCTATCATTCATTAGAGATGGAGAAGCTCAACACTCCCTTTCACATGGTTGTCTATGCATTGAACTCCAAGTGATACATACTAAATCCTAGTAGAGTTACACCCATATAGGATGTTGAGGTGAAGGAATGGTTTAGGAAGGCCATCCAGAAGATGTATGGTCTTGAACATGCTAGCATCATTTGTATTGAGTGGAATTTTTTTTCCACTTTTAAGGGTTATTCTGAGGAGGCCAAGATGGATAAGGGAACTATGTCACATGAGGACCCAATTTTATGGTGGACTATGCATGGACCAAATTATATGTCTATGCATCTATCCATTCATTTGCTATCTTAGGTTTTTAGTTCATTTGCTGTTGAGAGGAATTGGTCTACTTATAGCTTCATCCACTCCCTTAAGAGGAGCATTCTTATCTCTAGGAGAGTAAAGAAGTTTGTGGTTGTACATAGTGCCTTGCATCTCATTAATTGCAAGACTCTTTTGTACAAGGAGAGTCCAATAATGCGATGGGATGTAGAGCTTGAGGAGCCAACAGAAATTGCTGAGGATGCTACATAGACATGGCTGGTTGATATTAATATAGAGCAACTTGACCATGTGGAGTCCGAGTCTAGCAGTTCTAATGATGAATTTGGGGATTGTTAGAGGCCACACTTCACTCCATTTTTTTATTTTGAACATTTTGATTTGTTATCACCATTGTACTCATTGTAATTATCATTATGAAATAATGAATATAATATAAATTTTGAATTTGACATTTCATTGTTTAATGATAAATTGTTAATATTCACTTCAAAGAACTTAGTAGTTTCTAAGTTTTAACTTTTACTAGTTTGCAAAAGTTTCATTTGTAATTCTTATACATCTTTTTGTAACCATTTTTTTCAAGTATTATATGTATTTCAACACCACCGCCCACTATCACCCAACTGCCACCCCTTGTCATCCCTAAACTAAGGCCCTTAGTCCCCTTGTCCTTGAAACTCATCCTCGTGTCCCCTCATCAGGAAAATATGTGGAACTTTGTTAGAAAATGATGTCTATATTTAATCCACAATAACTCATTAAGCCACTAGCTATTACAAGTAGGCCTTTTAGCCTTACAACAATTTATAGGCCAAGGTCTTACAACCAATATGATAGGCTGCACTACGTTCTCATTCCCAAGCTACACATTATAAACTAGTTCTACGACATGAGAAATACAACAAATCTTCAATATCATGCCTACACCATGAGAAATGCATAATCAAATCCACACTTGTGCTATTGAAATCATGATCTCAACTACTTGGATTCACACTCGGATTTGGTCTTCTGCTTAGACCTTCAATTCTATTTTCAATTCTATTTTGAACCCTTAGATCAAGTTCTATCCTTTCACTTCCAACCTTTCTACCAAAATGACTCTTAATTCTTGGTTTATATAGATGACTATCCAAAGGAAACCTATTACATCATTCAAGGTAGAAAAATCACTATCACATAATCCAAATGTAAATTAGGGGTGTCCTTATGAAACATTTATCAATTACATCCTCTTTTTGTCAACTCCTTGGCATAAGAAAACTGCAATTATTTGGCGAGGACCCATATGACCTCAAATCACTAAATATATATATATACCTTGGGAATGATTTTTGTTGGCCCCCTTTTTAAAAACTCCATAGTAGACCAAGGACCACTTGCAACCAAAACAACCTTCAATACAAGAGAGAAGCAATGAAAATGCTACTAAGCTAGAGAATTCATTAGATGCAAAATGAATTGGTACAATATAAAATGAAGAAACCTTCGTTAGAAAGAAAATGATGAAACCCTAGGATATACTAAGATCACGGCAATTTTCTTAATCATATGATATAGGACACAAAAAGTGAATGACCTATGTAAGATTAAGTATGTATGTGTGAATAGGACCTAATAAAAAAATAGTTAATATACCATCTTCACAACCAAAACAACATTCCACACAAGAGAGAAGCAATAGAAATTCTATGAAGCTAGATAATTTATTAGATGCAAAATGAATTTGGTACAATATACAATGAATAAATCCTTGTTATAAAGACAATGATGAAACTTTAGGACATATTAAGGTTATGACAAGTCTCTTAATCATATGTTATAAGACACAAAAAAGTGAATGACCTAAGTAAGTTTAAGTAAGTTTGAATACAACCTAATTAAACTATAGTTAGATACTATACCATTTTCACACCAACATCCCCCTTTAAGTGCAACTTAGGGAGTAAGATAAAATGTAAAGATGTAAGGATAGGTCTTGATTACAAGGGCATGTTAGGTACCCATGTACAAACAAATAAATATCTCACAAACGAAACAAAGGAGAAAACCTTGTAGGAAAAAAATCTTCTCCAAAAGAAAAAAAAAAGACGCAAAAAAAAATGTACAAGTGTAAGAAGGAAGGAGTACTCAACATGACCCTCTAAGGGCTACTTTTGTCACCAAAGTACAATTAATGTTCCCCATATAGGAGAGAAAGAGAGAGACTATGTATCCCCCCCAACAATGCATAATCTCTTATAGTATTGGTGGATGCTCGATAAAGGATGATAATGAAGATCCATGAATGCTAAAGAACATTCCTCCCCTTGAGAAGAAACAAAACCAAGTACAGATTCAAGATGTTTGATGATATTGTTGTAGATGTCTCTAAATTTTGCTTAGGTGTCACTATGTTGATATGAAAGTATGCGATAATCAAATTAGGTACAAGCCCAATAAATGAATGTATCTATCCAAGACCATGTCAAAATGAATGAAGAACTAGTTCCAAAGATGAAGATGGTGTGGCAACAACTATGATGGGATTGCCGCCAAAGAGGGGACGAATGTCCTGAAGTGTGTTTTCCAAAATTTGTAAGATGGGACTCACAAAGAAAACTTGCAATATTTGTCGAGTACTCATCCTATTGTATCAAATTTGGAAGACTATAATATATTTTCTACAAATAATGACTCAAAGCAAAAGAGATGGATATGTGATCTCAATGTATGTCACCCAACTATACTAGCCATCCCATGATGATGTGTTCACATAAGATGTTTGAATATGAACACTTGGAGATGAATTTGTGAATGTTGGAACACAAGAATCGTTATCCTTAGGATAGTGACATTAGATAAAGAAGACAAAGCCTCTAAATTTGGATTAGGATTCATAGAAACCACATAATCAATGGATATATTTTTAGGAGCATTATGAGAAGCCTTAATGCCATCACAACTATCAAGGCCTACCAAACAATTGAGCTCCTCGTGTATTGTCATCATATAGTAGGTTATCACAATCATTAAGGGGTAGAATACTACTAGTAACATGATCATTTGGGAATAGAGAGAGATGTTGGTCTCTAAAGATCTCCCAAATTCTGATCCAAAGATTGTATGTGCACACAATATGTGAAATGCAACCAATTCTATCAAAATCAACATTACTACCAATCAATCTGAGGACATGATCATTCTTGATATCTTCTGCTTGCAATTAGGTGTATTTGGTGTAGGGACAAGTCCATAGAGATGTGGTAGGAGATGAATCCACTTGATATGTTTTAGGATGTTTTCTTTCCAAGACTTATAGTTCCCTTTTTTCAAAATGATTACATAAGGATGAGTTGTAAAGCCCATGATTTTACAAAGACTCCTTATATAGATTAGAGATCAAAACATGTGAAATTGAAACCTTCACAACATAAAAGAAGGTCTAATATTTTGCAAAATGTCTAAAGTGGAAGTCAAAATAGAAATAGTGACTTGAAATTGAAATAATAGATACTTAGGGAAAAATCAGGGAAATCCAATAAATGGTTGTAATGTACACAAAACCAACTTTCCAACATCTATTTGTTTGTAAAAATATGACACCATACACTCAAGTTATGGCTCTTAAAAATATATTTCTCATTTATGGCATAAAAATAGGTGCATGTACCATTTGGGCAACCATTGGGTGGCCCTGCTAGCTGGCATTGAGCAATCATGGCCAAATTGGTGGAGGTGAGGGCGATGACAAAATTAGGAGGCTCTACTTGCAAGGATTAGCCCCTTGGCTTCCATAGGACTAGGGGCTTTGGCCTTGGGATCCTTCGTCTTTAGCCCTAGGTCACCCATATGACTGGGGGTTAAAGCCTTTAACCCTTGAGTTGTAACGATGTCACCTCATGTTTCCTATACTTAACATTAAAAATATGAAATTATACTAGTTATTGCAGTGCCAACACAAATGAATCTTCATTGCAATGACACTCAAACTACACAATCATGGAAAATAGAAGTATGATGATGTACGAATGTACAAAATTGTATAGTTGTACATAAATTTTCTATTAAATTTCTCTAAATTAAAAAAAAAGTACACATTTTCTAGCACCAAATCCTATTGTTCCTCATATGGATTTATAGGTTGTTGAACCTTCTGAGCTCCATTGTGAGGTCATTTTTGTATTAGGATACATTGTATGAAAGCTCTTGGATGAAAGTCTCCCAAAAGAGAAAAGGGAATTGCAGTTTTGGAGCTTTGATACCATGTAAGAGTTGTTGACTAACTCTACATTAGCCCAAGGATCACCTACAACCAAAATAAACTTCCACACAAGGGAGAAGCAATGAAAGTGCTATGTAGCTAGAAAATCCATTCGATACAAAATGAAACTAGTACAATATACAATGAAGAAATCCTTGTTATAAAGTCAAGGACGAAACTCTAGGACATATTAAGATCATAACAAGTGTCTTATTCATATGATATGAGACAAAAAGTGAATGACCTAAGTAAACTTAAGTTTCAAATGTGAATTGGACCTAATAAGTAACTAGTCAGGTAATATACCATGTTCACACCAACACTTTATTCATTGCAAGGTCATGGGATGAATCCTTGTTATCCTCCAAGTAAAAGTAAACAACTTTGAATTGAGTCATTTAACTTCACACCACTCAAATAATTAAATATGATCAAATGAAACTCGGTGTCACATAATGGCCTCTAGATGTTGTGTTTCCCTTTAGGCATTGTTGCACAAGTTGTAGACTATCAAATACCTTTATTTTCATGTGGTAAAAAAAGATTGACCAATGACCATGTGCCACTGCAATACACATTCTTAGGCTTGATAAAGATTATTGTTAGAACCACAAAGCCAAACACTAATTGGAACTTCATAAATCTGCCAAACAAATAGAAAAAAATACAAGAAAAAAAAAACATGTAAATTTTGGTGATGCAAGCTTACATAACCCTTGAGATGCTTTTGCACCAATTTGTGATTATTTTCCTAGTTTTGATCATAGTTAAATTTTAGTCCCTTGGTGGTCTTCTTTACCAACTTTTTCATTGATAACCTATGGATAGTGGTGGGCTTATTTCCAAGATCTCCCAACTTTTGTTAGACGAGTGAGAAGAGGGTCTCAAAACATTTTTGTGAGTTGCTAGCTTGTACTCTACCAATCATGCTATCACAATAACATTTTCCATAGTTTTCTTATTATTCATCTTGACGACTATTTGAATCTCTACTTTTAACCTAAGTTGAAACAAGTTTTAAGAAAGGATTTTGAAAGTTCATAAGTCAAAATTGAACATACATTGGGCAATGTATTTAGTTACCATTTTAGTTTCTATGTAGTTTCCATTTGGGTCCTCATATTTGCTAGGATCAAATCAAGCTAGAAGGGTTTTCACAAATTTTGTCACATTGTAAGGCAAGGCCTTGTACATCAGAGATACTCTTGGGTTGTCATGCCTTCTAAAGAAAAGTTGGTAGTGGTGAAATGTTCATCATTTGGAACCTTATGAACATCAAGGTAATGCTCTATCATGCCTAATCATGTGCTTGCTCCATCATCATGAGATTTGGAGGCCTACAAGTTACCCAAATTGTGCAGTGCAAAAAGAAGGCTCTATATCCTTACTTGCAATGCCCAATGGGAATAATACATGTATGTATTGAAATAGCTGCCAAATTTCAAGCAAGCAATGCACAACTATCCTAAGTGGCAATTTTCAAACTTCAAACTTGTGTAAATCACACTTGCATTAATGATGATATCTCGTGATCAATCTATCTTGTTAAGAGCGAATTAACTACTAATATTATACAAAAACCAAGTCATATAACTATTAAGTTTATAGGAAAACCACAAATAAAGTAACCACTAATTTTATAGAAAAATCAAGAGTAAAATAACCAATTTTGATAGGAAAACATATTGTCTTATATTAATCCTCACTAATTTTTATTTTTTGTTTGCATGTATTTAGGATCGGTGTATGCTATCAATGAAATTTTAATAAAAGTTGAAGAGGCAGAAATGTCCACACTATGGAGATTAGTGGCTGTCCATGCATCTAGGGATAAAAGCATTCCTAGATAAATACTAAATCAAAAGCGCATAAGAGATCTCCCCAATTATTTGACTTGGAAAATGAGGGGACAATTGGAAACATGACCTAAAATATTTTTTGAAGAAACTAGAGAAGATAATAGAGAATAAGTTCTATTCATTGCAATTTTATTTGTAATAGTAATAGAGGTATGCTACAAGATATCATGCAATGAAACATGATTGCTAGGCCACAAAGTAGTTCTATAGGGGGAAATAATCCCCATCAGTGATTAAGACTCCTCATGTAGAATTGATAAACCATTTGAAACATTCATAAAAATGAAGAAAAGTTAACAAGATATTTGAATATTCCTTAAAAAAATATTCATGTTCATTGGGATAGACTTATGTTTTGAAAGATGATCTTATCCCACAGGGAGATACTCTATAGGCTTAAAATAGTGATTGTTCTTGTAGACACTGAAAAATGTCCTACTTCTCTGAATGTCATTTTTTCCACATCACTCTCTCTTCTTCCTTGCATAATTAAATAATTTTAATTATTTAATTATTTTGTTTGGTCGCATTCTTCTATTAATTAAATAATTTTAATTATTTAATTAATTCATTTCCTTGTCTTTATTCTTCTTTGATTAATTAAATAAATTAAGTCACTAATATTTCTCCCTATAATTAAATAAATTATCATTTATTTAATTATTGCCTCTTCATCCTTCATCTATAATTAAATAATTATTTTAATTATTTAATTATTCATTTAGCCTTTTCCATCTACTATTAAATAATTGATTTGCTTTAATTATTTAATGCCCCTATCTTATTTCTTTCACTTTAATTAAATGGTTGCACAATAATCATTTAATTAAATATCTTTTTTCCCTCTTCCATAAATAAATAATCAAAATGATTATTTAAATCTCCTACTTCTCCATTTTTCTCCACAAATAAATAATCTAAACGATTATTTATTCCTTCACATGCTTCTCCCAAATTAAATAATATGATTTAATTGTGAAGATTCCTTTTTCCAATTAAAATTTATTATTTAATTTGCCTCTACTACTTTCCCTCCACTTCTTTCTTTTAATTTCAACCATTGATTTCCTTTGGTCTTCAAAGAATCTTGACTGTCTATCTATAGCCATCCCTAACCCTAACCCTTTTGGTGCAAACAACCTCCATGTTGATCTTGGCATCTTCTAGACTTTCGATTTCAATTTGTTTGTTCGAGTAGCTTCTCTAAAAGAACGCTGCCTCTATTTTGGTTGAACAACCACATTCTCCAAAGTTCTTGTTGTCATATCATTGTCATTTGTAGGTATTGGGCACTTCAAAATCTAAGGGAAAAGCTTTGCAACTTGAGAAAGAATGGAGGAGAAGCAAGGGCGATAATCAACTATGATAGGGAGTTTTCTTTTATGCTTTAATTTCGTTATTCCTTGCTTCCTTTGATCATTTGTACTCTCTTTTTAGATTTGGGATTTTGGCTTAGATCTTAGGTAGAGTGGTTGCTACTTGGTCTTACTATTTTGTATTTTCGAATCTTACATTTGGTGAACCCAATGTAAAACTTACAATTTTGCAGAAAAATTTGTTTGTTTTCTTGTTTGCTTTTGTTTTTTGTAGGTTATAGCCAAGAATTCACACAAAAACCCGTCATCTTCTTTTGAGCACAAAAAATGGACATATAAAATCTTATAAAATGGACTTACGGGTTTTGTAGGGCTCGCTTTTAGCTTTAAAATTTTTACGGTTTTAAATTTTGTTGAGTTTTGAAAATTATGGCCGTTTTAGTACTTGCTGCTTTTTTTAAATTTAGCTATTAAGAGTCACGTTTTCTTTTGTTTCTAACAATTTTTTCATGTAGGATTTTACAAAACGTTTTCTAGATTTTGAAGGTCTATGTCTTATCTTTCCATAGCTTTTTACGGTTTTGAATTTCGTTTAGTTTTGAGAAAATTATCGTTGTTTTAGTTTGTTGTTTTTTTTTATTAATAAAAAGGGGGTAAAAACTTTATTGAAATCAGAAAGCATCAATACATAGGAAGAAAAGGACCAAGGTCCCAAGGAAAAACAAGATCACCGACCCAAACAGAGAAAACAACCGACACCATTAACTGTCACCATTTCCAACCCTATCCTCACCAAGAATATTCGTTAAATCAAGACGGAGCTCCTGAGGAACCAGCTCCCACTCCTCAATTCTCCATCCCTCATCATGCTCAGAAGCCCATTTCGCCAAACAGTCAGCAGCCCTATTCCACTCCCTTGGAATATGGACAAAAGTCACCATTTCCATCAAAGAACTAACCCGCAAAATTTGTTGCACAACCCCAGCCAACTGCCAGCTGACATCCGCCACTTTCTGCTCAATAAGCAAATTGATCAAGATCTGGGAATCAGATTCACAAACAATCCTTCTCCACCCCAAAGCATGAGCCCTCTCAAGAGCGTTAAGAATAGCAAGCCCTTCCACTAGGTTGATGGTCTGTATCCCTTCATAAATTGAAAAGAGGAAAATCACTGAGCCCAAAGAATCTCTACCAATCCCCCCGATACCAGCCGGACCCGGATTTCCCCTTGAAGATCCATCAGTATTGATCTTCAAAACACCTTCCGAGGGAAGTTGCCATTTGCCATCCCTATCAATCTTTTTCTTCCCACGACGACCTCTAATAGCCCTATTCAAGGCCAGGGATGATCCTTGAATCCCCAATCTCTCCACCACCTCAGTATCCTTTTTCACCAACGGGAATTCCACTTCACACTTAGCTTTCACTGTTTCCTGAACCATGCCAAGAAATTTCTGCCAAATTTGTTGAACCAGCCTCTGTTCCCCTCGAAATATCCTTCGATTGCGCTCCAGCCAGATCTGCCACTTTTAGTTTGTTGTTATCATTAAAGTTTTTTAGCTATTTTTTTGGGTTACTAATCTCTCTGTTTTAGCATGTGGCATCAAGTTGGGAGGAAGATTTAAAACCGTTTCTTTCAAAACAAATTTTGTGCCCTTTCTTTTATTTGCTTAGTTTAGAGTTATTTTGCAAGAGTTTTTTTTTAGAAATCTTCACTCATGTTTTTTAAAAAGAACAAGAAATTGCACATTTCATTCATGGGTTTAAGATGGATACAACTTGCATACTCACTCATATGGTTTTAAAAAGAACAACTACAAACTGCATTGCACACTCATAAGGGTTTTAAAATGAGCATGCATTGTCACTCATGAAGGCTAAAATGAACAACAATTTGCATATTTTCACTCATGGGATTTAAAATTGACTTGCATCACATTTCATTGGTCTAAAAATAAGTCAAGTGCTTGTTTGACACCATAAGTTGGCTTAAAATTAACTTGTGTCTACTTTTTCTTGTGGTTTGCATTTTTCCTCTAGATGTGTATGCTCTTCTCTTGCGCCATTTGGTGATCTTGAGAATCAAAAGCATCTTTTGGAATTTGTATAACCACCCACACATTTGGTTTTGGGCTTTTCTTTTTAAAATGAACATCATGCAAGTGTGAGAAAAAGGTTTTGTGTATGCTCTCTCCTTGCGCTTTGTGCAATCTTGGAGATCAAAAACAACATACTTATCTAGCTTTTGTTTACCCTTAGAGGCCCTGCCTCTCTACTTGTGAGAAATAACGACCCAAGTGGTACTTTGTTTCGGTCCATTATATAAATAATTGTGATTGTACGAAAAGTTATCAATCACTTGGTGCGACTATTCTATACCAACAAAAGTCTCCCTCAGTATTTGTGAGGTACGTAGAAACCCTTATTGAGGGCTATGATGTCTCTTAATTGAGCAAACTGCCGCATGTACACATTGGTATTACTTTGAAATACAGTTTAATAACCACTTGTTGTAGAAGTCAAAAACACTTTTACATACTCGTGCAGGAGGTCGGACCTCCGAAGCTGCCCTACATTCACTATTCATTGTAGAGAGAGGAAATCCCTCAACTCATATGATCTTCAGATTTTCGGGGGTAAGAGATTTTGGTGTGCTTGTGCCATGTAAGGGGGAGCCAGTGTCACCAAGATCTCTAGCTATCTACTTTGTTTAAGTGTTTGGAGCAATCCAAGTACGGACTCAATAAGTAGTATCTTTTTCCATCCTAGTTTGTGCATTGTTTACGAGTGTTTTCATACACATTGCAATTATACATTTTCACACTCAGATTAGACCAAACAAGTGTTTTCGTACTATTTGCTGTGTTTTCCAAAATCAATTTCACAAAGGAACACCAAAAATTAGTCAAATATCGACCAAAAAACTTGAATACACAGAATACCAATTCAATCTCAAATATTTATCATTTTGATAGTGATCTTATTATCTTAAAAACATACTTGCAATATCTAATCAGTTCATATTCCCCCATTTTCATTTAGCTTTTCCTTTCATTTAGGTTGCATTGTTCATCATTGCCTTGCATATTTTAGGTTAATTTAGGTTGCACTTACCTTCTAGATTTTAGACATAGGAAGTTTATCAAGCCTTTGGACAGTCCATGGTTACTTATTTAGATTGTCATTGTCATTTATCTTTTTATCTATCAATCTTTGTCATCATCATCTTGGTCAAAATTTGGGTCTCAAACTTGTGTCTTAGTTTAGACTCATCTTGTCAATCTATCATCTTCTCAATATTGGTCATTAAAAGGCGCAATAATAATTTGGTTTGTTACCTTAGATCTACATAGCTTGGTTAGCATCCTTTTTCTTAAATCTTAAGGTTAATCCCTTTAGTATCATTTAGCATCCATTGGTCGCATTTAGTTTCATTTTGATCATAGCATCATTATCATCTTATCATTCTTTGGTCTTGGATTTGGGTGCATTGTCATTTTGCATCCTTATATATCCAAAAAATCACAAAAATACATAGCTTAATCTCATCTTGGACTTAGTTGCATCATTACCTTTGATCATTGATTAGCATTCCTTAGTCTCATATCTTTATCTTTGATAATTGATTAGTCTCCCTTTGGTAACATTTGGCATCCATTGGTCTCATTTAGCTTCATTTAGCTTCATCCTTTGGTCTTAAGGTCACCATTATCCTTGCATGGTCATCTTGCACCCTTATATAAAAAAAATCATAAAACATAGCTTAATCTCATATAATCTTGCATTCCCATCTTGGATCAACATAGATTGGTTAGTATCCTCTATCTTAAATCTTGAGGTCCACATCTTTAGTATCATTTGGCATCCACATTGGTCTCATTTAGCTTCATTTTCTTTGGTCATTATCATCCTTGCATTATCATTTTGCATCCTTATATCCCCCCCCAAAAAAACATAGCATAGTCTCATATCCCTTTTGCATTAGCACCTTGCATTGCCATCCAAAGGTCACAAGTTTTATATGGTCCTCAGTAAGTTTTCCTTATCCATCCTAATCCAAATTCATGACCATGTCTTTAGTTTACCTTGATCTTCTTCGTAGTCAAGTTGAATACCAATCAATCCTCAGTTGTCAATACAAATCACCCATAGTCTCGAGTCATTTGTCCGTCTACCCATCTTACCAACAATCCATAAGCTCTAGTCCTCCATCCATCTACCCTCCCTATCAAGAACCAGTTAACATAATGCATACCATTAATCCCCAACAAACTTTCATTAATCATCCTTATCCTAACCTTGACAAGGGAAACCAACCTTCCACTAGTCCATTCCAATCCTATCCTAATCCATTCCAATCCACCACATCCTATTCTAATCCATCATCCACTCCATCCCAAACTACAATACCATCCAATAAAAGCACATTGATTATTTCTCTCCAAGGACAACTAGCAAAGTAACTTGTTCGACTCGTAAATGAAAACAAAGTTAAGCAATCCAATCACATTGCTAATCCTACACCATCCAACCATTTGTCAGCATCATGCCTCCATCCCTTACCAATACCGAAAAATATCTAGCTATTGAAACTCCATTATTGCCATGTCAAAATCCTGAGTCTATCAAAGAAAATCCTACCATTACCCAAAATCACATTCCATTGCTTAAACCTTGGTATATACATTTAAAGAAAAGACCAAAGCATGATGGAATAAACTTCATGACAAATCTAGATCAAGTTACCAAAAAATCACCTATAGATGCTCATAATATCCAAGTTAATCCAATCTCTAATCAAGATCCAATTCCCAATCATGTCATCCAAGATAAACCTATTCTTGATCAAAATATTACCATTGAACAAGAAATCCAAAATGATCCTCTCATTGACCTTTATACCATCCATGATCAAACATTTGAAGTTGGTCCTATCCAAACTCCAAACACCTCCATTTTCCAAAATGAGACACTTGCCTCCTTTGGACACATAGATAATCAAATAAATGATATGGATAACATCAAAGAACATAAAGAAGCTACTATTGATCAAGTCAAAGAAGAAGATACAAAAGCTACCGTGGATCAAATCGACATCCCAAATGATCAAGAAGAAACAAGCATGGCCAAGAATAAATCCAAAATATCCTATTAACTAGGATCATCCACCTTTGTCAAATCAGGCTTTCTCATCGAGAAGATTCCAAGCAAAAATTTCCACATACACATTGATGGGTTCACATCTTGCTTTCAAAGTAAAAAATACTCCATTGCAAATAAAATAGTTTAGAGCATGCAGTATCAAGGAAGAGGACTAGGTCTACATGAGCAAGGAATTCTAGAACCAATACAATTTCATGCAAATCCTAGACATTAAGGTTTTGGCTATTCTTCAATAAGAAAATCAAATGATGTTAGTGATACCTCAACAATATTAGGGGAGAATTTATCCAATACAGACATCAAAATGGGGGCCATGAGTAGTCCTTGTCATAAGGTTGTTGCCAATAGTCCTTCCATCCACACCATAAACCATCATTCCAACATAATTAATCCCATCAATTAGAACCAACAAAAACAAAATTCTTACAAGTCTAAAGCCCGAAATCAAATATCAAAGGCCATTGAATGCAAAAATCCAAGTGGACAAACAAAGTTAAAATGGATCCCAAAGAAAAATGGATCAAGTAAAGAAAAAATTTGAAATCAAAATGTGAAGTCACAAGAAAAGAAGTCTCGCACATGTAGCAAATGTCCACTTCATTCAAAATGGTTATCACACAAGTCAACTAAAAGAGTTAGTTCCAAACATTATCCCAATCAAAATTCCAAACTCCATCATCCACTATCCCAAGTTTAGAAAATAAAATTGCTACATCCAAAATGCCAAATAGTTCATCCACACCTACCATCATCCATCATAATCCTACATCTCACCTAAAGTGTAAACATCTTACTTCACAAATTCGTCGCATCTTGGTAGAAACTCTTTATTATAAGGACTTACATGGAACTTTATCATGATGTGCGTATTTCGATAAGGAAAAACCTAGTGCCAAAGAGGATCACAATGACATCAATCAGTTGTATGCAAGTGCTATGATTTTGACAAGATAACTACTCCATAAAGGTCACTATTGGAATATCATGACACTAGATTCTACATCAACACCATCAAAGGATTCAAAACAATAAAGGATCATCTTGAACATCAAGAAATGAAAAAAAGAAAAGAAAAAAAAGAAAAAGAAAAAGAAAGAAAGGAAAAAGTAAAGAGAATTTCATTCAATAGTGAAAACCATTTATATGACACTTTGGATAAGTACCATGATGAAAACCTGACAAACAAGCATCATGTGTAAGAGCAATTATCTATGTGGACCATTACACTTGGAGGAAAGTTGTCTCATCTCCCATGCCTTTCTCATGACATTTCCATCTATCCATCCAATCCATATCATTTCCATCCATTTTCCCACCTACCTTGATCTTGATAAGAAATGTGGTGCAAACATAAATCATGCTTTGAGAAAAACTCTTGACATGTCTATCCTTTGGTCATACACTATCCATGAAATATCATGTCATAGCCTTCATAGCATTATCCAAACCCATACCTTGGAGAAAAAAAACTATTCCTATGTGAAATAGTCCTTGGAGATCATATGCTAATTCTTCCATCCAATAATCCTCATTTCTCCTATCCTAATGTATGAGAGCTTAAACAAATCCCTCACAATCCTAAACCCCTCTTAGAACACCAAAATACTCATGAAAGACTCACACAAACTTTGTTGCAATTTGTATTAAAAATCGGTTAGATTTGTGAAACCAAATCACCAATCTCCATTAGAAAAATCATTATGCAAACATTACAAAGTCCTCAAGGGACTCAAGGGTTGAAACATGCCCATATGAAATATAAAATGACAACAAATTAATGAACTATAACAACAAATAAATCTTCCCTCTCATTCATCAAAACCCTTCCTACAAAACAGTGTGCAAACAATTTGCAATAACTATTGAATTTATCAACTCCCCATCAATGAGTATTGTTTTAGATGTTGTCTTTTATCTTCAACCTACAAATAAATTTTTTTCAAAACCTCTCATGGAGGATTCCAACACCCTCTTGAGCTTCTCCTCAACTTGCACTTGCATAAAAAATCACTTCCACCATTCAAATCCTTCAATCTGCAACACCAGGTAGTCTTTGTGCCCTACAAAAATCACTCTCCAATCTGCAAACACACCATCAAATCCGTTCTTGGAGATAAGCCACAACCTTCTCCTCTCTTCTTCTATTTTTCCTATGAAAAACTATCTCTAAATGAATGAAATTCAATTTTATTTCACCATGCTTTCCTGGAATGCAATTTCAAATGCATTTCATTGTCATTTTTCTTTCATTCCAAACTCCTTAAGAATATCAATGCCCACCTCCAGGAAGGGAAAATAAAATATATTTTCTAATCCTCCAAACTTAGTAAAAATTTAATATGGGCTTTAAAATGGCTTTCATGCTTTCTCAAATACAAAAAAAAGTAGATTCCTCAACTTGGGTGCCCACCTCCTGGGTTCCTATTTTTTAGGAGCTATGAAAATTCAAAATAGGAGTTACAAATGGATTTAATGGATTCCATAAACCGATACCGTTAATTACTTTTTTCTACTTTTTTAGTTTTAAAGCATATTCTCCATAATTCCCCTTCACCAATTTGACCCAATTTGAAATCAAATCCAAATTCAAAATTTTCCACATCACAAAATATTTAACTTCATACCAAAATATGAATTTCAATAATCAAACATGAAATCCAACACATCAAAATTGCAAAAAATAAAAAAAGACACCTTCAGGTTGACACAGGATTGCACTAAGCCATGGATGCTCTTGCATCATATCCTTTACCAAAATCAATCCATTATCCTTTCATACCTATTGCTAGACTTGGTTTTCCCTTGTCATTGGTTTAGGGATTCTAATCCACTTATCCAAGTTCCCTCCATAATCCCATCTAGTCCTAAGGTTGGTTATTCCAAATGCAACAAGCCTAATCCATACAATCTTTTTATGCAACCTACCACATCATCCAAAACATTTGTTGGCTTTGTTCCTAGCCTTGCTGTAGAACTTGATCCTTTAGTTACATTATCATCAACATGATATGTCTTTCCCAATCCTCACGGTGTTTTGGGATGTTTCGTCCCCATATCAAACAACGTTGTCATCATCATCACCTATAAATTGGTTTTAAGCTTGATTAGGGGCAAGATCATGTTTGACTGGCGAGGGAGCAAACCCGAGACACAGAAATAATACACACAACTTAGCAAACTTTACTATTATTCAATAATGAAAATCTTACATGTAGAGGATCCCAAATCCTTGAGCTCTGCGATACATGCAAGCTACAGAAGTTTCAGAAAAGATTCCAGCAATTACAGAAAATCCCCCTTTTCGCAGCATGCGAACTCTTTCCCCAAAAAAAAGCTATCCAAAAATCAAAAACTAGCCCATAAATGGCCCCTTTTTGGTTTGGAGCCAAAAACAACATCCGAGTTATGAGTTTTGGCGGCTTGGCGCCAAAATTACAATTTGAAATTCAAATTTCAATTCACATTCGAAAATTAGCACATTTCTAAAATATGCACCAACTTCTGGAAGCCATAACTTTTAATCTGACTGTCAGATCTTCAATGATAATACCTTTTTGGAAAGTTCTTGAAAATATGATTTTCCACAAAGTAGGCCTACGACAAATTACTTTGGGATTTTCGCAAAATTTCGGGCCCATTCGAAACTGTTTAGTGCCTCAAACTGGACTCGGAAGGTTTTTCAGGGCAAAAAGAATAAACTGGAACTTGAATAACTTTAAAATGGTGAATGATCTAGACCTGATTATTTCGTCAAAGTGCTTATTTTTTTGTCCTAAACCTGCCCATAAATTTCTGTCTTCCCACGCCTTCAAATTCACACCTACTAAAAATAGCAGTTGAGTAGAAAAAGCAGAAAAACAGTTCTGAAAGTTGGAAAATTTTATTCGACGAAAAGGGTATCCAAAAATGCAAAAACATCTAAAAAAATAAATAGAAATATGAATGGAAAACATTTTTTTGGGTGATGCAAGATTGCCCTCACACCATTGGATGCTCATGCATCAGACACCCAGGGTAATTTGAAAAGTGACCCCATCATGTCTCAGATGGTTGAGGAAAACCCAAACGATCAACCTTTGCCTTAGACAACCAGGATGAATCTTCCACAGGCCTTCCTCTCCACTTCACCAAATATTCTTCATACTGCCTATTTTTAGTACTCCTTCCCACATGACTATCTAGGATTTCTTCAATCTCCTTCTTCTCTGAAGAAGGTGCTGGAATGCCACGTTGTTCCATTGTTGGTACTTCCTCTGTACCACCTTCATGATACTCTGTCAAATCTGAAATATTGAGCACATGAGAAATGTTGACTCCATCCGGAAACTCTACCTCATATGCATTCCCTGATTTATGTCTCTTCAAAATTTTACAGGGACCAAACTTCTTTATCTTCAATTTATTATAGGTTCCCATTGGAAGCCTTTTTTTCCTCAAGTGGACCATCACTTCATCACCAATCTGAAACTTCTTATACCTCCTCTTCTAATGTACCTTAGCTTTATACTGCATATTCATCTTGTTAATATGTTCTCTTACCTTCTCATGTATATCCTTGATGTGCTCTGCAAAGTCTTTGGCTTTGGCACTTGTCTTCTTCTCTTCGTCCATCTTCCTCAATTTTGGAGTGGTCCTAGGACTGCCTCCATACACAATTTGGAATGGTGATCTACCAATGCTTCTGTTGACAGAATTGTTGTAAGAAAATTCTGCCTGGGGTAAGATCAAGTCCCATCCTTTGGGTTTATCTCCTACCAAGCATCTCAGTAGGTTACCCAGACTTCTATTCACAACCTTAGTCTGCCCATCAGTTTATGGATGGTGTGCAGAATTGAACTTCAACTTTGTCTTCAACTTTTTCCACAAGGTCCTCCAAAAGTATCCCACAAACTTGGTATCACGATCTGAGACTATACTCTTTGGAAGACCATGTAGTCTCACCACTTCTTTGAAGAACAAGTCAATAATGTGGACTGCATCATGGGTCTTCCGACATGGAATGAAATGTGCCATCTTTGAAAAATTTTCAACTACCACAAATACTGAGTCATTCCCTTTCTGTGTCCTGGGAAAACCAAGAAAAAAGTCCATACTTATATTCTCCCATGGCCTCTTTGGTACAGGTAAGCGCTGATACAACCCAGTATTCTGGCTCACTCTTTTAGCCATTTGACATACCCTACAACTTTGCACAAACTTCTTCACATCCTGTGATAACTGAGGCTAATAATAATGCTCACTGATAATGGCAATGGTCTTATCCTGACCAAAATGTCCTGCCATTCCTCCATTGTGGTTCTCCTTTATCAGGTTTTCCCTCATGGAACTCCTTGGAATACATAATTGACTTCCCTTAAACAACATGCCATTCTGGATTATGAAATCCAACCACTTCGTCCTGTCAACTGTAACAGGCTCCTTGCAAGCTTTCCAAGCTTCTGTGAAATTAGGATCTTTAGGATATAATTTCTTGAGTTCATTGAACCCAACCACTTCAATTTGTATCTCTATCAACAATGTTTGCCTCCTATTTAAGGCATCTGCAACCCTATTCGACTTCCCACTCCTATGCTTTAAAACAAAGGTATAACTTTGCAAAACTTCTACCCATTTCATATGCCTCTGATTTAATTTTCCCTGATTACTCAGATACTGTAAGGCTTGATGATCAGTAAACAAAATAAATTCCTTTGGTAACAAGTAATGTCTCCATTTCTTTAATGCTTGAACTATTGCATAAAATTCCTGATCATATACATAGTACTTTCTCTTTGCATCATTTAACTTTTCACTGAAATAGACAATGGGCTTACCTTCTTGGCTCATCACTACTCCAATGGCACAACCACTGGCATCACAATCCACCTGAAACACCTTATTGAAATCTTGGAGGGATAAAACTAGTTGCTCTATCACCTTCTGCTTCAACAGATCAAAACTCTTCGCTGCTCCAGTGCTCCACTTGAACTCTTTTCTATCCCCTCTTATTGTTTCAGTCAGGGGTGCACAAATACTACTGAAGTTTCTAATGAAGTTTCTATAAAAACTAGCCAAACCATGGAAAGATCTCACCCCAGTAGCAGTTCTTGGGGTAGGCCATTCTATAATAGCCTTCACCTTCTCTGGGTCCATCTTTAGACCCTCTATTGAGACAACAAACCCCAAGTACATTAACTCTTTTTTAACAAAGCTACACTTTTTCAAATTTATCAACAGTTTCTCCTCTCTCAACTTCTCAAAAACCTTAAGAATATGCATTAAATGCTCATCCAAGTTCTTACTGAAAATCAAAATATCATCTAAATACACAATGACAAAACTTCCCAGAAACTCTTCCAGTACCTCATTTATGAGCCGCATGAATGTGCTCGGTGCATTGGTTAGCCCAAAAGGCATGACTAACCACTCATACAGGCCCTCCTTGGTCTTGAAGGCAGTCTTCCATTCATCACCTTCTTGAATCCGGATCTGGTGGTATCCGCTCTTCAGATCAATCTTCGTGAAGTACTGTGCTCCACTCAAACAGTCCATCAGGTCATCCATCCTTGGCTAGGGAAATCTGTACTTGATTGTTATCTTATTTATGGCTGAGGAGTTTGTACACATCCTTCACTCCCCATCTTTCTTTGGTGCTAGTACTACAGGTATTGCACATAGACTCAAACTCTCTCAAATCAAAACCTTTCTCAACAACTTCTGAACTTGTCTGTTCAACTCATTTTCTGTAGGAGTCATTCTATGAGCTACCTTATTTGGTAAACTGGCTCCAGGGATCAAGTCAATTTGACGACTGATCTTCCTCACTGGTGGTAAACCCTCAGGTACGTTATCAGAAATAATCTCCTGAAACTCATCCAATAGTCCAGAAAATTCTACTGGCACTTTCTCACTATCTTTCTTTTCCATTCTAGGAATCAATGCATAACACATATGCTCATGCTTCATGCCTTCTAAAAATTTCCTTCGATCAACAAAACAAATTCTAGCACTACTGCATACCTTTTCTTCATCCTTGTTCAGGGGTTTCAACTTATGACAGACTCCATCCTTCATCAGGGAATAAGTGTTTGCATGACCATCATGTACAACACGCCTATTGAATTTCCTCGGCCTCCCCAACATGTGACATGCATCCATGGGGATGATATCATAGAGTACCTCATCACAATAGCTTCCAATCTTGAACTTCACCAGGCACTGCTCATTGACCAAAACTTTGTGGTCTTTCTGCAACCAGGCAATCCGATATGGATGTAGATGCCTTTCCCTTTTCAGCTTCAACTTCGGAACCATCTCTTCTGATACTAGATTATCGCTGCTTCCATTGTTAATAATGACATCACAACATTTTTCTTCACACTTGCACCTTGTACGGAAAAAATTCTTCCTCTGTCCTGGCTCCTCTTTAGTCACCAGGGCTCTTCTAACCACTAGGGCTTCTCCCCTTTCAGCATCATCCGAATGCTTAGATTGAGCCTCCTCATCTGCATGTGCAACCCTTCCACGACCTTCTAGCCTTCTATCTGTCATTCGTTGATGTTGTGGACATTCATAGGCTCGATGCCCTTCTTAACCACAATGGAAACAAGTTCCTCTGAAACCACCTCTTCCAGGTCCTAGCCCAGATCTTCCTCGTCCTCTACCTCTTTGATCACCACTTTTTTAATCACGAGGGCGGTAGAAGTTATCATTCCTCTGGCGTCGACTGGTACCCACATCTTCATTTTTCCTTTCATCTTCATTTCGGCTCCCAGAAGATCTTCCACTTTGACCTCCTCGTCCTTTTTTCTTGCTGTCAAATCTTTTGTTTAGTTTCTTCTCAACTTTCAGAGAAAACTGGTATGCATCCTCAATGGTGGTCATTCTGACCAGGTTTAGCTCTTCTTGAATGCTCAGTTGTAACCCATTAAGATAATGGGCTACCTTCTCCTTGTTGGCCTTTGCATGGCCTGTCCTGATGATCATCTTGTGAAAATCTTCTGTGTATTCTTTCACAGATCTACTTAGTTGCTTCAACCCTTGCAATTTCTTTAGCTGATCTAACTCGTAGTCTACTGGTATGAATTGCTTCTTTAGTTTCTCGACCATGCGATCCCAACTGCTGATCTTTCCTTTTCCTCTTCAATTTCTCTCCAACTGAACCTCTTTCCACCAAATGTTGGCATGGCCCTTCAAATTCGTTTTTGCAAACTTAACCCGATTTGGGTCCTCTACTTCTTCATACTCAAAATACTCTTCTAGCTTGTTGATCCAGTCGATCAACTCTTCTGGGTTTAGACTTCCGGAATAACTGGGGACTTCTATTATGTGTCTTTTTCTGATCTTCAAAATGGCCCTTATCAATTGCATCTGATCTTGATCAATCGCTTCTTCTTTCTCTTCTACATCTGAATTTTCCACCTCTTCTTCATCCTCAATTTCTTCTCTCCTTCCCGGGTTTAACCCTCTTCTCATCTACTCCTGTAATGGATCTCTTCCACTAGCGTTTTTGCCACCTCTGCCACCTCTAGCACCATCACACCTACCAGGCATCACTCTTGGAGGCATCTTGAAGATTTTGAACCCACAACCACGGTCCTGGTGTAAACTACCTCATGATCGGTGATCTGTTCACACGCTCTGATACCACCTGACGAGGGAGCAAACCCGAGACACATAAATAATGCACACAACTTAGCAAGCTTTATTATTATTCAATAATGAAAATATTACATGCAGATGAACCCAAATCCTCGAGCTCTGTGATACATGCAAGCTACAAAAGTTTCAGAAAAGATTCCAAAAATTACAGAAAATTTGCCTTTTCGCAGCATGTGAACTCTTTCCCCAAAAAAAAGCTATCCAAAAATCAGAAACTAGCCCATAAATAGCCCCTTTTCAGTTTGCAGCCAAAAAAAACATCTGAGTTATGAGTTTTGGCGGCTTGGTTCCAAAATTACAATTTGAAATTCAAATTTCAATTCACATTCGAAAATTAGCACATTTCTAAAATATGCACCAACTTCTGGAAGCCATAACTTTCAATCCGACTGTCGGATCTTCAATGATAACACCTTTTCGGAGAGCTCTTGAAAAGATTATTTTCCATAGAATAAGTCTATGGAAAACTACTTTGGGATTTTTGCAAATTTTTGGGCCCATTCGGAACCATTTAGTGCCTCAAACTGGACTCAAAAGGTTTTTCAGGGCAAAAAGCAGAAACTAGAACTTGAATAACTTTCAAACCGTGAATGATCTTGTCCTGATTCTTTCATCAAAGTGCATTTTTTTTTCCTAAACCTTCCCATAAATTTTTGTCTTCCCACACCTTCAAATTCACACCTCCTAAAAATAGCAGTTGAGCAGAAAAAGCAGAAAAGCAGTTCTGAAAGTTGGAAACTTTTATTTGACAAAAATGGTATCCAGAAATGCAAAAACATCTACAAAAAGCAAACAACAGAAATATGAATGGAAAACATCTTTTTGGGTGATGCAAGATTTCCCTCACACCACTGGATGCTCCTACATTATTGACCTTGGATCTTTATGCATGCCTGTTTAGTTGATTGTGGGTATCTTTCACATGCATTTGTCACGATCATTATGGTTATCATCTGTAACAAAGTTTCATTCATCCATTCACACTAATGCTTTGCCATCCCTCTCATGGCCTGAGAACCATTGAAATTTACCGTCCTTTGCTTTCATGACCATCCTTTGCACCCATCAATCCCTCCCCATAATAAGTTGGTCTTATACCTGATTGGGGGTGATTCCTTGACTTATGTTTCCTAGGATCCTACACATGGTATCAACCTTGAAAATCATCTAAATTCCAAAAAAAATAAAAATCATAAAAATCCAAAAAAAATAGAAAATCATCAAAATCCAAAAAATTAAAAAATCATCAAAATCCGAAAAAAAAGGAAATCACCAAAATCCAAAAAAATAAAAATAAAATCAAAATCCAAAAAAATTAGAAAATAAAAAAACCTTCAAAATCTAAAAAAGTCATAAAACTTCAAAATTCCAAAACAGAGTCTAAGTTTGAGTCTATGTCAGTCCAGTCAAATTATGTTGTCTCTACACATTTGTAGGCAAGGCCATCACTCGATGGGCCCTCGAGGTACCAAGTCAGCCCTTAAGGTTTTGATGAGTCATATCAATTTTGGTCAATGTTGGTCGAATTACGAGGTCTCTGCATGTATAACATAGGAAAGACCATCAATTGATGAACCCTTGAGGCCCTAGGTCAGTCCTTTAGGGTTTGTCAAGTCTAGTTGTGTCATTTTTTTTTCGAGCAATCACTATTTAAACCAAATCACGAATCAACAAACACCATATCCAACAAGTCTTCAGTCTTTAATCGTTCAATTGCCATGCCAACAATTTTAATCAGGTCAATGGTCAACTATCAGAATGTTGCATTATGTCATTTGCCTTATTTGGTAATATCATTTGTCTTCTTTCAGGATGTTTCCTCTCTGAATGTCGACATTGTCATTGGTCAACCTTATCATTTCCCTTAAACAAGATGTGTCTTTCTTGAAACCAGGAATCACCAAATTGGTCAATTAATCAAATTTATCAAACATATCATTTTCCTTAAACATGATATTTCTTTCCTAAAATCAGGCATGGTCAATCAATCAATCAATCTTGTCAATCAAACAATTAATTTTCACCTTAAATAGGATATTTCTTTCCTAAAACCAAGCGTAATCTATAATACCCCTCGTGTTGTTGTTTGGACTTGATATTTTCTGTGGTTTTGCTTGATACCTTGAGACTTTGATAGTTACTGTTTGTTGGTTGGATTGGTTGATTTGATAGTTTAGACTGCTTGATGACTATGCTACTTTATTTGATGACATAGATATTATGATATGACATTATGGTTACATGTGATTTGGTGATGTTTAATTTGATTTCAGTAGTATATTGTGATGTAGTAGAATAGTAATTATTTTATGATGATATGATGTGATCGGTTTAGTTTAGCAATGTTACTTTATACTTGATGTTGTAGTTGTTATTATAGCTTTGGTGAGGGGACATTGTAGCACCACTCGTTTGTGAGTGTCCTGCTACGCTGTGATTCCTTCTCATGATAAGATGTTTTTAATTATATATACATGTTGTACACAACCTTGTTTGTATGCAGGAGTTGTAGGAACAAAGCTTCGATTCCACCTGCTTCGGGAGGACAGGGCGAGCATCAAATTAACCCAACGGGCATGAAGTTGAAATAGAGATGACAAGGAAGTCACCCCGTCCCATGTTTGTTAACCCGTTTTGTGTCTAGTGGTATTGTGTGTCTTTGACCTTTGTCATTTTGCATTTTATGATAGTTGTTTTGTGTGAGAGTAATTATGTTATTTATTTTACGTTGGTGTTGTAGTATGATGTAAGTTATATGATTAAATGATTAAAATACATGTTAATAATAAGTAATTGGAATAGTTTTTTATTAAAATATAAAAGTAGTTAATTAAAAGTTATGTAATTTATTAAAGATAAATAATTTATAAAAGTAGTTAATTAAAAGTTATGTAATTTATTAAAGATAAATAAATTGAAAGGTGTAAATTAAATTATTTAAATTGGTATTTAGATAATTTAATGAAAATAGCATGTTGAGGATAATTAATGGAATAATATAATTAAATAAGTTAAATTGTGTGAATTGCAAGTAAAAATTAGCAAAATTGAAATTAAAAAAAAAAAACGCAGTTCGAATAGGAAAACAATCAAGAAAAGAAAGAAAAGAATAAAAGGACCAATGAATGTTGAGATTTTTTGGCTGAAAAGTTGGTGAACAAATAAAAAACTTCTTTTAATTCTTATTTTTGAGTTTTTGAAAACAAAAGAGGATATCTTTTTATTTAATAGAAAAAATGAGAGGTTTTCATTTATGGGGAAAATTGATTGAAGCTTCAAAAAATTTTTTTTATTGAGTTTTGGAAAAATTTGCATCTTCTATTTGGTCTCTATAAAAATTGTTTCCCTTTCATACTTCCAGAAAGAAAGGCTCTTTTGAATAGAAAAATAGATTGAAAGTTGGACCAAAGAATCTGGTGGAGACATTATGTAGAAGGAAAGGGAGCTCTTCGAAAAGGCTAGTTTGAATCAAATGAAAGCTTCATCAAATTTTCAACAAGCATAGGACTCTAGGTTCCTTTATTGATCTTTATTTCTTTTTAATTTTGAAATGGAAAATATGTTGTTCTGTAAAAGATAAATCTTTTGAGGTTTTGAAATTTGTTGGGTAACAGACGAATGAAAGAAATTTATTTGAGTCTCTGAAAATGTTCTATATTTTTATTATTTTTTTATGGGAAAATTGTTTTCCCTTTTGAAATAATCAAATTTTTATATATAAAAATAGATATATACATATATATTATATATATATATATAAATAAGTATGTTGTTCTTTTCAACTTCTACAGAAAGTGCTTGACAGAATATATATATATACACACACACACACTCCCCACAAAGGTATATACTTATATATATATATTATTTAATTTTTTTTTTTTGAATGTCTGTTCAAAAGGTCGAACCTGTGCATTGACAGTGTTTAGATATTTTTTAATAAAAAAATTTAAAAAAATGAAAAAAAAAATTAAGGTTGAAGGGAAGGGACGGCATTGGTCGTACCCTCCCCCTTTCCCCTTCATTATAGGTGGGATTTCCCACAACTGTCCTATGGATTATTGTGCGCAACAGTCATGAGGACTGCTATGCGCAGTCCACTGCACCAACCGTATGAAACAACATTCAATATATATATATATATTTATTGTTTATTGTTTATTTTTAAATATATTTATATATTTATATGTATATATATTTATGTTTTGGAATATGTATTTTTTTGGACATGATTTGATTTTCTAGAATTATTATTGAATTATATTATGGAAAATGGATTTTTGTAAATGGAATAAATGAATTGCTTAACATTGTGTGAAAATTATTATGTTCTATTTTGTAAATCAGCTTTGACTTCGTTATTTCGTTAGGTCATTGTTTTGGCTTTTTCGGTGTGGGAACCTAGTTTGCTTTAGGAACCGCTTAGGGATATTGTGAACCTTAGGCTTCCAAAGGCTTGAGCTTATTTCTTAATCGACGTTCTCTCTTTACGTACTTTTGATGTGGCAAGTTATTGAGTATCATTATTTTGAAAGGGTTGTACGCGAATTGTTGAGACTCTGATTATGTGCTTTTAGCAAGATGGGTAATGCTTCTCATGTTTTTTTGTTGAGATTTAATTTTCATTTTATGTGGTACAACCCTTGGTTTTGTATATGTTTTGGGGTCTCCAGGGAGAGTGGCTCTTCGTGGGGGCTGGCACCTCAAAAGGAGGAAGAGCTAGGATAACCCACGTATGAGTTAGATTAACAAGTGAAAACCTAATAATAGAATTTAGGGGGATGGGTAGTAATAACATATTAAGATAATCTTGGATACCTCGTCTCTCCATTAGGGATTTCGTAGACTGAGAAGGCCGTGGTTGGCAAGGTCATTACCTTGTCTTCATGAGAGGTTAATGG
The DNA here is from genome assembly GCA_007258455.2 of Sequoia sempervirens. NCBI lineage: Eukaryota > Viridiplantae > Streptophyta > Pinopsida > Cupressales > Cupressaceae > Sequoia > Sequoia sempervirens. The sequence continues at coordinate 516,020,222 of VDFB02105785.1, forward strand.
GTCTGCATGAGTCACCCTATGGGGCCAACACCTCAAGTAGGAGGAAGGGCCAAGATAACCATAGATGGGGGCTGACACCTCATATTGGAGGAAGGGCCAAAATAACCCATGTAGGACTATGCGATGACACTCTCTACTAGTTGCTCTTATGCTTTGCTTTCTTACTTGCCTCTGGAAGTGGTTAATGGTTGTTGCCTTTGAGTTATTTATGATGTGTTTTATGGTCTTGTGTTTATTATAATTGGATCTTGGTTGTTGTCATTTATGATCTATGTAATCTCTTGTTGTTGCTATTGGAGTTACTGTTACTATGTTACTATTATTAGAGTCTAGTCTTGTTGGAATCCTTGGTCGTGGTCACTTCCTTGTCACCTCCGAGCACAAGGGGTGGATTTTTTCTAAAACCCACGTGGTCGAGTGGAACATGCTCCACACCCATTGGGTTCCCCATCAACATTTGTTCTACATAGTATCTTCCAGATGGAGTTGTACCTGATGTTCATAATGTATTTATGAGATTCCTTGTATTATGTATCTATCCCACATGTATGGGGGGTTTTGATATAACTCATGTATGTGAACATGTAATGTATTAAAAGATGATGTAATGTAAATGCACCCTTTTAATCATTCATGATTTATGAGATTTTTTATGGTTTGTATCATGTGATGTATTTATATTTATGATTATGAATGTTTGGATGTTATCTCTTGCAAATGGTTATTTTAATGATTATGATGGATGTAAATTTAGTTAAGTTATTTAGTTTTATATGAATATTTCGTATTGGGTTAGTTTTGTGCGATGTGACCTCACCTATCCCAAAGGACTTAGATGTTTATAATGTTATTGTGTAATGTAATAATGTTAATGGTTCTTTATATGTGTTCTTTGTACTTTAAAAAAAATGTGTGCATAGTTGTTGTCCTTTGGGGTTTGCATGACAAGCGTTACATTATTGGCGCTAGTCAATCAATCTTGTCAATCAATTGATTAATTTTTTCTTTATACAGGATATGTCTTTCTCGAAGCTAGGCATAATCAATGTTGGTCAATCAATCTTGTCAATTGGTCAAACCCATCAATTGGTTAATTTCACCAATTAATCGTCTTGTCTTGTCATATTGGTCAATCGGTCAATCAATCAACCTTGGTCAATCAATCTATCAGGTCAAACAATCAGTCAATTGGTCAAGCTTATCAATCAATCAACATTGGTCAATCAAACTCGTCAATTAGTTGGTTCATCAATCACATCAATCTCATCATCAAATAAACTTTGAAAACTGATCTAAATGATTGTTGACTTTGATGGTTTAGTTGGTCTTATCTTTTGATTGGTCTTTGGTCATGCGACTAGCTACCTCGAGGATGTCCCATGTAGGATTCAGAGGGGCGATGATGGACCATGACCTCTTTTCTTTTTATTGTTGTCTGTGGTTTGTCTTGGAAAAAGATTGGGGAAACTGGGCTCCTAGTATGATTCAGGGCATTCCTTGTCTTTTGACTATTTGTCTTTTGCTAGTGGTAACTTTGCATACCTTGGTCTATGTCATACCATGGTGTTTGTGGTTTATTTGCTATAATTTTATTGCCCAATGATGATAAACATGCAAGTTGACATCTATCAAGCAGGAATGTCAATCCCTTCTCCTTCATTTGACTAACTCCATGCTAACATTCATCTTCTTCACACTAACATCTTCCATCCACAATCATCTTGAAGGCTTGTAAGTTGAATTCTTTCCCTGTCTAGTGCACTAAAATGGCTTTTCAGAATAATTTCTCAATTTGCTTGAAAATTTGAAAAAAATTCTGAGGGGGCATGGGTCAATTGATTGGTCTACATTTTTCCCCTCTTTGAAGAATGTGAATAATTAATTAAATAATTTATTTGGTCACATTCTTCTATTAATTAAATAATTTTAATTATTTAATTAATTCATTTCCTTGTCATTATTCTTCTTTGATTAATTAAATAAATTAACATATATTTACTTTCATCACTAATATTTCTCCCTATAATTAAATAAATTATCATTTATTTAATTATTCCCTCTTCATCCTTCGTCTATAATTAAATAATTATTTTAATTATTTAACTTCTCATTTAGCCTTATCTATCTACTATTAAATAATTGATCTAGTTTAATTATTTAATGTCCCTATCTTATTCCTTCCACTTTAATTAAATGGTCAGACAAATAATCATTTAATTAAATATCTATTTTCCCTCTTACACAAATAAATAATCAAAATGATTATTTAAATCTCCCACTTCTCCATTTTCCTCCACAAATAAATAATCTAAATGATTATTTATTCCTTCACATGCTTCTCCCAAATTAACCTCCGCTGTTGATCTTGACATCTTCTAGACTTTTGATCTCATTTGTCCATTTGAGTAGCTACTCTATAAAAGATGGTTCTCTTTCATTTTGACACAACCGCATTCTCCAAAGTTTTTGTTGCCATATCATTGTCATTTGCAGGTATTCAAGCACTTCAAAATTTGAGGGCAAAGCTTTGAAACTTGAGAAAGAATGGAGGAGAAGCAAGGGAGATAATCAACTATGATAGGGAGTTTTCTTTTTTGCTTTTGTATTGTTTGATTCCTTTGATCATTTGTATTCTCTTGTTTAGATTTGGGATTTTGGCTTAGATCTTAGGTAGAGTGGTTGTTACTTGGTCTTAGCTATTTTGCATTTTCGAATCTTACATTTTGGTCTTAGCCATTTTCTTAGCTATTTTTCATTTTCGAATCTTACATTTCCTTGTCTTCATTTATGGTGTCTATTGATTATGTGAATATTTAATTATTTTTGCCTTATACAGGATATGTATTTCCTAAAAATAGGCGTAAGCAGTGTTGGTCAATCAATCTTGTCAATTAGTCAATTATTCTTTGCTTTATACAGGATATATCTTTCCTGAAACCAGGCTTAATCGATATTGGTCAAACCTATCAATCGATTAATTTCATTAGTTAATTGATTGGTCTTGTCATATTGGTCAATCGATCAACTAATCAACCTTGGTTAATCAATCTATTAGGTCAAACAATTAGTCAATTGGTCAACATTATCAATCAATCAACATCTATCAATCAAACCTATCAATTAGTTGGTTCATCAATCACATCAATCTCATCATCAAATAAACTTTGGCAACTGATCTAAATGGATGTTGAATTTGGTTGTCTAATTGATCTTATCTTTTTGATTGGTCTTTGGTCATGTTACTAGCTACCTCAAGGATGTCCCATGAAGGATTTAGAGGGGTGACGATGGATCATGATCTCTTTTGTTTTGCTTGTTGTCTGTAGTTTGTATTGACAAAAAGACTAGGGCAATTGGGTCCTTAGTATGATTCATGGCATTTCTTGTCTTTTGGCATTTTCTTTTGACTGTTCATCTTTTGAAAGTAGTAACATTGCACACCTTGGTCTATGTCATACCATGGTGTTTGTGCTCTATTTTCTATAATTTTGATGCCTAATGATGATAAACATGCAAGTTGACATTTGTTAAGCAAGAATGTTCATCCCTTTTCATCTGACTAATTCCATGCTAATATCCATCTCTGTATTAATATCCACCTTCCTCGTACTCTTGCCTTTCCTTCTACTTGTAAATTGAATTTTTCTCCTGTTAGTGCATCAAAATGGATTTTCAGAATAATTTCTCAAATTTTTGAAAATTTGAATTTTTTTCCAAGGCGACATAGGTCTATCCAACCTTCACTAGGGCACGCTGGGGCATGATTTGAAAAATATTTTCTTAATTATTCTTTGACACAATGTTCAAATCACATTATGTCAAAGAGGGGCAAAATGTGGACACTAAAAAATGTCTTGCACCTCCAAATGTCATTTTTTTGCATCACTCTTTCTTCTTCCTTGCATAATTAAATAATTTTAATTATTTAATGAATTCATTTCCTTGTATTTATTCTTCTTTGATTAATTAAATAAATTAAAAATTTATTTAATTACATCAGTAATATATTTCTCCCTATAATTAAATAAATTATCATTTATTTAATTATTCCCTCTTCATCCTTCGTCTATAGTTAAATAATTATTTTAATTATTTAACTATTCATTTAGCCTTTTCTATCTACTATTAAATAATTGATCTAGTTTAATTATTTAATGTCCCTATCTTATTTTTTCCACTTTAATTAAATGGTCGCACAAATAATCATATAATTTAAATATCTATTTTTCCTCTTCCAAAAATAAATAATCAAAATGATTATTTATTCCCTCACATGTTTCTCCCAAATTAAATAATATGATTTAATTGTGAAGATTTCTTTCTCCAATTAAAAATTATTATTTAATTTTCCTCTACTACTTTCCCTCTTCTTTCTTTGAATTTCAACTATTGATTTCCTTTGGTCTTCAAAGAATCTTTATCATCTATCCTTATCCATCACTAACCCTAACCCTTTTGGTGCAAGCAACATCCACTGTTGATTTTGGATTCTTCTAGAATATTGATCTCATCCATCCATTTGAGTAGCTTCTCTATAAAAGAAGGTTGTCTTTTTCAGTTGGATTTAACAACCACATTCTCCAAATTTCTTTCTATCACATCATTACCATTTGCAAGTATTCAAACACTTCAAAATTTGAGGGAAAAGCTTTGAAACTTGAGAAATAATGGAGGAGAAGTAAGGGAGTTAATCAACTATGATAGGGGAGTTTTCTTTTGTGATTTTGTTATTGTTTGCTTCTTTTGATCATTTGTACTCTCTTGTTTAGATTTGGGATTTTGGTTTAGATCTTAGGTAGAGTGGTTGCTACTTGGTCTTAGCTATTTTGCATTTTCAAATCTTATAGTTCTATTAGATGTGGCATGGACATAAGAAAGCATTCACAACAATCATGTAATCTTAGATAAACATTCTGAAGCTAACACCAAAAGAAAGTCAACATTAAAGAAAATTCCACTCATATAAAGTGATTGCTCCTCGACCATCTATGGATTACCTTTTAGGACAACATATTCATAGAAGAATGGTGCATCTGATCCATTGTTCATTTTTTTTATGGTAACTATGCTTACCTACAACAACCAGGGTTCTAGTTACTTTGGAGGAAGTTGAGGATATGGTATGGAGATTCAATTTAATGATTCTTATTCATAAATTTATAGGTCTTTACATGAATCCAAAATCTTGAAACCTTTTGGGAACTCTTCAGCCATCTATGGATTACCTTTTGGGACATGTTCATAGAAGAATGGTGCATCTGATCCATTGTTCAATTTTTTTTATGGTAGCTATCCTTACCTGCAATAATCAGGGTTCGAGTTACTTAGGGGGAAGTTGAGGATATGGTATGGAGATTCAATTTAATGATTCTTATTCAAAAATTCATAGGTCTTTACACAAAATGTTGAAGGACTAGACTCCTTATTGAAAATTCCCAAGGGATATTATAATGGTATTTTCCCTTGAAGTTGATTTATCCTATCTTTCAATGATGCTATTGATATATAAATAACATATTACTCTAATGAACATTGGGCTCTTGCTTCTAACTCCACAAAAAGTATTCATACTATTGTTCTAGCTTGGATTAAACTATTTTGGTGTCCCAAGTATCAGTTCACATCAAATGCTAGTGACCTAACATTATATGCTGGTTGGTTAACATCATATTCAAGTAAGTTAATAGGGTTTAATTTGATAATAGTTAGAAACTTATAAACAAGATATTGTACTTGTGAGAAATATTTGATAAGATTAGTTTCCATTTAATCTGATGCTCTCTTCTCTTACCCATATTTTTACTCATTTATCAATAGTGGGATCCAAGCTACAGATGAACAACCACCTAGCTTAATGCATAAGATTCATCATAATGCCAAAATTTGTAGGAATTACTTTGGTGGATCATTTCTAGCCCAATCCCTTGGAAACATCTACAAAATTATATCAAGGTAATTGCAGTTAGATTGAAGGACCTCTTTATGAAAAATGATTTCAGACAACCACTCTATATTTGCCCCAAATTAGCAAATAATAGAAAACATAATTGTTGTTTAGAAGCTGATTCACTCGTTTGAAAAAAGTCCTGAGTTTATCATCAAGATGTACATTTCAAAAGCATTTAATAGTTGCAATTGTGGAGCCTCATATTCAAAATAATGTAAGTATATGGATTCAACAATAAGATCACAAAATGGGTGAGTTGTAAAGACTGTCTTAATTTCCCTTTAAATTCTTATAATCGTTCCATGTATAAGAGAGTTAGATCACTAAGGAATAGTTGTTGCATAATAGTCATACTAAGACAATGCTCACTTCCAATGCCTTGCCTTCCCAGGTCAATGCTCAACAATAAACCATTAAATCTTATATATGTTCACTAATCATAGGTATATTGACCTTTCCAAGGCAACAATACATCTACAACAAGATCTATTATGCCTAGCAGATTAAAAAGTGTTGACTAGCTGCATGTCTCATTCCTTCCCCTATATACCAAGTGTGACATCTTAAAATATATGTATGACACTCCCAAAGATGGAACAACAATAAAAAAATTGATAATTATTTATGGAATCACCTCCTTTTGACCCTCCTTCAGCTCACACTTTCCTCCATGTTATCCTATCTACCCAAAAATTTGTATGACACCCCATTTCCAAATGACTATGATTGAAAATAGAGATAAGTGACATGTCTTGGTTGTACTGAGTTTAAAGAGAAAATGAAGGATTTAATATAATTTTGAAAACCTCTTACATCTATTCTTTTGAATCCCTTGTAATCTGAAATAATACGACTGTGACAAGAGCATCTATAATAATATTTAATGCCTTCAATTGGTAAACAAGGGAAATTGGAAATATATAAATAATACTTCATTCACTCCAATCTGCAAATCTGTAATATGCAACTTTGAAAAGTTACCTTTGATAAAAAGATTTCACAAATTTTATTAATCGTTACACTGATGAATGAATATCCTTGTGAATTCTAAAATGAATCCACCCATAGATGGTATTGGGTTTTCATCCAATCCACCAAAATGCCTAGGATCTTTGTTCTTAGGCTTTTTGAACTTGTTAAACAAGCTCTCCAGATTCTCCTAGTAAAATGATTTCCAAAAAGATGATAACAATTTCCTTTTCCACCATCTTTTATTCTTCACCACCTTTTATTTTTAATTATATTTTTCTTTTCTGAAAGTGACTTATTTAATATTTTACCAAGAAATTTATTCTGAATTACTTTGAAAATAAAACTAATTAATTAAATACAAATGTCTCAAAAGTGACTCAAGACAATTTAATATTTAATTAATTGAATTATTTCCTTAATTTTCCCACCTTAGCTTATGGAAATAAAATAAGCTAGTGGACTCTGCTAGATGATAACTTAGAAACAAAGAACATTATAGTCTTCCCTTCTTGACATTGCTTGTACTAAAACAATTGCAAACCTAGATGTAGTATTTTTTCTTCTTCCCATGTAGCATTCTGAAGAGGCGAGTCTCTCCATCTAATCAGGTACTCCTTAATCAACCTGCTTCTCAATCTATGCTCCCTCACATCCAAGATAGCATTAGGAAATAAAATCAACTTTCCCTCCTCATCTAATGGTGGAAGCCCTAGAGACGATGTAGTGTGCTGCCCAATCGCCCTTTTGAGGCAAGATATGTGAAATGCATTATGAATTTTGCTAACTTTAGGAAACTCTAGCTCATACGAAACTTCTCCAACTTTACTCACAATCCCATAAGGGCCATAGAGTTGATACTTTATATTTTTTATGCCACTCTTTTTCAATATAGATTGTTTGTATGATTGTACATGCAAGAAAACTAAATCACCAACCTCAAAAGTCCTCTTAATCTCATGCTTATCTGCATATGTTTTCTATTGGTTCTGAGTATGGTGTCAATTTTTTTTAAGTGGCTTAAGGATATCTTAGCTATCCTACATTATCTCTCTTGTCTTAGGAGCTCTACTATCATCAAACATTAAATCTACAAAAGATAGTGTCATACTCATACAAGGCTCTGAGTGGTGACATGCCTATCAACATGTGATAGGTAGTATTATAACAATTCTTTCCTAAGTATAACCACCTAATCTAAGCCTTTTTCTATCTCACTACATAATTACTTAGATACCTTTCCACCCATTTATTTACAATATCTCTCTATTCATTTGTTTGTGGATGGTAACTAGTGTCTAGGAATAACTCAGTACCAACCAATCTGAATAGTTCCTGCCAAAACACACTAATAAATCTACTACCTTGATCATTGACAATGTTCTTCGGAAGCCCACAAAGTTTGAACACCTCTCTAAAGAAAAAATCTACAACTTGAGGTGCCTTATAGTCAGAAGAAATAACACAAAAATGCACATACTTAGTCAATATGTCAACAAATATATAATCTTTTATTTGGACCTTTGAAAGACCAATGATAAAGTCCTTTGATATACTTTCCCACTTTTTCTGAGGAATAAGCAATGGAGAAAGTAAGCCTACAGGAAAAGTATGCTCATACTTGTTCTGATGACAAGTCATACACTCTCTAACATATCAAAAGACATCATTCTTGAGACCCTTTTACGAGAATTTCTCCCTATTATTCTTGTAGGCTTTGAAGAACCCTGGATTTCCTATTAGAGGATTATTATGAACAACCCTCAAAGTCTTACCCTTCATATTAGATTTAGGTACCAAATATATCTTGTCCTTGTCATATATCACATCATCAATCACCTTATATTTTTCATCTTGAAACTTTCCGTCCATGAGCTTGCATGCAAATGATTCTTGGAATACTCAACCACAAGGTGAGTCTTCTAATCGGTTGAAATATATAACATATAAAAAAGTGTGAGTCTCCTGGATAGTGTATCTACTACAATACTCTACTTCCCTTTAGCATATTTGATACCAAAGTCATACACAAAATTCTTACCCTATTTTGTTGTCATTCATTCAAATCATTTTTCTCTAGAAAGTATTTCAGACTGTTGTGATTTGTTCTAACCAAAAATTTTTCTATCCAGTAGGTACTCTCTAAACCTTTCCAATGAAATCTTGATGACAAGAATTTCCTTGTCATAGGAAAATATAACCACTTTGCATCTCTTGAATTCCTACTCTAATAGGCTATGGGATGCATGTTCTGCTTTAGTACAGTGCTTGCCCCAATTTGGTAAAGCTAATACCAGAAAAGTGCTCATCACCTCCTTGAGCCTCATCTGATCATATGTATGCTCCCTTCTTAGTGAGAAAAACCCTTTGACAAATCTCTTGTAATAACTACATAATCGAAAAAACCCCCTCAAGTAAGAAATGTTCCTTGGTGGTGCCCAATCTAGAATGACATGTATATTCTATTGATGCACCTTCATCCTACCAAAGCCAATCACATCTCCCAAATATAATATCTCTATCATTCCAAACTCACATTTGGAAGCCTTCACAAATAGGAATTGTGCATCCATAATTCCCAACACCTAATCAATGTGCCTAAGGTGATCCTCTTAGGTCTTACTAAATATTAGAATATCATTGAAGAATACCAATACAAACTTTCACAACTGCCTATTAAAGATGTGATCCATACATGATTGGAAAGTTGCATTAGTAAGACCAAATGGCATAACTAAAAACTCATAATTTCCATAGTGACATCTGAATGTCGTCTTATGTATATATTTCACACAAACTCTAATTGGATGGTACCCTAAATGAAGACCAATCTTTAGAAAGTATGCTGCCCCATGTAATTCATCCAAAAACTCATCTATCTTAGGTATAGGGTCCCTGTTTCTGATGGTCTTCTTATTCAAGACACAATAATCAATACACATATTCATTGTGTCATCTGTCTTCTTTACCAAGACCACTAGAGATGCAAATGGATTGGAGCTGGGTCTAATGTGCCCCATATCCAATAAATCCTTTATTGTTTTCTTAATTTCCTCTTTGAATATTTTGGGGTGTCAATAAGGAGTGTTAATAATGGGCTTGGATCACTCCTCTAACTCTATCACATGCTCAAATCCATGATCAAGAGGTCTACCAAGTGAAATATATCCAAGCACCATATTGTGCCAATCCAAAATCATTTGAATGTCCACATGATAATGTTTATCATCACTAGAAGATTTAGAAAACAAAAAACATTGGGCCACACATGCAACCTCACCATGTCTAAATAAAGGCTACATCATGTTCACTATCACCACCTTTGGTGCACCATTCATCAAAGATCTTAACACTATCTTCCTACCATCTACCATAAACTCCAACTCTGTATTTTAAAAGTCCTAAATATACCTTCCAAGTGAATGCAACCACTAAACTCCTAGAACAACATCAATATCACCTATCCCAACCACATAGAAGTCATTAGTAATTGTATAGTCACCCAGCTGAATGCTCAACTATGAAACATTCTTAGTAAAAATCATTTTGAACCTATCAACTATCATGACACTAAATCTAAGAAAATCCACAACCTACAATTCTATTTTCACTACAAGAGCCTGATCAATAAAATTATGAGTTGCCCCTTTGTTAACTAAACCTATAACTTGTTCCTTCGAGGCTCCTCACTTTGAAAGGATGATACTTAGGAACTCATGATAAAGTATCACTAATACCATGTGTCACATATCCTATAGTGCTATGGTCATGCTCTAATTGCTACTCCTCAACTTCACTCTCTAAACGGGTATCCATTACCTCCTCAATATCAAAAGTGACCTCTATATAATGTGCTTTGTCTTTCCCAAGGCATCTATGTCTGGGTTCGCATGGTTCCTTGCAAGAGAAACATAATTTATTCCTTTGCCACTCATTTCTCATCTCAAAGTCCAACTTGGGTGGTGTAGTCTTACACTAATTGGAAATTGTCCTAAATATTTTATTACTGTGAAAACTATTTTTTTGGGATGAATGTGTAGGATGTGCAGTTTCAAGATTAAGCGCAATCTAAACAACATCATGTACTATACTAGGATTGAAAGTTTTCATCAAACCCCTTAAAATTTGTATTCAAATCCTTTGTGAACAACATTAAAACTCTCTTTTCTGACATATCAAGAACCATATCATAATTTTTTTGTAATTGATTGTTGTAGCTATCAACATTACCAATATGTCTAATCAATGCCAAATCATAATAATACACCTCTTCATTCTTCTGATCAAATATAGTAATCAATTTTTTGTTGAACTCATCATATGATTGAACCAAATGCATGATTTTGTGTTACCAAACCTATTGGAAAAATTGTCATTGATGTCAAAGGGGCATGTATAGTTTATCATTGATGTTAAAGGAATGCAAACAAGATTGTTGTTAAGATTTGTTATCATTGATGTCAAAGCAGGAGTTGGAGATTGCTAGATGTTGTCATGAATTTCAAAGTATCAATCATATAATCCTGTTGGAGCGATTCATATCAAAATATTGGTGTGACATATTTAAGGTGATTTGGATTAGTTTCATAAGACATTTTTGAGAAAATATATAAGGTCAAAAGGGAGATTGGTTAAGTTTAATTAAAGATTTAAACTTGGCACAAAATCTTAAATAAAATTATGAGAAGTGTCTCATTGGAGAATATAAAATTAAAATAAATAAAATATTCATTAAGTATGGGTTGATCCCCCTAGTTTGGCGCCCTCTTTGGAATATTAAAAAATAAATTAAATTTGTTTTTTGTATGAGGGCTGATCCCTAAGTAGTGTGCCTAAGGTTGGTGAAAAGGTGCATATATATAAAAGGAGTTGCAACCATTGTGAAGTGTTGTATACTCTAAAAAAATTTGCTCCCCTTTGCATGATATAAAAGAATATTGTTTGGAGGTTTTGAAAGAAAATAAGCATTGAATATTGAGAAAATTTAAAGCAAACCAAAAGGGAAGAAAGTATGAAGAATATTTCTAATTCTTATTGAAGAATATATGCAGATCTAGATATGAGATATACATGTGTGAAATTTTATTTGAAGAACATGAGAAGATTTTATGAAGAGTTTATGATCAAAATTATGGAGGATTTTTTTTCATATGTATAAAGGTTTTATGAGAAGATCTGAGTTTACTACAACATACATTAAGGATAAAATATATGTGAAGTAGTGAAAAAATTTGTGAAGAAAGGACATGAAATATGTGAAGAAAGGACTCAAAATTTGTGAAGGATAGTGCATTAGATTTGTGATCAGAATTGTGAAGGAAATAATTACATCATTTAAATAAATATTTGTGAAGAAAAGTGTATCTACATTTAGATCTTGTGAAGACAAATCATCCATTGAAAGATTCATAGGTTTGTGCCTATCAAAATAAGAGAATGGTGTCTCTTTTTGAGTTGGGTGCTCAATTGTTGGGATTGGTGTCTCTAGTGGGTTGGTGCCTACAAAAGAAGTTTGTAAGAGAATTACGTTGGTGCCTACAAAGAAGATATATATATATATAAATCAATATTTTTTTTGTGGGTTTCTCCCACGAGGGTTTCCACATAAATCATGTGTTCTTGTGTTCTAATTGGTAGATCTTGCACGTGTGTTATTGTTGTGGATGATTAAGTTTTAAAGTATTAATGTTGTGGCTGATTAAGTTTTGAAAAATAAAAGATTGTTGTTATACTAATTCATCTCCCTCTTAGTATATTTGTTTTCTCATCAAGACCATGATGCCACCAATCATATGTTGGCCCCACCAAATGTAAGGTTTCAAACTTAATTGCCTCTTCCTCTAGCATGGGTTTTAGTGTCACAAATGAATCAAGTTTGTGTATCCAAGAATGTGTCATGCTTTTCCCACTACCATCAAAATTAGGAAGAGTTAATTTTCTCAAGGCATGCTGATACTCCTTATGTGGGCCTTGTAGCCTTTGTTCCTACAATATCTTTTTCCCATATTTTTGTTGGTTCATATATTGGTATAATTTTATCTCATTTCTATTTTTATGAGGAAGTGTATGGTATTCATCATATATTTCTATTACTTTATCAACCAATCAATTTTATTCTTTGTGTTGTGATGCTACTGAGAGGGGGGGTGAATCAATATAAGACAATTATTTATTTTTTAAACTAACATCCACAATAATGCTAATTGCACAATATCATTCACATAAGATCTAACAATTATGCAACACAAGAAGAACACATGATTTACGTGGAAACCCTTACAAGAGAAAATCACGGCCAAATATTGCTTTTTATATAAATATCTTTTACAATATTTGTAGGCACCAACCTATAGGAGACACCAATCCTCTCATACAATTTGTGAGCACCAACCTACTAGAAACACCAATTCCCACTTGTAGAATTTACCCAATAGAGATACCAATCCCACAATTGAGCGTGAACTCAACAAGAGACACCAATATCTTTGATATGAGACACCAACCTCATCAATATGGGGAACCAACCTCTCCAATATGAGGCACCAACCTCTTCAATAGAATCTTGTCTTCTTGAGAATAAACCTTCTTTACAAATAACCTTTAATGATCTCCTTTTATATTCTCCTCCACAATTTTTTCACATACAAATCTACATACATTCTCTTTCTTAAATATTCATGCATGATTATGCATACAAATCTACATTTATTCTTCTTAAATATTCTTTTTCTTGAATGATATATCTTTGTGTTTCATATACTTCCCTTCTTCACATATCTTCTTGTATGATTTTACATTTTTTCCACTCTCCTCACACATTTATTATTCCCTTTTATATTTTCATATTTCTACAAAGAGATACATCCTTTCAAAGATAATGACCATTCAAATAGTCATGAATCCTCATAAGTAATAATTGCATCCTTTTCACATATATCCACAATAATATATATTTTTATCCTTCACACACTTCTCTCTTGACTAATAGATCTTCCTTTCTATTCCACATACTTCTCTCTCTTACTTTCCATAAACACTATTTATATCTTTACATCTCAATGAAAAGTTGTATATTTTTGAAAAGAGATGACTCTTTACAAGGATTTCTTTTTTTAAGACTAATTGCTTCCATTGAACACTTTTTCTTTCTCCTTAATGACTGACTTTGAATGATCTATTATTTTCTTATTCTTCAATGGTCATAGCTCTTGAACATGTCTCTTGACTATTCTTAACCAGATCTTCAATTAATAATATTCATTCACTTCATTCGTCTATATTCCTTTTATTTACTTTATGCTACATATTCTAATTCCATACACTTCTTTGAATGATAAAATCTTCCTCCCTTTCTTATTCCTCACTCACTCTTGAATGATAAAACTTTCCCACACATAACATCTCATGGAATGAACTATCTTACATATCTTGTCTCATCATGAGACACAACCCTTCATTGCACCCTTATGACTTTAAAAATAATCTTTATTTATTTACTTAATTTCTTTATCATGTAAGAAGCACTTCATATTATATCTTCTATTCATTCCCTTATTGCTTTATTAAATTCATTTTACTTCATCATTGATATATGATTCATTTTATTATTGATATATCTTTTGTTGTTCCACTCACACCATGTTTTATCCACTCTTCTTAATTTGATTTTACTTGGTCTTTGAACATCGTTTGGTGGCCTTTGACCTTTGTCCATCATATATGATTTATTCTATTGGCAAAGTGCTCTTCTCACCTTTGAAATCAATGACAATATTCTAATAATCTCTCATACTCTATTGACATAAGTGACAATCAATTTCAAATGTATTCCTCATATACTACTATTGGGCCAATGCAAGAAATTGGGTCCACAAAAAGCTCAAAAAGTGGAAGTGTTTTTTTTTGGTTTTTAGAATGTGCCACACTTGGATTGAAAGTTTGAAACACTTACACAATGAATCTTAAAAAAAGTTAGTAATATGAAATTTAGTATTTTGAATCTAGTTTTCAAATATGTAATTTATTCTAATACCTAGAAGATAGAAATTAAATTTTAATAGGCATGTATAAAAAAACACTTTTTAAAAGTCACTTTTTTTACCATACCGTGCATGTGTATGGACACCACTTTTTGACCTAAATAAAATTAATTTTCTAAATCCTTTTGGGGAAAGATATGTGTTGACATGAAGATTGATGAGGATTTTTTTTAATTTTTTTCAATTTTTTTATTAAATTTTAATTGGTCTTAATTGTTGTTTTTTAAAAATCAATGTGTACAGATAGCATAATTGGAGCTAAACTAAACATTTTTTGAATTTTTTTCATTGTGTAGAGAATTATTTGAAGATTGATGTCATAATTTTTTTTGCAAAACATCAATAGAAAAATTTATTAAAAAAAAAGCCTGATATTCCAAGTTTATGGACCAGTTTTCCTAGAAATTAATTAAAAAATAGAAAACATAATCCAATATTAACAAAAATTATATATTAAAAAATAATTATTGGAGCTCTCTTCAGGTGGTCCTGCATTTTTTTAAAATTCTCTGAAGATGGGAAATTTTGGCTTGCCTTTTGATGGTAATGGCAATAGGTGTGTTGATGAGTTTGCTGAAGGTGTAGATTTGTCATTCTACATCAGAGCTAATGGTAATGTTGGTGGGTCCTCTTTAGTTTTTGTAGATGGTGTTCATTTTGTGCCTTGTGTGGGGTCTTTTCAAATCCTCTTAATTTGGGCTTGTCCTCTTCTCCTTGTTCAAATATTCCTGAGAATGTTTTTGTTGGGGAGGAACAAAAATGTGTGGGAGTCAAGTCTGATGGACCCGGTTGGTCTACTATGTTTGAACCTACAGCCAAGACATAATTGCTTACATGTGAAAACTCCTTTTCGAAGATCCAACTTCATGTATATTTTGTGTTTCTGTAAGGCCGCCTTGTGATTCCAGCAAATCACATCAAACTACTGAGGTATCTAAGCATCTCATGACCTGACATCCGAGAGACCTTGGGATAGTGTTCTGCAACTCGATTGTGGAAAATTGTCTTTCAAGAGAGGTAGTGCACCTGTGCTGGCCTGTGTTGTGTGTGCATAAAAACACCATCAAAGTTAGGTGGAGGTGGCGGTGTTGGCTAGGGGTTTCCTTTCGTTCTCCTTCACTTGTGATGAGGATATTGTTAGTGTTTTAACTAGTGATCCGTGGATGATTGGTAAATGCTTGTTGGTCCTGAAGAAGTGGGAGCTTAGCTTTAACCCAAGTTCATCCTCATTTTTCTTAGCCCCTGTTTGAGTTTGTCTCCTGACTCTTCCATTGGAGTTCTGGGATGAGAAAGTTTTCACTGGTATTGCAAATACTTTTGGGAAGCTTCTTTCTATTGACTAGATGATGGCATCTCAGAAAAGGTTGGTGTATGTGTGTTTTTGTGTGCTTTTCGATCAATCTGTGGATTTTCCTAAGAAAATATTGATAAACTCTAAGTTGGGTGCTTGGAATCAAGTGATTGAGTATGAGTCTATTCCTTTTTCTAGTTTTCATTATAATAAAGTTGGGCTTTGGGAAAGGAAATTCCCTTCTAAGCCACCTAAATTGACCCTTGCTCAACCTTTGAAGGAGGGGACGAGAGCCGATGATGGAAGTGGTGTTGTCTCGTCAAAGCAGGTTATGTACTAGAATGTGAAGGAAGGTGCCTTGAGTAAGGAGGGGGATCGGGGGAAGAGTCTTGATGCTCTTTTGGATTCAAGGAAAGATGTCCCTATGAATGAGACAAGTTTGGTGGCCAATGACTTGATCACTCATGAGATTGGTTAGGTCCTTGTGAGGGATGAGCCAATTTTGGAAGAAAGGGAGTTGAATGCTCATGTAGAGGATAAATACCTTGATGTGACTAATGAGTTAAGAAGTGGAGGGGATGCTCTAGTGAACGTAGGTAAGGGACCTTGATCAAACACTATTCTGACTGCATAAATTGTTGCATCATATGTTATTGACCCTATGCTAGATCATTCAATATGTTTTCCACACTAGCCTAATTAAATATCCACTTAGTCTTATATTGAGGATTCTCATTACTTAAACCCACCATTATTTTGATTCCTTATGTAACTTATGTGGTTTCCTTGCTGCTAATGTAGTTGAAAAATATCCTCTTTGAGATATGACTCAACTAATTAAATTTTTTTTATTTTTTAAATTTTCTTTCAGCATACTATTTGGCCCTATCACTAGTGTAAATAACCCTTCTAGTTGGAAATAATTAGGATCTAATGCCACTATAAAGAATTTGTCTCAATTTCCCTTCAAATTTTCTTATATTGGTTCCATGTATAAGAGAGTTACATCACCAAGAAATAGTTGTTGCACAACAATCATACTAAGACAATTCCCACTTCCAACACCTTTCTTTTCCAAGTCTATGCTGAACAATAAACCATTAAATATAATATATATTCACTAGTCACAGGTACATTGACCTCTCCAAGGTAGCAACACATCTAAAAAACCAACTCTCATCTTCTTTCCCTATGTAGCATCTTTCTCTTTTTAATTCACTAAGGCTATAAATATTATTTGTAGTTCTACTTGCATTTACAACTAGATTCCTTATGCTTGCTTTTTTGATTTCATAACCATTTACATGGAATGTGAGAGTGTACCCTTGGTCACACATTTGACTCACACTTAGAAGGTTATATTTCAAATCTTCAACATATAACACATTTCCAGTCTTTATCTTCCCATTTTCAAGACTAAGAGTGCATTTTCTTGTTATCCTCATAGTAGGATTATCTCCAAATTTCACGATTCCTCCATTTATTTCCTTCAAATTGAGGAACTTTATTTTATCCCATTTCATTTTAGAAACCAAGATCAGATTTGCAAACCGAAAATACCTTCCATAGAAGAGAAAATCAGAAAAGGTAGAGAGTTCACAAGAAGATGTGCAACATAATTGTTCGAGAATTTAATAATTACATGATAATGATTTGCTTTATAAAAGAAAAGATATGCATAACCCTAATCTTATCTTGAGCAAAAAGATAACTCAAAAGATAAAGATAAGATCCTATAACTTAGGAATTAAACAAAGCCTAAGTAAACTTATGCAAAGTGTAATTAAATATTAATTACACCAACACCCTGCCATAAGTGCAACTTAGGGAGAAGCAAATTATTATGTAAAATATGAGTCTCGATAACAAGGCCTGATTAGGTGCTCATTTACAAATGCAATGATGAGGTAGAGAAGGAAAACCCAGTGGGACAAAACCCCCCTACAATGAGATGACTACTACAAGAAGCACTGGAAGAACACTGTGGAGTAACACTAGAACCGCAATCTAATAAGCAAGGAAAGATACTTCTATCTACAACTGAAACCAAAACTGGAAACATGATAATGTGATAGCAGACCCGATGCCACGGAACATTGGAAAACTCACAAACTAGAACAACCCTAAAATCTATGAAGCAACATGAGATGAGATGATGACAGAATCTAGAAACTGTGTATCTCGATGCCGATGCCAAACTATGACTGAAACTCTTCCATGGGAAGGAGTACCAAAAATAGACTCTACAACATTAACCATAGAAACATGGCCCTCAACTGAGAAGAATATGAACCAATGCGGATCAAGAAACATAATTTCTCAACTGAAGTGTGAACCAATGAATCTAATATGTGTCAAGCAATAGCAAAAATGTGGCCAAAAGAAACTAGGAAACCAAATAACCCATACGAGTTACCATAAAAAAAAATGGATATGGAGATCAAAGTGAAGAAACAACACTCTAATTAGATTATTATGCAAGAAACCCCCCTGACGAAACTTTATCACAGTTCATTTATTACAATAACCCAATGATTGTAAAAGGAGAGAATAATTAACATACATAAATAGAAAAATAAAATAGACCTCAGATCTATGTAGAGGACTGAATTAGCTTTCCAATGCCGCAAGAATGACGAGAAAATGATCACCAAGTCAAAAAATATGCCCTCCAAAGTGAAAATAGTAATATTTGAGTTCAAAGGCCTGTAAAATAAATCTGGAGCAAGATCTAGTAAAAAGACTAGTACCATTGGATTGGCGTCAACATCAGCTTTCCAATGGTATCTTGTTTGTGAAAAATGGACATTGTACGCAAAAAATACACCCGATTTCGTGAAGACAACTTCAGAAAGGCCAATAAGGCCTGCAGGCAGCCCAAGGGGCTAAAATAAATTAGCCCTTGGTCCTCTGCATGACCAGGGGGATGGTGATAGGGGGCTGGGCCAGAGCCCCTAGTCACCCATACTACTGGTGCTGAGGCTGGAAGGCCGTCGGGGGTTGAGCATCGACCCTTGGTCCTCCATAGGACCATCGACGGGTGCAAGGAGACTTTGGGGGGCTGGCCGGGGACCTCGGTCACCAATGTGACCGTGGACCTTTGGAGCAGGTCTACAGGGGCTGGAATAAACAGAGGCGATGAATTGGGGGCACTGCTCGGTGGCCGCCACTCCTGGTGGCTGTCGGGTGGCACGACGGTGGCCGCTTTTGTGTTGTGTAGGCAATGCAAAAAATATGCAAATCAATTTTTTTTTTTTGAAATTTCTTGTCTTGAACTGCGTGTTGGGGAGGCTGTACAACCCCCATGCAAATTTTTTTTGCCTCCTAAATCAACTGCACCAAAATCGACGAAATGAAGGGCGGATTTAGGGTTTTTGGCCACTACAAACGCGATGGTGACCTCCGTTTTTGCTCAAACTGCTCCAAAAAATCCTCTACCTCCAGAACTTGCAAACAATCTCCCAGCCTGAAACCCTCACAGATTTGGCAAATGATGACCAAAATCTACAAAATAAAAGCCAATCCTGACTTTTCTAGCGCTCTGAATCTAATGGTGAGGCCCGATCTGATCCAAAATACTGCATAAATGAACTCAAGGTATGATACCCTTGAGGAATCCTGAACGAACCTTGAAATGATTTTCTCAAAAATCTGAGAAGGGGCTGCAAATCAAGGCTTTGATACCATGTTAGAAACCAAGATCAGATTTGCATTACATGATAATGATAATGATTTGCTTTATAAAAGCAAAGATATGCATAACCCTAATCTTATCTTGAGCAAAAAGATAGCTCAAAAGATAAAGATAAGATCCTATAACTTAGGAATTAAATAAAGCCTAAGTAAAATTATGCAAAGTGTAATTAAATATTAATTACACCAACATAACTTAGGAATTAAATAAAGCCTAAGTATTTTCTCTTATGTGGAAGGTCTTTTCCATTTGCAAATCTGATCTTGGTTTCTAACATGGTATCAGAGCCTTGATTTGCAGCCCCTTAGATTTTTGAGAAAATCATTGCAGGGTTCATTTGGGATTCCTCGAGGGTATCATGCCTTGAGTTCATCTATGCGGCATTTTGGATCAGATCAGGCCTCACCATTAGATTCAGAGCGCTAGAAAAAGTCAGGATTGACTTTTATTTTGCAGATTTTGGCCATTTTTTACCACATCTGTGAGGGTTTGAGGTTGGGAGATTGTTTGCAAGTTCTAGAGGTAGCGGATTTTTCGGAGCAGTTTGAGCAGAAATGGAGGTCACCATCACGTTCACAGTGGCCAAAAACCCTAAAAATTCCCTTCATTTCATTGATTTTGGTGTAGTTGATCTGGAAGGAATTTTTTTTTGCATGGGGGGCCATACGGCCTCCCCATCACGCAGTTCAAGACAAGAAATTTAAAAAAAAATTAAGAAAATTGAAATTTTTTGCATATTTTGTGTGCTGCCCGCACAACACAAAAGTGGCCACCGCTGCACCACTCGGCAGCCACTAGGAGCATTGGCCACTAGGTGACACCCCCAATTCACCACCATGGTGCTTTCCAGCCCCCGCGGGCCTGCTCCAAAGGCCCATGGTACATTGGTGACCGAGGTCCCCGGCCAGCCCCCCGTAGTCTCCTTACGCCCGCCGACGGTCCTATGGAGGACCAAGGGTCGGCGCTCAGCCCCCGGTGGCCTTCCAGCCTAAGCACCAGTCATATGGGTGACTAGGGGCTCTAGCCTAGCCCCCTATCACCAGCCCCCTGATCGTACAGAGGACCAGGGGCTAATTTTTTTTAGCCCATTGGGCTACCTACATGCCTTATTAGCCTTTCTGGAGATGTCTTCACGAAATCGGGTGTATTTTTTGTGTACGATGTCCGTTTTTCGCAAACAAGATACCGTTGGAAAAATTATTCCAAGGCTGATCTAGTGGTGCTAGTGTTTTTACCAGATCTTGCTCCAGATTTATTTTGCAGGCCTTTGAACTCAGATATTGCTATTTTTTCTGTTTGAAGTCAGATGTGTATTTTGGGCTTCCGAGCTCATAACTCTTTGCCACAATCTCTATTTTTTGTCTTCTTTATGGCATTGGAGAGGTATTGAGGAGCTCTATCTTGTTGTCCATTCACTTTTTTTTGTATATGTACCAAGTTTTTTGTTATTCCAAATTTGTCCCGATGGGTGTTATGGAGATTACTTGGATGTTTTGACAGTTGGAAAGGTGAAAATTGAACATTTGCACTTCATTTCAGTACCACTTCATGTTATTTTCTGTTTATGCACATTTTGGATTCTCTCCTTTTACAATCATTGGGTTATTGTAATAAATGAACTATGATAAAGTTCCATTCAGGGGGGGTTTCTTGCATAATAAATTTGATTAGAGTGTGCATGCATTTTGATCTCCATATCCATTTTGTTTTGATGGAAACTTGTATGGGTTATATGGTCTCCTAGTTTCTTTTGGCCACATTTTTTCTATAGCTTGACACATATTGAATTCATCGGTTCACACTTCAGTTGAGAGATTATGTTTTTTATCCTCATTGGTTCAGATTCTTCTCAGTTTGAGGGCCATGTTTTTATGATTAATGTTCTAGAGTCTATTTTTGGTACTCCTTCCCATGGAAGAGTTTCAGTCACAGTTTGGCATCGACATCGAGATACATAGTTTCTAGATTCTATCATCATCTCATCTCCTGTTGCTTCACAAATTTAAGGGTTGTTCCAGTTTGTGAGTTTTCTAGTGTTTCGTGGCATCGGGTCTACTGTCACATTATCATGATTCCAGTTTTGATTTTAGTTGTAGATAAAAGTATCTTTCTTTGCTTGTCAGATTGCTGTTCTAGTGTTACTCCATAGTGATCTTCCGGTGCTTCTTGCAGTAGTCATCTCATTGTAGGGGGGTTTTGTCCCACTGGGTTTTCCTTCTCTACCTCATCTTTGCATTTGTACATGAGTACTTGATTAGGCCTTGTTGCTGGGACTCATATTTGCATAATAATTTTCTTCTCCCTAAGTTGCACTTATGGGGGGTGTTGGTGTAATTAATATTTAATTACACATTGGCATAAGTTTACTTAGGCTTTATTTAATTCCTAAGTTATAGGATCTTATATTTATCTTTTGAGCTATCTTGTTGCTCAAGATAAGATTAGGGTTATGCATCTTTGCTTTTATAAAGCAAATCATTATCTTGCAATTATTGAATTCTCGGATAATATTATGTTGCACATTCTTTTGCAATCTCTCTGCTTTTTCTGATTTTCTCTTTTGTGGAAGGTCTTTTCGGTTTGAAAATTTGATCTTGGTTTCTAACATGGATGAACAACCACAGTCAATATACTACTGATTCCCTCATTTTTGAGCATGAAGGGATATTTTCACTAGTGTGGATCTCTCCCTTTTTTTGTCTTCTCTTTTTAGGGCATCATTCT
Organism: Sequoia sempervirens; assembly: GCA_007258455.2. NCBI lineage: Eukaryota > Viridiplantae > Streptophyta > Pinopsida > Cupressales > Cupressaceae > Sequoia > Sequoia sempervirens. The sequence goes on from VDFB02105785.1 coordinate 516,042,886, forward strand.
TTATTTCTATTTCCATGAATAGAATCTCTTCTCTATCACTGCCAAAATGCTTCCATCACTCTTTTTAGATGAGTAACTATCTTCCTTTGAGTAGAGTATTTTCTTATTCTTACAAAATTATTTCTTCTTTTCATGCTTTCCTCATGTATAATTCTTCTTGTGATGGTGATGTTTCCTTCCTTTCCTTTTTCTATATTCTTCTTCCTTATCATTACTTTCACTTTCGGCTTGTGAAAAATTAGCAGTAAAATGTCCTATATTATCACAATTAAAACATTTAAGAGTATACTTACTTTTTTTCTTGTTGGATCCTTTCTTCAGTTTTCTCATGAAGTGGGATTCTTCTTCATCACTTGTCCTATTATTTGATTTAAGTTTTTTATTCCTCATCTTCTTCGAGGATTTGAAAGAAGCTTCATGCTTTGATGTCTTTTCCTTCTCAATACTTATTTAATATTCCATGAGGATCCCATGCAACTAATCCATATTCAATGTATCTAGGTCCTTCATTTCTTCAATAGAGAAAACTTTCACATCAAATCTCAAAGGAAGAGATTGTATCATTTTTTGCACAATAAAAAAAATTTCAACTTTTTTGTCAAGCCATCAAATAGTGTTAATGATTTTGTCCACATGAAGTAGATAGGATGCAATATTTTTTTCATCCTTCATTTTCAAACTCTCAAATTATATCCTATGGGTTTGGAGCTTAGCTTTCTTCACTTTTTCATCACCTTCATAGGTCTTTTGGATCTTGTCCCACATTTGTTTCACTTATCCACAATGCATCACCTTGACAAATTCAAATTTTGATAGAATACACAAATGACTTTCATAGATTTCACATTATTTCCACTAGCCCTCTTTTTGGTTTGATCTATTGGTGGAGAAGGTGGTGCAACATAACCATCCACTACTGATTTCCAAATGCCAAATCCAAGTGTCTTTAGGTAGGTGCACATCCTTATGCTCCATAATTCATAGGTTGTTTCATTGAACAATGAGGCACTGTTTGAAAAGAAACCTTTTTGACATGTCATGTTTGCATTTGAGACCTACCTTCTAGTGGTTAGGATTTTCTTGAAGGAACCCACTTTGATACTAATTGATAAGCACACACTTATACTGAGAGGGGAGTGAATTGGTATAAGATAACATTTTCTAATTAAAATTTCAATAACAAAAATATATTAATCACACAAGATCCACACACATAAGAGAACATGATTTTACTTAGAAACCCTTTTGAAAAAACAACCATGGAAAAATATCACTTTTATTCAACTTCTCTTACAAACTTTGTAGGCATCAACCAATTGGAGACACCAATCCCCAAAATTGAGCACCAACCTGACAAGAGACACTGATATTTTCTAATGAGAGGAACCAAACATTGAATGAATATTAAGTGTATTGTTACTTCAAGATGCTTCATAAATTTTCTTTAATATCTTCACCAAAATATGCTATATTTATGCTTTTATATCTCCTATAATTTTTCTATAATCTTTGTCTTAGATCTGCTATAATTCTTCTTAGATCTACTATGATTTATTCACAAAATCTTCTCATAAACTCCTTCATATTTGTTTATACATATGCTCCAAAATACGCTGCTCAATTTTTCTTGAATAATGAAGATATTCAATAATTTCTTTCCTTCAAAACTCCTTCATAATATATTATTATATCTTCTCCAAAGAGGGAAACCAATTAGAAATGACATCCCTTGCCAAGAGAAGAAACCTCTTCATTTATATGGAAGTTTTCATAAAATGTGGGCACTAGATATTGGTTGAACTTATTTGAAAATATTAAACTAATTTCTTTGACTTCAAAAGAGGGTGCCAAGATATGGGTTGGCCCAAATAGGTTTTAACAAATAATTTAATTTAATTTATAATATTTCAAGGAAGGACACCGCATTTAGGAGGGTTGGCCAACATATCAGTGATAATATTTTTCCTTTAAACCAACACTATCATGATGGGGTCGAACCCATAAAATAATTATTTAATTCCCATTCATAATTATTTTTGAAGTCATACATTTTCTTCTTTCTTTCTTTCTTCATTGTTTTCAAATGACATTTGATATCCTTTGACATTAATGACAATTAATTCAACACATGTTCTTGGCACAACACTCTACTTCTTGGACATCTTAGGGACTATAGGAAAAGGAAAAAATGTCCAGTTGCCATCCCTAGCACTTGGGCCCCAATAGGGGAATGTACAAGAACACCTTGCCATCCCTGGAACTACTGAGGGATTTCTACGTGTTTCTCAACTACATCCATAAATATCTAAAAAGTATCTCAATTGATAGGACCATAGATTTTAGTGGTCTTTGTATAAAAATTACCATCTGTCATCATTTAGTTTTCACAAGCATCAAAAACACAATCTCATTATTAATTGGACATCTAGCTTGTAAATTATACGACATTTAACATAAATCACCACTAGATTACTAAATACATCTAAATAATGTTGAAGAGGTAGTCATAACAATAAATATACATCACATGTATTTAAATTATCTTTGGTCATGATTGATTATGACTCTCTAAAGTTCAAATAAAGGTGATATGATATTTACCATTAAAAAATCAATTTAAAAATTTAAAATTTCAATCATGAAATTAAAAGGCTTGATTAGAAATTTCATAAAAAATGCTACATACAAATCTCTTATATTCAAGCTATTGAATAATACAATATAACACAAACACCTTATTCACCAACACCAAGTTAAATTAATCTAATCACTTCACATTTGATGCAGGAGCATCCATGGTGTACTGGAAATCCTGTGTCACCAAAATATTTTATTTTTATTTGTTTGATTTCAATAAGGGCTTATGTGATAGAAAATAATAATTTTCATTTGCAACATTGTAAAATTCCTTGTGTGAAAATGTAATGTAACTTTTGATGGGAAAATACCCTTGGTAACTCAGTAAATGTAATTTGTAAAAGTTTAGTTCTTTGGGCATCCCACTTTTGGAGGAGGTCAAAAGGGGTCATATTTGCATATACATGTGTCATATATTTTCATAAAGTGGGCTACCAAAGGAATATTGCATGTTGCTTGCATGTCTTTGCATGCAATAATTGTTATGACAGGCTGTAAGGAATCTGTAAGTTATCATAGCATATCAAATTTGGTTGGTCAAGAGTCTAGGCCCCCAAGAGAAGTTAGCATGCAGTGTGCCACATGTCTTATGAAATATTTTTAAACTTCTAAGGTTGGGCATACCTTTTTCAAGGTGGTTTTAGGATTTTTTTTGTGAAACCATGGTTTGTTTCCTCTTTGGCTCATTCTCTATTTATTGATTTCTTTTCATTTAGAGAGGGGGGCTTGTAGGAGTGCAGTTTGCATACCCAAATGCTGTTGGAATTGCACCATATTGTTAAAGATTTTTTTTTTGTAGTTGTTTCTTGTAGGATTGAAGAGGATCCCATGAGCTTCAATATTTTGTAATCTTTTGCATGTTTGAAGATAATAAAAGTTGTAGATTTTCTCTTCCTATTTTTATTTTTATGTATTTATAGTTTTCATATGTTAAGTTTTGTGAAGCTTTTTAATAAGATTTGAAAGGGAGAATCTCCCTTTTCAGGAGTGGTATCAGAGCAGGTTGTCTTGAGTCTATAAATAGAGCGCCGACAAGAGGAAGTTTTCAATAGGACCTGTGAGTTGTGGGTGAAGATTAAAATGCCTCCAATATTTTCCAATCATGGTAGAGGTAGAGGTGCTAGAGGAGGAGACCCTCCTAGAGATGAAATTAGAACCCTTAGAAGGTAACTAGAAACCTTGTAGGAAGAGATCTGTAGAAGAGAAGTGCATAGAGAAAGAGATGAAAGTGAAGATGAAACTAAAGAGGAAGAGGAAGAGGAAGAACATGATCAAATTGATCTTGGAGAAATCAAATTGTTGAGAGAAATATCAAACATTGGAAAGAAGCCAAAATTGGAGGTTTCAACCTTCAATGGAAGCCTAAATCTTGAGGAGTTGATAGACTGGATTAATGACATGGAGGAGTTTTTTGAAATTTAAGAGATTCAAGACACTCACAGAGTGAGGTTTGTAAAAAAAAAGTTAAAAGGCCATGCAAGCATTTGGTGGAAAGATGTTTAGCTTAAAAGATGAAGAAAAGGGAAATAAAAAAATTCAAATGGGATAGAATGGTGGAAAAAATGACAAGAAAATTTATCCCAGTAGATTATGACTTGGAGTTGCTCAAAAAGACGCAGAGTTTAAGACAAGGAACTAGAACTATGAAAGAATACACAAGAATTTCATAAGGTCTTGATTCAAACATGACATTCTAAAGCAAGTAAGGAGAAGGTAGCTCGTTATATTAATGGGATAAAACCTAACATACAAGAGGAGTTGGCATTGGTGAGAATGACCATCATTGAGGATGCATACCAGTTTTCATCAAAAGTTGAAGAAAGACTAAATAGAAAATTTGAGAGCAAACAAAGAGGAAGAGGTTGTCATGGAAGAATTAGAGGAAGAAGTTATGATGGGAATCATAAAAATCATAAATTTGAAGACCAAGGCAACAAAAAAAATTAGAAATCAAAAAATTATCATCCTCCCAGAGATAAAAAGCCAAGAGGTAGAGGAAGATCGAGTAGAGGATTTGGAAGAGGTGGCTTTCACGGAACTTATTTTTTGATGTGCTGAAGAGGGCATAGAGCTTATGATTTTTCTCACAATCAAGGAAGAACCAATAGAAGACTTAAAAATTAGAATATAGCAACAAACATAAATGTAAAGGATGCACCCTCATCACATTCTAAAGAAGTAGAAGGAGGTGAAGTCTTGATGACAAGAAGAGCATTGTTGAATAAAGAAGATGGACCTGTTCAAAGAAAGAGATTATTCAAGATAAGATGCAAATGCAAAGGGAAAGCTTGTAATGCCATCATAGATATTGGAATAATGGATAACTCAGTATCTGAAGAAATGATGAGAAAATTTGTAATACCCCTCATGTTGCTGATACTCTTGTGTGTTGATTTTGTACTTGGTTTGTGATGGTGATTAGTTCACCATTTTGGTTGTGTGTGGATTCATAGTTTGGTTGGTTTGCCGCACTTGACATTACTTATGATGTTTGATGATACATTATGTGGTGATTATATTATTTGGCTATGCTATGGTTTTCTTTAATAATATATGTGGTGATGTTTTGATTCTATGTTGCTATGGTTTTTGATGTGTTTGCTAGTGAGTCTTGGTGAAAGGACAGAGTAGTATCACTCGCTCGCGAGTGTCCTGCTATCCCGCGATTACCTTTCATAGTGTGTCTGCAATGGAGATTTACATGCTAATTGACATTTGTTTCTATGCAGAATGTAGGTACTGGACATCGACTCCACCTACTTGACAGGTTTGAGCATGTCCCAAAAACCTAACGGGTATGATGTTGAAAAGGGAGTTGATAAGGAAGTGTCCCTGTCCCAAGTTCGTCACCTTGTTGTGAGTCCTACAGTGTTATTGTCTCAACCTCGTCTTTGTTTAAGTATGGGTTAGTGTTGATTATTTAGTTTAGTTTGTAAATATTTTTTATTTAATTAATCTTTATTTTATGTGTGATTAATTAATGTTATTTAGTTGATATAATTATTTACAGGTAATTGTAGTTAAGTTAATTTATTAATTTTTTTTGATTGAGTGAATAGTTTAAATAAAAATATTAGATGCTATTATGTGAATTAGAATTTTAAATTTGCATAAGATAATTGATATTAATTTTTGAATTTTTAAATTAATTAAATAGCATAAATTATTTATTATTATCAAAAGAAAATAATTAAAAATTAGTTAAATGATAATTAGAATAGTTATAGGAGTGAGTGGGAATTGAATGCAAAAATCTTGTTAAAAAATATTCTCGGAGAGAATATTGGCCATAACTATGAAAGGTAAGAAGTCACTTCTTAAAGGAAATTGGCTAAGAATTTTTTTTTTTGGGTTTCTGGTTAAAAATTAGAAGAGGTTTCCAATAATATATTTTTGGGCTCATATTTTGCATCTTGCTAGAAGTGGAGATTTTGGAAAGGGCATTGGAAATTGAATTCTGAAGGCGAATTAGCTTTGCTCCAACCCTCGTTCCTTCAAGCTTTAGGAAAACATGTTCCTTTATTGTTTATTTAGTTATTCTCTTGTTTTGAAAAGATTACCTATACAAATTTTATTTTGTAGAAATTTTGTTAATTTTGTAAAAGTTGAGAAATTCCCTGTACAAGAGGAAATGATTATTTTGTAGAAGCTTTGTTTTAAATTTTTTTTGGAGAGATTGTTGGAAATTTCCGTGAATTAGTTAAAATCCTCTGTAGAAATGTTTGTTGAAAAGCTTCTGTGTAGAAAAGTTTGTTAAAAGTTTCTTGGTAGAAATTTTTTGTTGACGACTTCTGTAGTTTTCCCGTGATTATTTTGCTGCCTTTGTAGAAAACTTTGAAATTAGAGAACCTCATAGAAGATTATTTTAAAACAATTGAATATTCAAAAGGAAAATAATAGAGGGTTTAGAAAATCTTTATAGGTTTGTATTGAGATCCTCTAGATTAATTGTGTAAATTGAAATCCTTTGGTAGAAATTTGAAATGTCTCCTAATAGAAAAATATTTGGTTAAATATATTCTTCTCGACAATCACACAGACTTATTTGGTTTATATATATGTATATATTTTAAATATATATGCATTATATATTATTCTAAGTTTTAATTCCCTGTACAAAATTTAATATATATTCTATTGAAAACTCTGATTAAACATAGGCTTTCTGGGCAGTGTATTTACCAGATATATATTTTTTTAAAAGATAGTTAAAAAAAATAAATATATAAAATTATATTGGGGGGGGGGTTTCAGCTATCACCGTACCCCTGCTTTCGATTCTTTAACTGTGTGCTAGTGGGGGGTGTTGTACATAGCCCACCCACAACTGTGCATAGCAGCCTGTGGGCTGTTGGGTGTAGCCCTAGGTGGGGGCTACGACCTCCCCATATGGGGAGGTTCGTAGCCTCCCCACAATGCTTTTTAAGTTTATAAATTCTTTTTTTTATATAAATTAAAATTCATTTTTTTAAATATTTATTTATTTAATTGAATATATATATGTTATATATATGTATATATAAAAAATATATATTATATATATGTATATATATGTGTATATATATACACACACACTTCTCCAAAATTATAGAAAAATATTACGATGGTAATTTGCAATGATTTCATGTTGTTACTGGACAAATTGAAAGAAAATATTTTATCAAATCAAATCGAGTGATTTTAATAAATGAAATAGATTGAGTAAATTGATAGTTTAATTTCCATGGTGGATATCTTGCAATGAGTTATCTTAAAATTTGATTGTTAGGTATAGTAAATTTTCAATCTTAAACAAAATCTTGATGTTGAATAATTATTTAATTCTTTGATTTTCTTTGTGTTCTTTGTTGGTTTCCTTGAGTTGGGTTATAAACATGTGGGGACCCTTAAGTTAGTTGACCCTTCTATAGGAGTTAAGGTTATTTTTTAAAACTTTGAGAGGCATGGGAAAATGGTGGTTTATTGTGATATCTTTTTATTTGATACTTGTCTCTATTTTGACTATAGTTGAGATCTTGAGTTTTTTTTTGGGTTGTACCATTTTTTTTATGGGAGTTAATTTTTATGACTTTTGGCGAGATGGTTTTGCCTTGCAGTTGTTCTATTTTGTGGTTCAATGTTCTTGTTGGTACAATCCCTTGGAATTTGATGATATGTTTTGGATTACTAGGGAAAATGGCTCTGCGTGGGTGCTGACGCCCAAAGGGGTTGTTAGGATAACCCACCTTAGAGTTAGAGTAATAAGTGATAATCTAATTAATTAATTATGGGGTGGGTAGTTAAACATTAACAAGATAATTGTGGATACCTCATCCACCTATTAGGGCTTTTTCAGACTAAAGGTCAGATGAGAAGGTTGTGGTTGGAAAGATCATTGCCTCATCTCCATGAGAGGTTAATGGTTCCACATGAGTCACCCTATGGGGCCAACGCCTAGAGAGGTTGTCAGGATAACCATAGATGGGGGTTGATGCCTTGAGAAAGGAAGTCAGGATAACCCATGTAGGACTGTGTGATGACACTCTCCTCTAGCTTTCCCTTGAGTTGTTATTGTTGCTAACCTCTAGAAGTGGTCTTTTGGTGTTATGTTCCCTTTATGTGTGCTATTGTTTTTCATGCTTGGAGTTTAGACTTGTGTATTTGTTTGGTTGTTCTTGGTCGGGGATCCTTCCTTATTTAGTCTTAGCATGTGGGTGGTCAGGTGGAACTTGCTACACACCCCATTGGGTTCCTTGTCTTGCTGTTGTTCCTTTCAATGCAGAGTTTGCAGTTGTAGCTTGATCCTGAGTTCACATGTTACCAGATGTATCTTGTACTTCAATTATACTTTGTGTATTCATGTGTTACTTCCCCATGTTTTGGGAAGACTTATGATGTAACCTTGAGTAATTTCTCAATGAGATGTACTTGTAGACTGATGTAATGTATATTCACATTATGTAATTCATTCTTGAACTATAATTGTTAATATCGTTAATGTTGTGTTATATCTGAGAAAATATGTTATTTATATTTCCAAGTACAATTTGTTATGAATACACGTATTGTTTCTATATGGTTTATTCTTGTCACATTTTTTATCCTTAATAAATGTTTAAATGAAGATATGCGAATGAATGGGTTATGTTAGTAGGATTGGTAATTACTTTTATCAACTTTGTCATGGGATAGATTACGTAATGTCACCTTGTGTACCCCAAGGGACTTAGGTGTTTAACTTGCAATCATTAGCTATGTTAGTTGCATTAGTAAACTTAGTATTTATTCTCTATATTTTCAAAAAAAATTGTTGCATTTTTAGTTGTCCTTTGGGGTTTGCATGACGGGGTGTTACAAAATTGAACCTAGAAAGAAGGAAGGGCCTAAAATCATGCCAAATATCTTGGGTACAAGATAATCCAAAGCTTTTGATAAGTGGGCAGTGTTTGGTAAAATTTAAAATAGGAGGTAACTTTGATGAAATATTATGTGATATAATTCCTATGGATGCATGTCATATTTTGTTAGGAAGACCTTGGTAGTATGATAGGAAGGAAATGCATGATGGTTGTGCTAATACATATACCGTAACTAAGGATGGTGTGAAGCATAAATTGAAACCCTTAAAATCATATTTGGTTCAAGTTTGTGGTAATACAAGAGTATGTTTAGTTGATGCAAGAAAATTTCTAGAAAGTATGAGGAATGAGAAAGTTTATTTTTCTTTGATTCCCAAAACTAATTGTGAAAATGTGGAAGATGTTCCCATGGAGGTTGCAGATTTGTTACAAGAATTTCCAGAAATTGTTTTAGACAATGCACTTGAGGGGATGCCACCCATGAGAAAGATAAGTCATCTAATTTACCTAATACCAAGAGTAAGTTTTCCTAACAAATAATCCCATATAATGTCTCAAACCAATATTGAAGAGTTGAACAAGCAAGTTCAAGAATTGTTACGGAAAGGCTTGATTTGAGAGAGCCTAATCCCATGTGTAGTGCCTACTATTTTGGAACCAAAGAAAGGAGGAGAATGGAGGATGTGCATGGATTCAAGGGATATCAAAAAAATCACCATCAAATATAGATTTCCATTACCTAGAATGGATGATATCATGGGCTATTTGAGTGGAGAAATATACTTCACAAAGATTGACTTGAAGAGTGGTTATCATTAAATACGAATCCGATAAGGTAATGAGTGGAATTTTTTTTTCAAGACCAAGGAAGGTTTGTATGAATGGTTGGTCATGCCTTTTGGACTAACCAATGCTCCTAATACATTTATGAGGTTGATGAATGAAGTACTGAAAGAGTTTTTGGGCAGATTTGTTATTGTTTGTCTAGATGATATATTGATATTTAGTAAGACTCTAGAGGAGTATTTGATGCATATCAGATTTGTTTTTGAAAATTTGAAGGAAGAAAAGTTTCTCATTAACTTGAAAAAGTGTAGCTTTATGTAAAGGGAATTGGTATATTTAGATTTTGTTGTTTTAGGAGAAAGTCTCAAGATGGACCTAGAAAAGGTGAAAGCTATTTTAGAATGGATTACACCTAGAAGTGATACCGAGATGAGATCATTTCATGGTTTAGAATGATTTTATAGAAATTTTATTAGAGGTTTTAGTAGTATTTGTGCACAACTAACTGAGACTATGAGAAGAGATAAAAGGGATTTTAGATGGACTATAGGAGTAGCAAGAAGCTTTGATTTGTTAAGGAAAAAGTGATTGAGCAACCTATTTTAGCACTCCTAGATTTCAACAAGGTATTCCAAGTTGATTGTGATGCAAGTGGTAATGCTATTGGAGCTATCCTATCTCAAGAAGGTAAACCCATTGCTTATTTTGGTGAAAATTTAAATGATGCAAAAAGAAAATATTTAGTGTATGATCAAGAATTTTATGCTATTGTGCAAGCATTGAAAAAGTGGAGACAATATCTTTTTACTAAGGAATTTGTTTTATTTACTCATCATCAAACACTTTAGTATTTGAGTAGTCAAGGGAAGTTAAATAAAAGGTATATGAAATGGGTAGAGTTATTGCAAAGATATAATTTTTTTTTGAAACATAGGAGTGGGAAGTTTAACAGGGTTGTAGATGTTTTGAGTAGAAGATAGGGTTTGTTGATTGAAATGCAGGTTGAGGTTGTTGGATTCATTGAGTTGAAGGAGTTGTATGAAGAGGATCTAGATTTTGGAGAGGCTTGGAAGGCTTTAAAGAGCCTATTGCTGGTGATAGAACCAAGTGATTGGATTATTTAATCCAAGATGGTATGTTGTTCAAAGTTAACAAGTTGTGTATTCCTAGAAGTCCAATGAGAGTAAATTTGATTAAGGAAAAACATAGTGGAGGACTTGCAGGGAATTTCAGTTTTGATAAAAAAATATCACTTATTGGAGAGAAATATTATTGGCCTCAATTGTAGCAAGATATCAGAAAAATTGTGCAAGGTTGTAGGGTTTTTCAAGTAGCAAAAGGAACTAGTTAGAACACGGGTTTATACTAGCCACTACCAATACCTAATAGGCCATGTGAAGAGATTGGTATGGATTTTGTTTTGGGTTTTCCAAGGACCCAAAGGGGACATTATTCAATATTTTTTGTAGTGGATATATTTTCCAAGATGGATCATTTTATTCCATGCAAGAAAACTAATGATGCTGTGAATGCTATAAAATTGTTTTTCAGGGAAATAGTGAGATTTCCTGGTGTTCTGAAGAGCATTGTTTCAGATAGAGATACAAAGTTTTTGGGGTACTTTTGGATGACCTTATGGAAGAAGGTGAAGATTTATTTGAAGTTTTGTTAAGCCTACCATCCAAAAAAATATGGAAAAACAAAGGCGGTGGATAAAAGCTTGGGAAATTTGTTGAGATGCTTAGTTGGAGATAAGCCAAAAGGGTGGGATTTGATTCTACCTCAAGAAAAATTTGCATATAACAACTCAATGAATAGAAGTATTGGTAATTATACATTCTAATTTTTTTATGGAAGCATCCTAAGAGTTTTTTTTATTCTAAAAATGATTGATAATGTTGACAGGAAGAGTGCAGAAGTAGAGCATTTTGTTGAACACATTAAAAGCATACATGGGGAGGTACGAAATCACATCAACAAAATGAAATTTCAGTACAATTCCAAGGATGATTTGAAGAGGATACATAAGGAGTTTCAGGTTGGTGATGAGGTAATGGTACACTTGAGAAAATAAATATTTCCAGTTGGTATCTATAACAAGCTAAAAATGAAGAAATTTGGGCCTTATAAAATTGTGAGTAGGCATGATTTAGGTAATGCATATGAAGTAGAGTTGCCTAGTGGACTTAATATTTCACCTATATTTAATATTTTTGATCTAATTTTTTTTCATGAAGCTGAAAGTGATGAAGGTATGATAGGTGAAACAATTCATATACTAGCACCTACTTCAAAAGAGGGGAAAATAGAGACAATTTTGGACAATAGGGTGAGTAGGAGTACAAGGCACAAACCATAGTTTGAGTAATTGGTCAAGTGGTTTGGAAGGCCTATTGAGGACTCATATTGGTTTTCAAAAGCTAAATTTAAGCATCTTGGTTATCCTCTTGAGAAGTGACAAGGTCACTTTTCTTCTACCTTGGGTGTTTGATGCAGGAGCATCCATGGTGTACTGACAATCTTGTGTCACTAAAATTATTTATTTTACTTTCTTTGATTTCAATAAGGTCTTATGTGATAGAAAATAATAATTTTCATTTGAAACATTATAAATTTCCTTTGTACAAAAATTTAATGTAACTTTTGATGGGAAAATACCCTCGGGTAACTTGGTAAATGTAATTTGTAAAAGGTTAGTTCTTTGGGAATCCCACTTTTGGAGGAGGTCAAAAGGGGTCATATTTGCATGTACATGTGTTTTTTCATAAAGTGGTCTACCAAAGGAATCTTGCATGTATTTACATGCAACAACTATTATGGTAGGCTGTAAGGAATCTGTAAGAGGTGTAAGTTGTCATAGCATCTCAAATTTGGTTCGTCAAGAGTCTAGGTGCCCAAGAGAGGTTAGCATTCATTGTGCCACATGTCTTATGGAATATTTTTAAACTTCCAAGGTTGGGCGTACCTTTCTGAAGGTGGTTTCAAGAGATTGTTTTGTGAAACCATGGTTTGTTTCCTCTTTGGCTTATTCTCTATTTATTGATGCCTTATCATTTGGAGAGGGGGGATTGTAGAAGTGAAGTTTGCATACCTAGATGTTGCCAAAATTGCACCAGATTGTTGAAGACAATTTTTTTGTAGGTGTTGCATGTAGGATTGAAGAGGATCCCATGAGATTCAATATTTTGTAATCTTTTGCATGTTTGAAGATAATAAAAGTTGCATATTTTCTCTTCCTATTTCTATTCTTGTTATGTATTTGTAGCCTTCATATGTTATGTTTTGTGAAGTTTTGTAATCAGAATTGAAAGGGAGTCTCCTTTTTCATCAATGTTATAATATGCTAATAAAGCTTTTGAGTGCATGTGGGGATACCAAATCAAAATGAAAGAAATTTATAAAATGATCATTGATATTTAATTTAAAAAATATATTTATGTTTAACAAATCAACTATTCATATGAATTTGAAGTTCCTCATGATTCTTGGAATAAAATATTTCTCAACACATTGTGTATGTATTTGCCAAAATGTTTGAAATAAATATGGAATTGTACTAAGACAAGTTTTACAAATTTGTCTTGTAGAATTCAAGAGAAAATAAGAAAATTGATAAAATTTTGAAATATTAACTTAAATATTTTTATAAGAATCAAGGTATATGTGATAAGATTTCTAAATCTACAAATACTTTTAGAGAAATCATCCAATTTGCATGGTGTTATAGTGAACTTTTTAAAAGGTTTTTTTGTCCTTGATTATGATCTAAAATAAATTTTAAAATGCAAAATGTAGAGTCATGAATTCAATTTGGTATTTTTTTTTCAATTCGTATATTTAATACATTCAAGTAAATTATTTTATTGCATGGGTGAATTAAAATTGAATAAAAAATGAATTTGATTAGATATGTTTAATGTTGATTAGAATAATTTTCTTTGCATTTTTCATTGTTACACCCTTAATTGTTTGTAACTCTTATATCTTCTTTATGTGTCATTCAATTTCCAAGTGGTTGGTATATGATACAAGCCAATCTTGGATAGGATTAGCCATGCATTAAGGTTAGAATGAAGTCACATTGATTTGATAATAATACTGTGTCAATATTGAACTATTGCATGAGGAGTTTACCCCCTTGAAGCACCATTTTGTTACAGATCTTCTAAATTATCTACTGATATGCTAGCATTGCTTTTAATTTTGAATTGTTTTTCTCTTATAATTTTTGTATTTCTATCATTGCTATAAGAATTAATTATTTTTCTATTGTTATTAGGTCCTACTTCTAAATTTTAGGTTAGCCTTCTCCTGCATTTACAATGTATGTTTAATCACTACAAGAAAGATTGCTGAACTTAGGGCTCAAAATGTTATGAAAAAATTATGATAATGCAACTCTTCTCTCTTGAAAGCTATTTTTTATTGGCTACAAATTAAAGTTATGAAATAATTAATATTATTGGTTTTGAGTGGCTTGTAAAGCATACTCCCACAATTATGGAAATGCATACATATTGGTCATAAATATGACTATTAGCAGTGTTATTTACCTATCCTAAAAGATGCAATTTAACAAAATGCAAAAGAAGAAAATAACACTTCAACACCTCAAGATTGGGCTACATTAAACTCAAACAAAATAAATATGAAAAACATATTTATACCTTGTATGAGTTGCTCCTTGGTTGGCCCTTTTATAGTTGATAAATGTGTGCTTCTAGATGGTAAATGGACTAAAAATGGATGCAAAATGATCTAGGTGAGATGATGAATGCAATGAGCTATTTGGGTATTTTCATGGATGAAGGAAAATGAAAGTGATGAGAGCTTGAAACATGCAACAATGGAGGATACAAACTTGCTTGCAAAATGATTGAGTGTTCTTGAATGCTTGAGCTTGAATGTGATGAATGAATCAATTGAGAAAAAAATATTTCATTTTAAGGGAATAATCTTTAGAGAAAAAGATGGTCAAGATTTTTCCAAAATGGGAAAGATGAAGTGTTGTGGTGAGTTAAGGACTCACAATCCCTCACTTTTTTCCATATGGAGGATGAAGTGTCACAAGGACAGGTGAGTTGGAAAAAGGACATGTGATGTGGATGTACTTGCAAGTACCTTGGGATGGGGAGAAAATTTCCTAAAAAAGGAACTTCTTGTCCCTATGTGGGAAGGATGTTGACATGTGAGGAATTTTAGAATTTCTCACACGTCATCATGGGGAAGAGAGAAGTTGTTGGAGGAATAAATGTGAATTTTAAATTCACATGATTGGAAGGGAAAAGTGGTTGAGAGAATAAATGTGAATTTTAAATTCACATGATGAGAAGAACCTTGTGGATAAGACAAGTTCTTTATAAAATAAGCTAAAAAGCACCTTGTGGATAATACAAGGCCCTTATAAAGGAAGCAATTGATGTGACAAGTGAGAGAATTTAGAATTTCTCAACAACTTGCACAGGGAAGATAAATGTATTGAATGAATAAATATGAATTTTAAATTCACATGGGGAAGAGCTCAAGGCTTTAAACGGAAAACACTTGTGAAAGGTTGACTTGGAGTACATGCCAAAGATGGCATGTGATTATATTAAGGTTGTGCAAACAAGTGATTAAGAAGATTAATGAGGGATTAGAGGCAAGTGGACAAATATTAAAGATGTGACATTAATCATGATTAAAGGTGTGCACATCCTAATCATGGATTAATTAGACTACTCTAGATTAGAAGAAAGTTATGGAGGATGTGACAAGGAGAGAGAAAGAGAGAAATTTAAAATGGATTTAAATTCCAAAAAGGAAAAATGACAAAATTAAATAAATTGATGTATTTATTTAATTTAGAGAAAGGATGAAATGTAAAGTATTTAATTATAAAATTAAATACTTTAGGAACTTTAGGGAAAGGGGAAATATTAATTAAATAAGTTTTATAATTGATATTGATGAAATAAATAGATAAAAGAGGTGGATTTGACCATATGGGAATGGGCAAATTTGGATGTATACAATGACTAAGAAAAAAAACCAAATCACCCCAATGATTGTATTGCAAAATGAAACTCTAAAAAATATGCCCAATATACTAAGAAAAATCATAATGTAGGGTTTCTTTAATGTAAGATAAATCATAAGTTATAACCAAAAAATGAAGAAAGTGAAGTAGTTGGCATGTAAATATTCTTATTATTTAAATACATATGCAATAAAAAATTGGTTTGGTGTATACATATTACTTTTTGACAATTGAAGATGGAGATCTTGTAGAAAAGTAGATTAGGTTATTCAAACTAAAAAGGATGAAAAATGAAATAAAAATGTCTTAAGATGCTTACTGTAATTAGAGTAAATAACTTATATTTGTCATGCTTTATACTTTAATGTAGTTCTAAAGGAAAACAAGGGAATGACTTCTATAAATAAAACTTGCAACATCCTCAAAACTTTATATGAAGCTTTTCAACAAGTACAATTAATGCACTTATACTCATGAAGTGTTGAATGTACAAGACAATTGAGAGGGGGGGTGAATTAGTTGTACATTAAAAAATAAAAACCTCATCAACATTAAAATCAATATAAACTTTAATAACCTTTGATTTTTTAGAATGATTTAGCATGGAATCAAATAACAAAAACTAAAACACATCAACACCATACACAATAGAACACCAGATTTACGTGGGAAACCCAAGAAGGGAAAAACCATGATGAGGATTAGCTCACAATAAAAAGTAATTACAACACTGAATATAATAGGATTGATTTTGGAGGGCTCATTTCCCTAAAGTAAGAAGGGATCACTGCCAGATTACAAAAAATAAGAAAGAAGAATGTTACCATGATAAATCCATCTCAATGCAATAGAAAAGTCCACCACAACATCACCAACACATTCATATTATTTCTAAATATTGTAGACACCTTCTCCTCACTACTTCCAATAGTATAACTCATTAAATATCACACTGCACTTCACAAATTTTCACTTCACACCTCTAAAATTCGCATTATACACACTACTCACACATCCTCCATTTACACCACTTATTTATACCTTCTTCAACCTTGAAAAAATTCTCCAAGGTTATCTTTGCACCTCAACCATGCAAAATATCAGCACTATAACATTCCCACGGTGGAAAGGAATGAAGGAAGACCACATCACACCTTAACTCATACCTAAATCCACTCATACATGCAACACTACGCTTCCACAATCACCGAAGAAAATCCTTAATTAGTGTTAACACCCAAGGTCAAACGAACTTGTGTAAACACCATTAAGTAATTAAGTACATGCTTCCTTTGATCTAAGGAAAACTTGTGAACCACACACAACACTTGAACACAATTTGAAATATTTCACAAACACCATGAAATCCAACAAATTCCTTCAGAACAACTTTAACTTGAAGAACAAACTCATCCTATACACCCAGATAATCTTCCACATATTGTAACTCAAGAAATAAACTTGTAGAGCACCAAACCATGAATAAATTCAATCTAAGGTAGATATGAACCTTATTTTTACACTTCCAAAACTGTAATACTAGAAGAAAAATTGTGGAGCAAAACCATTATCCTAGACAACACTGCAATACATAGTTTACATATTGGTGAACACAAATTTTTTTGCACAATGATCTAGACCAAGAAACTTTGGATATAACACCTATGGACACCTCTGAATAATATATCTAGACTACTCAAGTATATCTTCAACACAAGAAATACAAAGTAAAACCAGAAAACCACTTTGTATGTTAGGACACCTCTACAACACATTGTTTCCTCTTTTATTCAAATTTTCTCAAAATCACTTGGAAACGAAGAACCAAAAACACATTCTCATCATCTAGACCACCTCCTAATTACAACCAAACCAACAAAAACATAAAAACTCAACCATATAGATGACTATCAAAGAAACACTATAGGTTGACACTAGTAATAATTACTAAGGAAAACATAATGAAACTAATCAAAGCAACACCACAACTTCTCAACCATCAATAGACTTCCAAAAATCACCAACAAAACTAGTCAATGTTAATGAAAACAAAAACATAATCTCATTGAAATCAATGACAACACCAACTCCTCATACTTGCAACAATCTTCCTCTTTGTTATTGATGACAACACATGATGTAAGAAACCACCAACAAAAAACATAGCATCTCTGATCATGAACATACTACTTCTTACAAATTCTTTTTTTCTCCCCCTAACATCATACTCTTCTTGTTCACTTCACTCTATCTCCCTTTCTCAACTAACTCTTTCCTTTTTCACATTATCCTATCTCCCAATTTGACATCAATGGAAAAAGGCAACACATTTTCATTTGTTTCCCCCTTTGACATCAATCATACTTGTACTTTCTCACCACTACTCTGCAACCTTTTTTCCTTTATATTGCTTTGCATACCCCCTTTAGGAGCACACAAAAAACTATATCGACTAGTAACCACTACACATATCCTTTAACACAACTATCAAAGGACAACACCAACCTGTAATAACACTTACTCCCCTTGAGTGCAACAACATCACCACTACCTACTCCCCTTGAGAGGTAGCCACCAACATTAGTCCAAAACAAAGAATGAATCTTGAGATTCAATGGAATAATGCATATCCTTATGCATCTAGTTCAAATAAGGAGAGGTAATAATGCCTAACTTCTCTTGGAGATACTAACAAGTATCATTAGGAAGAGCCTTCATAAATATATCAACTTGATCCTTTGTAGGCACATACTCTAGCTTCACTTCATTCTTTTCAACCTTCTCTCTCAAAAAGTGATATCAGATTGAGATATATTTTTTCCTTGAATACATTTCCAAATTCTTTGAAATGTTAATAGCATTTGCATTGTCATAAAAGATAGAAATTGGTTCATCATATACCACTTTGATATCCTTCAAGGTTTTCATCATCCACAACATCTATGTGCAACAAGATGTTGATGCAATATATTCTACCTTTGTAGTAGATAAAGACACTAAATATTGCTTCTTGCTTAGCCAAGACACCAATTTGCATCCAAGAAAGAATGCACCACCACATGTACTTTTTCTATCATCTAAACAACCTTCCCAATATGCATCTATATAAGCACATAGAGAAAAATCATTATCCTTTGGATACCATAAGCCATGTTATAAAGTGCCTTTCAAATATCTAAATATCCTCTTCAATACTACAATATGTGACTCTTTGGGATCTTCTTGAAATCTAACCACAAGAAAAATTGCATGCATGTCATCTGGTCTAGTAGCAGTTAGATATAGAAACTTCCTCCAATAATTGATCTATACTTGCTTTTATCAACCTTAGGAGATTCAATATTCTTACTCAACTTGCAACTAGTAACCATAGGGGTACATACTGCTTTAGAATCTTCCATTCCAAATTTCTTCAACATTTCCTTGACATATTTTGATTGTGAAATAAATATACCTTTTTTTGTATGATTGATTTGTAGTCCAATGAAGAAATTCATCTCCTCAAACATAGAAATATAAACTCTTTCTGCATCTCTTCTGCAAATCTCTTACACATATCTTCATTTCCCCCAAAAATTATATCATCAACATACACAACCACAATCAAGATTTGATCTTTTTCAACTTTGAAATAAATATTACTATTTACAGTACCTTTATTGAATCCTTGTTGTATCAAGTACCTATCCAACATTGCATACCAAGCTCTAGGAGTTTCCTTCAATCCATATAATGCTTTCTTAATCTATAGAACATATTTGGTTTGTATGATAACTAAAATCCTTCTGGTTGTTCAATGTATACCTCTTCTTCCAACTCACCATTCAAGAAAGAAGACTTCACATATATTTGATAAACTTTGAAATCTTTATGTGCTACAAAATCCAAAAACATTTTGTCAGCTTCCATTCTTTCCACTAGAGAAAATGTCTCTTCAAAATATATTCCTTCCACTTGTGATTAACCTTTACACACAAGACTTTCCTTATTTATCACTACTTCTCCATTCTCATTCAGTTTTTTCTAGAATACCTATTTAGTTCCAATTACTTTCTTGTTTGTTGGTCTTAGGAAAAGTTCCCAAGTTTGATTCTTCTTAATCTGCATTAATTATTCCTTCATAGCCTTGATAAAATACTCATCCTTGCATGCTTCAATCACTATTTTAGGTTCAACTTTAGAAAGTAAACATAGATTTACCTGTTCTTTTGTCATTGCAACTTTTCTTGTCAAAACACCTTTACTTTTTTCACCAATTATATGATATTTAGAATGATTCTTTTGCACATACTTAGGAGTCTTAGGGATCCTTTCTGAAGCTTCTTCTTATTCTTCTTCAATCTAAAATTTTTTCTCCTTATCTTCATCTCTATCATTTTCTTTGCAAGATGACTCATATGATTCATATCCATCTATCACAACTGAGTTCTTTTGTAAGTCTTCATCCACTTTGACACTTGCACTCTCAACAATCTTTTTCAGCCTCTTGTTGTAGCACTGATAAGCTTTTCTTCTTGTAGAATATCCAAGAAAGATACCTTCATCAGACCTTGTATCAAACTTTCCTAAGTTCTCTTCATCTATTTTGATATAACATTAAATTCCAAACACTCTAAAATATTTTATAGTAGGAATACTTCCATACCACAACTCATATTAGGGAGTCTTTGCAATGTTTTCTCTTGCTCACACTCTATTAAGTATGTAGAAAAAATATGAATTACTTCTCTTCATTAGAATTCCAATAGGTTTTCTTTTTTCATCATTGTTCTTGCAACTTCTTGAACAATTCTATTCTTTCTTTCAACCACTCCATTCCGTTGAGGAGTCGTAGGGGAAGATAAATACCTCTTTATTCCATGATTGTAACAAAAAATATTAAACTCATTGGAGGTGAACTCTCCACCTCTTCTAGAGCTGAAACATTTAATTCATATCCATTTCATTCTCAACCAAAAATTTGAATGCTTTAAACTTATCTAGAGCTTTTGATTTTTCTTTGAGAAAAGTAACCCATGTCATTCTAGAGTAATCATCAATTAATAGCATGAAATGCCTATCATATTGAAAGCTTCTTACTTTAGTAGGGCCACAAAGATCTATATGCACCAATTCCAATAGTCTATAGTAGATTGTTATTTGATTTTGAAACTTCTTTGTTGCTTCCCAATCTGACATTACTTACAAAAAACATTGATGGGATTTGTAATATTTGGAAATTATCTCACATCTTGAACTAAACTAATCCTCACTAGGTTATCAAAATTTATGTGACACATCCTTCTATGACATAGCCAAATTTCATTAATCTGAGTCATAAAACAATGACCATCAACACCTTTAAGTTGATAAGAATTTCCATCCATCCTTCTAACAACAATCACAATTTTAAAGCTTTTTATGATCTCACACCCATCATCCTAAAAAATAATATTATAGCCTTTGCTACACATTTTTTCAACACTCAAAGGGTTATTTGTAATGCCAGTCTAAATAACCTAGAATGTTTACAATGAATTAATATAAAGGGTGTATTTTTTTTTTTAAAAATTATTAATATTAAGTTAATTAATTGCATACATTCTTAGGTTAAGCGACGTTACACTACTTTGAGTTTTCCATAAGTGACTAAAGTATTTCGCATTGCACATTTAATTAATAACATAAAGATAAACATTGCATAATAATAAATTTCCATTCATGATAACATAATAAAGTACATACATGTTTTTCCATACATTGCATTTGATAGGATATACAATACTCATCCATCTGATGAGGTAGTTCAATAATGATTACATTTTACAATTACATTGTTCACCTCTTATACATTTGAGGATGTTTACATACATAAATTACAAATTACAATGAGGAAATATACACAAGATCTAAGTCATGACTCTCCATCCATGAAGCTCGTCTTGAGATCAGGGGACCCGATGGAGTAAGGTGCGCGTTCCACCCAACCATGTGGTACCCATAGGTCCACCCCCCCATGCTAGGAGATAGTAATAAGGTTACCTAGACCTAATCTACTAACCCTAGACACTAGTACATAACAATCTATTAGTTACATTGTTTCCAGATTTTGACAATTGATTATACCACAAATATAGGGTTAACTATTATTCTAGGTGGAGTGTCATCACAACGATGCAAAGGTTACCTTGGTGTTTCTTCCTAGGTTCCGGCCCCCAATCCTTGGGTTACTCTGGTAACCTCTTACAAAACCCGGCCCCTATTGCATACTGTTGCGGAATCGAATGTCTTTAAAAGGAACAAGACACCGATTTACCATTCCAGGCCTTCTCATCTTATACTCATGACTGTAGTAGCTCAAGAGTCATAAGAGAGGCATGCACATCTTGTTAAAAGTTTTAAGTCTAACTACTATGTCTTTTAATTATCATTGACTTAGTTAACTATTTGTAAGTTACCCTGACACCACTTTGTGTGTCGGCCCTTACAAATAGCCACTCCCCTAAACATAACAAGGGATTTCTAAGTTTTCATGACTAGGGTTTACCAAGTGCACAAATAACCAAAATGATATAGAAAACAAATCACGTTATAACGAACATCATTCAATGTTCATAACATAGGTGTCAAACCACCAAATCAAGCCATGTACACATCCTTAGATAACACAAGATGTTTAATCTTATCAATCACAATCCCCATTAACAGTTAGTCTAGAAGACTTGATCATTAAAAACTCTTCCCATTTGCCCAATTCACAAAAATCAAAACAATTTAAAACAAATTCTTGTCTATCTTTTGGATATACTAAATCCATATATAAGAGTTTGAATACAGCATATTTATAAATCGTGTTAATGAAAAATCTATTTGAGAACAATAAATGTAATTGTTTTCTTTTAATTCACTTTTCTAATTTTCACAAATTTACACATGATCTTTTCTATACTTTCACAATTTAAATTTTCTCATGAAATTACAGAATATCAAAATTATTTTTCTAATTTAATAACTTCACTAACTTATCAAATATTTATATATAAACATATAAATATTATTATAAAAATACTATTCTTAATTCCAATAAATATATATATATATATA
>VDFB02105785.1:516075260-516191960 GCA_007258455.2 Sequoia sempervirens
TAAACCACAATTTTTATTATCAGAAACAATATCCTGAAACTCATCCAACATCCCAGAAACTTCTTCTGGAACCTTCTCACTATCCTCCTTACTCACTCTAGGAATCAATGCATAACACACACGCTTATGCTTCATACCTTCTAAAAAATTTCTTCCATCTACATAACAAATTCTAGCACTACTGCATACCTTTTCTTTGGTCTCCTTTAGGGGTTTCAACTTGTGACGAACCCCGTCCTTTATCAAGGAATAAGTGTTTGCATGACCATCATGTATAGCTCGCCTATTGAACTACCACAACCTCCCCAACAACATGTGACATGCATCCATGGGGATGATATCACAGAGTACCTCATCATGGTATCTCCTGATCTTGAACTTTACTAGGCACTGCTCATTGACCAAAAATTTGTGGTCTTTCTGCAACCAGACAATCTGATACAGATGCGGGTGCCTTTCCCTCTTCATCTTCAACTTTGTGACCAACTCCTCTGACACCAGATTATCAGTGCTCCCACCGTCAATAATGACATCACAACATTTTCCTTCACACTTGCACCTTGTGCAAAACAGATTCTTCCTCTAATCTAGTTCCTTTTCCTCCCGGTCACTGGGGCTCTCCTAATCCTTTCAGGCTTCTCCCTTTCAACATCATCTGAGATGTTGGATTGTTCACGTCATGCGGCATGCACAACCAACCCTTCCATGACCTTCTGGCGTTTTGTCTGCCCTTGGTGTTGTGGACATTCATAGGCTCGATGCCCTTCTTCACCACACTAGAAACACGTTCCTCAGAAACCACCTCTTCTAGATCCTTGTCCACATCTCCCTCATCCTCTACCTCTTGATCACCTTTGATCCGAGGCGGTGGGGTGTATCATTCCTTTGGCTTGGTGGTACCCACATCTTCACTTTTCTTTCATCATCATTTCGGCTTCCTGAAGGTCTGCCATTGCCCCTTCTGCTTTGACCTCCTCGTCTTTTTTACTTGCCATCAAATCTTTTGTTCAGCTTCTCTTCCACTTTTAGAGCAAGCTGATACACATCCTCAATGGTGGCCATTTTGACTAGGCCCAACTCCTCCTGGTGCTTACGGTCATAACCCACGTGCAAGATATGGGGCTACCTTCTCCTTATTGGCCTACGTGTGACCGTTCGATGATTATCTTGTGAAAATCTTCATTCATATTCTTTCATAGATCTGCTTCCTTGCTTCAACCTTACAATTTCTTCAACAAATCTAACTCGTAGTCCATTGGTATGAACTGCTTCTTCAGTTTCTCTACCATGTGATCCCATCTGGTGATATTTCCTTTTCCTCTTCAATTTCTTTCCAACTGGGCCTCTTTCCACCAAATATTAGCATGGCCCTTCAGCTTCATTTTTGCAAACTTAACCCAATCTAGGTCCTCTATTTCCTCATACTCAAAATATTCTTCTAGCTCGTTGATCCAGTCGATCAACTCTTCTAGGTTCAGACTTCTGGAATAACTGGGGACTTCTACTCTGGGTTTTTTCCCAATCTTTGAAATGGCCCTTATTAGCCTCATTTGGTCTTGATCAATTGCTTCTTCTTCCTCTTCTACATCTGAACCTTCTTCCTCTCCTTCATCCTCACTTTCCTCCCTCGGGTTTAACCCTCTTCTCAACTGCTCTTGTAGCATCAATCTGTCTCTGGAGGGCTGCCAGTGCATCTCTTCCACTAGAATTTCTGCCACCTCGACCACCTCTGGCACCACCACACCTACTAGGCATCACTCTTGGAGGCATCTTTCTTGACCTCGACCCACAACCACAGTCCTGGTGTGAACTGCCTCACGATTGGCAATCTGTCCACACACTCAAGAAAACCAGCTCTGATACCACTTGATGAGGGTGCAACTCGAGACTTAGAAAATAACCCACAAACAAGAGAATAATTTTATTATTTGAAGAAAATGAGAGAAAATGGAGCTTCTTACATGCAGAGGATCTCAAATCCCCAAGTTCTACAACACATGCAAGCTATAGAAAGCTACAGAATAACCCTTTCGCAATATGTCAGTTTGTCCCCAAAAAGTTACCCAAAAATTAGAAACCCGCCCATAAATAGAGCTCCTCATTGGTTTGGAGCTAAAACAACATTCAAATTTGAGTTTAGGTGGTTTGGCGCTAAAAATTTACATCATGAAGTTCAAATTTCAAAAGAGCATTTGCAATTGTATCTTCTAAAAAGTGCGCCAACTTCCCGGGGCCATAACTTTTGATCCGGGACTCCGATTCGCAAACCGTTTGAATTGTTGGAAAGGTCTCGAAGTCAATAACATGATCAAAATTCACTATGCAATTTCAGAAAGTTTTGGGGCCGTTCCAGGAACTCTAAGTGCCTCAAATCTAACTCAAAAGATTTTCAGGTGCAAATCTGGGAAACTAAAACTGCAATATATTTCAACCCAAGAATAGAAAATAAAAACCATAAATTAGAAATTTCATTATGACGGAAAGGGTATCCAAAAATGTAAAAACATCTAAAAACTGAGAAACTTGAAATTTAACTATTTTTGGGTGATGCAAGATTGCC
The DNA here is from genome assembly GCA_007258455.2 of Sequoia sempervirens. Classification (NCBI taxonomy): domain Eukaryota; kingdom Viridiplantae; phylum Streptophyta; class Pinopsida; order Cupressales; family Cupressaceae; genus Sequoia; species Sequoia sempervirens. Next base: position 516,077,821 of record VDFB02105785.1, read on the forward strand.
CTTACACCACTGAATGCTCCTACATCATAAATCCAAGAAAATCCACAAACTACAATTCTATTTTCACTACAAGAGCCTGATCAATAAAATTATGAGTTACCCCTTTGTTAACTAGACCTATAACTTGTTCCTTCAAGGCTCCTCACTTTGAAAGGATGATACTTAGGAACTCATGATAAAGTATCAATAATACCATGTGTCACATATCCTATAGTGCTATGGTCATGCTCTAATTGCTACTCCTCAACTTCACTCTCTAAACGGGTATCCATTACCTCCTCAATGTCAAAAGTGACCTCTATATAATGTGCTTTGTCTTTCCCAAGGCATCTATGACTGGGTTCCCATGGTTCCTTGCAAGAGAAACATAATTTCTTCCTTTGCAACTCATTTCTCATCTCAAAGTCCAACTTGGGTGGTGTAGTCTTACACTAATTGCAAGTTCTCCTAAATGTTTTATTACTATGAAAACTCTTTTTTTGGGATGAATGTGTAGGATGTGTAGTTTCAAGATTAAGTGCCATCTAAATAACATCATGTACTGTACTAGGATTGAAAGTTTTCATCAAACCCCTTAAAATTTGTATTCAAATTCTCTGTGAACAACATTAAAACTCTCTTTTCTAACATATCAAGAACCATATCATAATTTTTTAGGAATTGACTGTTGTAGCTATCAACATTACCAATATGTATAATCAATGCCGAATCATAATAATACACCTCTTCATCCTTCTGATCAAATATAGTAATCAATTTGTTGTTGAACTCATCATATGATTGAACCAAATGCATGATTTTGTGTTACCAAACCTATTGGAAAAATTGTCATTGATGTCAAAGGGGCATGTATAGTTTATCATTGATGTTAAAGGAATGCAAACAAGATTGTTGTTAAGATTTTTTATCATTGATGTCAAAGCAGGAGTTGGAGATTGCTAGATGTTGTCATGGATTTCAAAGTATCAATCATATAATCTCGTTGGAGCGATTCATATCAAAATATTGGTGTGACATATTTAAGGTGATTTGGATTAGTTTCATAAGACATTTTTGAGCAAATATATAATGTCAAAAGGGAGATTGGTTAAGTTTAATTAAAGATTTAAACTTGGCACAAGATCTTCAATAAAATTATGAGAAGTGTCTCATTTGAGAATATAAAATTAAAATAAATAAAATATTTATTAAGTATGGGTTGATCCCCCTAGTTTGGCACCCTCTTTGGAATATTAAAATATAAATTAAATTGATTTTTTGTATGAGGGCCGACCCCTAAGTATTGTGCCTAAGGTTGGTGAAAAGGTGCATATATATAAAAGGAGTTGCAACCATTGTGAAGTGTTGTATACTCTAAAAAAATTTGCTCCCCTTTGCATGATATAAAAGAAGATTGTTGGAGGTTTTGAAAGAAAATAAGCATTGAATATTGAGAAAATTTAAAGCAAACCAAAAGGGAAGAAAGTATGAAGAATATTTCTAATTCTTATTGAAGAATATATGCAGATCTAGATATGAGATATACATGTGTGAAAATTTATTTGAAGAACATGAGAAGATTTTATGAAGAGTTTATGATCAAAATTATGGAGGATTTTTTATCATATGTATAAAGGTTTTATGATAAGATCTGAGTTTACTACAACATACATTAAGGAAAAAATATATGTGAAGTAGTGAAAAAATTTGCGAAGAAAGGACATGAAATCTGTGAAGAAAGGACTCAGAATTTGTGAAGGATAGTGCATTAGATTTGTGATCAGAATTGTGAAGGAAAGAATTACATCATTTAAATAAATATTTGTGAAGCAAAGTGTATCTACATTCAGATCTTGTGAAGACAAATCATCCATTGAAAGATTCATAGGTTTATGCCTATCAAAATAAGAGATTGGTGTCTCTTGTTGAGTTGGGTGCTCAGTTGTTGGGATTGGTGTCTCTAGTGGGTTGGTGCCTACAAAAGAAGTTTGTAAGAGAATTACGTTGGTGCCTACAAAGAAGATATATATATATATATATATATATATATATATATAAATCAATATTTTTTTTGTGGTTTTTCTCCCACGAGGGTTTCCACATAAATCATGTGTTCTTGTGTTCTAATTGGTAGATTTTGCACGTGTGTTATTGTTGTGGATGATTAAGTTTTAAAGTATTAATGTTGTGGCTGATTAAGTTTTGAAAAATAAAAGATTGTTGTTATACTGATTCATCTCCCTCTTAGTATATTTTTTTTCTCATCAAGACCATGATGCCACCAATCATATCTTGGCCCCACCAAATGTAAGGTTGCAAACTTAATTGCCTCTTCCTCTAGCATGGGTTTTAGTGTCATAAATGAATCAAGTTTGTGTGTCCAAGAATGTGTCATGCTTTTCCCACTACCATCAAAATTAGGAAGAGTTAATTTTCTCAAGGCATGCTGATACTCCTTATGTGGGCCTTGTAGCCTTTGTTCCTACACTATCTTTTTCCCATATTTTTGTTGGTTCATATATTGGTATAATTTTATCTCATTTCTATTTTTATGAGGAAGTGTATGTTATTCATCATATATTTCTATTACTTTATCAACCAATCAATTTTATTCTTTGTGTTGTGATGCTACTGAGAGGGGGGGTGAATCAATATAAGACAATTATTTATTTTTTAAACTAACATCCACAATAATGCTAATTGCACAATATCATTCACATAAGATTTAACAATTATGCAACACAAGAAGAACACATGATTTACGTGAAAACCCTTACGAGAGAAAATCATGGCCAAATATTGCTTTTTATATAAATATCTTTTACAATATTTGTAGGCACCAACCTATAGGAGACACCAATCCTCTCATACAATTTGTGAGCACCAACCTACTAGAAACACCAATTCCCACTTGTAGAATTTACCCAATAGAGATACCAATCCCCACAATTGAGCGTGAACTCAACAAGAGACGCCAATATCTTTGATATGAGACACCAACCTCATCAATATGGGGAACCAACCTCTCCAATATGAGGCACCAACCTCTTGAATAGAATCTTGTCTTCTTGAGAATAAACCTTCTTTACAAATAACCTTTAATGATCTCCTTTTATATTCTCCTCCACAATTTTTTCACATACAAATCTACATACATTCTCTTTCTTAAATATTCATGCATAATTATGCATACAAATCTACATGTATTCTTCTTAAATATTCTTTTTCTTGAATGATATATCTTTGTGTTTCATATACTTCCCTTCTTCACATATCTTCTTGTATGATTTTACACTTTTTCCACTCTCCTCACACATTTATTATTCCCTTTTATAATTTCATATTTCTATGAAGAGATACATCCTTTCAAACATAATGTCCATTCAAATAGTCATGAATCCTCATAAGTAATAATTGCATCCTTTTCACATATGTCCACAATAATATATATTTTTATCCTTCACACACTTCTCTCTTGACTAATAGATCTTCCTTTCTATTCCACATACTTCTCTCTCTTACTTTCCATAAACACTAATTATATCTTTACATCTCAATGAAAAGTTGTATATTTTTGAAAAGAGATGACTCTTTAAAAGGATTTCTTTTTTTAAGACTAATTGCTTCCATTGAACACTTTTTCTTTCTCCTTAATGACTGACTTTGAATGATCTATTATTTTCTTATTCTTCAATGGTCATAGCTCTTGAACATGTCTCTTGACTATTCTTAACTAGATCTTCAATTAATAATATTCATTCACTTCATTCGTCTATATTCCTTTTATTTACTTTATGCTACATATTCTAATTCCATACACTTCTTTGAATGATAAAACCTTCCTCCCTTTCTTATTCCTCACTCACTCTTGAATGATAAAACTTTCCCACACATAACATCTCATGGAATGAACTATCTTACATATCTTGTCTCATCACGAGACACAACCCTTCATTGCACCCTTGTGACTTTTGGTTAAAAATAATCTTTATTTATTTAATTAATTTCTTTATCATGTAAGAAGCACTTCATAATATATCTTCTATTCATTCCCTTATTGCTTTATTAAATTCATTTTACTTCATCATTGATATATGATTCATTTTATTATTGATATATCTTTTGTTGTTCCACTCACACCATGTTTTATCCACTCTTCTTAATTTGATTTTACTTGGTCTTTGAACATCGATTAGTGGCCTTTGACCTTTGTCCATCATATGATTTATTCTATTGGAAAATTGCTCTTCTCACCTTTGAAATCAATGACAATATTCTAATAAGATTTCTCTCATACTATATTGACATAAGTGACAATCAATTTCAAATATATTTATCATATACTACTATTGGGCCAATGCAAGAAGTTGGGTCCACAAAAAACTCAAAAAGTGGAAGTGTTTTTTTTTTGTTTTTTAGAATGTGCCACACTTGGATTGAAAATTTGAAACACTTACACAATGAATCTTAAAAAAATTTAGTAATATGAAATTTAGTATTTTGAATCTAGTTTTCAAATATGGAATTTATTCTAATACCTAGAAGATAGAAATTAAATTTTAATAGGCATGTATAAAAAAACACTTTTTAAAAGTCACTTTTTTTACCATACCGTGCATGCGTATGGACACCACTTTTTGACCTAAACAAAATTAATTTTCTAAATCCTTTTGAGAAAAGATATGTGTTGACATGAAGATTGATGAGGATTTTTTTTAATTTTTTTCAATTTTTTTATTAAATTTTTATTGGTCTTAATTGTTGTTTTTAAAAATCAATGTGTACAAATAGCATAATTGGAGCTAAACTAAACATTTTTTGAATTTTTTTCATTGTGTAGAGAATTATTTGAAGATTGATGTCATAATATTTTTTGCAAAACATCAATAGAAAAATTTATTAAAAAAAAATCCTAATATTCCAAGTTTATGGACCGGTTTTCCTAGAAATTAATTAAAAAATAGAAAACATAATCCAATATTAACAAAAATTATATATTAAAAAATAATTAATGGAGCTCTCTTCGAGTGGTCCTGCATTTTTTTAAAATTCTCCGAAGATGGGAAATTCTGGCTTGCCTTTTGATGGTAATGGCGGTAGGTGTGTTGATGAGTTTGCTGAAGGTGCAGATTTGTCAGTCTACATCAGAGCTAATGGTAATGATGGTGGGTCCTCTTTAGTTTCTTTTTTTCCAGACTCTTTAGTTTTTGCAGATGGTGTTCATTTCGTGCCTTGTCTGGGGTCTTTTCAAATCCTCTTAATTTGAGCTTGTCCTCTTCTCCTTTTTCCAAGATTCCTAAGAATATTTTTGTTGGGGAGGGAAAAAATTGTGTGGGGGCCAAGTCTGATGGACCCAGTTGGTCTAATCTTTTTGGCACTAAGCCTAAGGGTAGGAGTTCTTCTCCTTTGGTTAGATTTTTGGTGAACACAACTAATGGGGAGTATTCGGTGTCTATTCCTAACCGTATCATTGAGAAGCATTTGGAATAGATGGAATTATCCTTGGTGGGGAAATTTATGGGTCTTCGTTCAAACATTGAGCTGGTCCATAATCTTGTGTTTAAGAGATGGAGGCTGAAAGGTTATGTGGAGGTGGCGGTGTTGGCTAGGGGTTTCCTTTCGTTCTCCTTCACTTGTGATGAGGATATTGTTAGTGTTTTAACTAGTGATCTGTGGATGATTGGTAAATGCTTGTTGGTCCTGAAGAAGTGGGAGCTTAGCTTTAACCCAAGTTCATGTTCATTTTTCTTAGCCCCTGTTTGAGTTTGTCTCCTGACTCTTCCATTGGAGTTCTGGGATGAGCAAGTTTTCACTGGTATTGCAAATTCTTTTGGGAAGCTTCTTTCTATTGACTAGATGATGGAATCTCAGAAAAGGTTGGTGTATGTGTGTTTTTGTGTGCTTGTCGATCAATCTGTGGATTTTCCTAAGAAAATATTGATAAACTCTAAGTTGGGTGCTTGGAATCAGGTGATTGAGTATGAGTCTATTCCTTTTTCTTGTTTTCATTGTAATAAAGTTGGGCTTTGGGAAAGGAAATTCCCTTCTAAGTCACCTAAATTGACCCTTGCTCAACCTTTGAAGGAGGGGATGAGAGCTGATGATGGAAGTGGTGTTGTCTCGTCAAAGCAGGTTATGTACTAGAATGTGAAGGAAGGTGCCTTGAGTAAGGAGGGGGATCAGGGGAAGAGTCTTGATGCTCTTTTGGATTCAAGGAAAGATGTCCCTATGAATGAGACAAGTTTGGTGGCCAATGACTTGATCCCTCATGAGATTGGTTAGGTCCTTGTGAGGGATGAGCTAGTTTTGGAAGAAAGGGAGTTGAATGCTCATGTAGAGGATAAATACCTTGATGTGACTAATGAGTTAAGAAGTGGAGGGGATGCTCTGGTGAACAAAGGTAAGGGACCTTGATCAAACACTATTCTGACTGCATAAATTGTTGCATCATATGTTATTGACCCTATGCTAGATCATTCAATATGTTTACCACACTATCCTAATTAAATATCCGCTTAGTCTTATATTGAGGATTCTCATTACTTAAACCCACCATTATTTCGATTCCTCATGTAACTTATGTGGTTTCCTTGCTGCTAATGTAGTTGAAAAAATATCCTCTTTGAGATATGACTCAACTAATTGGAATTTTTTTATTTTTTAAATTTTCTTTCAGCATACTATTTGGCCCTATCACTAGTGTAAATAACCCTTCTAGTTGGAAATAATTAGGATCTGATGCCACTATAAATAATTTGTCTCAATTTCCCTTCAATTTTTCTTATATTGGTTCCATGTATAAGAGAGTTACATCACCAAGGAATAGTTGTTGCACAACAATCATACTAAGACAATTCCCACTTCCAACACCTTTCTTTTCCAAGTCTATGCTCAACAATAAACCATTAAATATAAGATATATTCACTAGTCACAGGTACATTGACCTCTCCAAGGTAGCAACACATCTAAAAAACCAACTCTCATCTTCTTTCCCTATGTAGCATCTTTCTCTTTTTAATTCACTAAGGCTATAAATATTGTTTGTAGTTCTACTTGCATTTACAACTAGATTCCTTATGCTTGCCTTTTTGATTTCACAACCATTTACATGGAATGTGAGAGTGTACCCTTGGTCACACATTTGACTCACACTTAGAAGGTTATATTTCAAATCTTCAACATATAACACATTTCCAGTCTTTATCTTCCCATTTTCAAAACTAAGAGTGCATTTTCTTGTTATCCTCATAGTAGGATTATCTCCAAATTTCATGATTCCTCCATTTATTTCCTTCAAATTGAGGAACTTTATTTTATCCCATTTCATTTTAGAAACCAAGATCAGATTTGCAAACCGAAAATACCTTCCATAGAAGAGAAAATCAGAAAAAGTAGAGAGGTTGCAAGAAGATGTACAACATAATTATTCAAGAATTTAATAATTACATGATAATGATTTGCTTTATAAAAGAAAAGATATGCATAACCCTAATCTTATCTTGAGGAACAAGATAGCTCAAAAGATAAAGATAAGATCCTATAACTTAGGAATTAAATAAAGCCTAAGTAAACTTATGCAAAGTGTAATTAAATATTAATTACACCAACACCCCCCTAATAAGTGCAACTTAGGGAGAAGCAAATTATTATGCAAAATATGAGCCTCGATAACAAGGCCTGATCAGGTACTCATTTACAAATGCAATGATGAGGTAGAGAAGGAAAACCCAATGGGACAAAACCCCCCCTACAATGAGATGACTATTGCAAGAAGCACTGGAAGAACACTAGAACCGCAATCTGACAAGCAAGGAAAGATACTTCTGTCTACAACTGAAACCAAAACTGGAATCAAGATAATGTGACAGTAGACCTGATGCCACAGAACACTAGAAAACTCACAAACTGGAACAACCCTGGAATCTGTGAAGCAACGGGAGATGAGATGATGACAGAATCTGGAAACTGTGTATCTCGATGTCGATGCCAAACTATGACTAAAACTATTCCATGGGAAGGAGTACCAAAAATAGACTCTGGAACATTAACCATAAAAACATGGCCCTCAACTGAGAAGAATCTAAATCAATGCGGATCAAGAAAGATAATCTCTCAACTAAAGTGTGAACCAATGAATCCGATATGTGTCAAGCAATAGCAAAAATGTGGGAAAAAGAAACTAGGAAACCAAATAACCCATACAAGTTGCCATCAAAACAAAATGGATATGGAGATCAAAGTGAAGAAACAACACTCTAATCAGATTATTATGCAAGAAAACCCCCTGATGAAACTTTATCATAGTTCATTTATTACAATAACCCAACGATTTTAAAAGGAGAGAATAATTAACATGCATAAATCAAAAAATAAAATAGACCTCATATCTATGTAGAGGATTGAATTAGCTTTCCAATGCCGCAAGAATGACGATAAAATGATCACCAAGTCAAAAGATATGCCCTCTAGAGTGAAAATAGTAATATTTGAGTTCAACGGCTTGAAAAATAAATTTGGAGCAAGATCTAGTAAAAAAAATAGTACCACTGGATTGGCGTCAACATCAGCTTTCCAACGGTATCTTGTTTGTGAAAAACAGACATCGTACACAAAAAATATACCCAATTTCGTGAAGACAACTCCAGAAAGGCCAATAAGGCCTGCAGGCAGCCCAAGGGGCTAAAAAAAATTAGCCCTTGGTCCTCTGCGCAACCAAGGGGCTAGGTCAGAGCCCCTGGTCACCCATATGACTGGTGCTGAGGCTGGAAGGCCTCTGGGGGCTGAGCGTCGGCCCTTGGTCCTCTATACGACTGTCGGCGGGTGCAAGGAGACTGTGGGGGGCTGGCTGGGGACCTCGATCACCAATGTGACTGTGGGCCTTTGGAGTAGGCCTGCAGGGGCTGGAAAGCACAGAGGTGATGAATTGGGGGCGCCGCCCAGTGGCCGCCACTCCTAGTGGCTGCCGGGTGGCGTGGCGGTGGCCGCTTTTGTGTTGTGCAGGCAACGCACAAAATATGCAAAAAATTTCAATTTTTTTAATTTTTTTTGAAATTTCTTGTCTCAAACTGCATGCTGGGGAGGTCGTACGACCCCCCATGCAATTTTTGCCTCCCGAATCAATTGCACCAAAATCGATGAAACGAAGGGAATATTTAGGGTTTTTGGCCACTGCGAACACAATGGCGACCTCCGTTTCTGCTCAAACTGCTCCAAAAAATTTGCTACCTCCAGAACTTGCAAACAATCTCCTAGCCTGAAACCCTCATAGATTTGGCAAATGATGACCAAAATCTGCAAAATAAAAGCCAATCCTGACTTTTTCCAGTGTTCTGAATCCAATGGTGAGGCCCGATCTGATCCAAAATGTTGCATAAATGAACTCAAGGCATGATACCCTCGAGGAATCCTGAACGAACCCTACAATGATTTTCTCAAAAATTTGAGAAAGGGCTGCAAATCAAGGCTCTAATACCATGTTAGAAACCAAGATCAGATTTTCATTACATGATAATGATAATGATTTGCTTTATAAAAGCAAAGATATGCATAACCCTAATCTTATCTTGAGCAACAAGATAGCTCAAAAGATAAAGATAAGATCCTATAACTTAGGAATTAAATAAAGCCTAAGTAAACTTATGCAAAGTGTAATTAAATATTAATTACACCAACATTACTTAGGAATTAAATAAAGCCTAAGTATTTTCTCTTCTGTGGAAGGTCTTTTTGGTTTGCAAATCTGATCTTGGTTTCTAACATGGTATCAGAGCCTTGATTTGTAGCCCCTTCTCAGATTTTTGAAAAAATCATTGCAGGGTTCATTCGGGATTTGTCAAGGGTATCATGCCTTGAGTTCATCTATGCGGCATTTTGGATCAGATCAGGCCTCACCATTGGATTCAGAGCGCTAGAAAAAGTCAGGATTGACTTTTATTTTATAGATTTTGGCCATCATTTACCAGATCTATGAGGGTTTGAGGTGGGGAGATTGTTTGCAAGTTCTGGAGGTAGCGATTTTTCAGAGTAGTTTGAGCAGAAACGAAGGTCACCATCGTGTTCACAACGGCCAAAAACCCTAAAAATTCCCTTCGTTTCATCAATTTTGGTGCAGTTGATCTGGGAGGCATTTTTTTTTGCATGGGGGCCATATGGCCTCCCCATCACGCAGTTCGAGACAAGAAATTTAAAAAAAAATTAAAAAAATTGATTTTTTTTGCATATTTTGTGTGCTGCCTGCACAACACAAAAGTGGCCACCACCGTGCCACTCGGCGGCCACTAGGAGTGGCGGCCACCGGGCAGCGCCCCCAATTCACCGCCGTGGTGCTTTCTAGCCCCCGCGGGCCTGCTCCAAAGGCCCACGATACATTGGTGACCGAGGTCCTCGACCAGCCCCTCGCAGTCTCCTTGCGCTCGCCGACAGTCCTATGGAGGACCAAGGGTCGGTGCTTAGCCCTTGGTGGCCTTCTAGCCTAAGCACCAGTCATATGGGTGACCAGGGGCTCTAGCCTAGCCCCTTGTCACCAGTCCCCTGGTCACGCAAAGGACCAGGGGCTAATTTTTTTTAGCCCATTGGGCTACCTGTAGGCCTTATTGGCCTTTCTGGAGATGTTGTCACGAAATCGGGTGTATTTTTTGCGTACGATGTCCGTTTTTCACAAACAAGATACCGTTGGAAAAATTATTCCAATGCTGATCTAGTGGTGTTGGTGTTTTTACTAGATCTTTCTCTAGATTTATTTTGCAGGCCTTTGAACTTAGATATTGCTGTTTTTTCTGTTTGAAGTCAGATGTGTATTTTGGGCTTCTGAGCTCATAACTCTTTGCCACGATCTTTGTTTTTTGTATTATTTATGGTGTTGGAAAGGTATTGAGGAGCTCTATCTTGCTATCCATTCACTTTTTTCTGTATCTGTTCCAAGTTTTTTGTTATTCTAGATTTGTCTCGATGGGTGTTATGGAGATTACTTGGATGTTTTGGCAGTTGGAAAGGTGAAAATTGAACATTTGCACTTCATTTCAGTACCACTTCATGTTATTTTCTATTTATGCACATTTTGGATTCTCTCCTTTTACAATCATTGGGTTATTGTAATAAATGAACTATGATAAAGTTCCATTCAGGGGGGTTTCTTGCATAATAAATTTGATTAGAGTGTGCATGCACTTTGATCTCCATATCCATTTTGTTTTGATGGAAACTCGTATGGGTTATATGGTCTCCTAGTTTCTTTTGGCCACATTTTTTCTATAGCTTAACACATATCAGATTCATCGGTTCACACTTCAGTTGAGAGATTATGTTTCTTTATCCTCATTGGTTCAGATTCTTCTTAGTTTGAGGGCCATGTTTTTATGATTAATGTTCTAGAGTCTATTTTTGGTACTCCTTCCCATGGAAGAGTTTCAGTCACAGTTTGGCATCGACATTGAGATACACAGTTTCCAAATTTTGTCATCATCTCATCTCCTATTGCTTCACAGATTTCAGGGTTGTTCCAGTTTGTGAGTTTTCCAGTGTTCCGTGGCATCGGGTTTGTTGTCACATTATCATGATTCCGGTTTTGGTTTTAGTTGTAGACAGAAGTATCTTTCCTTGCTTGTTAGATTGTGGTTCTAGTGTTACTCCACAGTGATCTTCAAGTGCTTCTTGCAGCAGCCATCTCATTGTAGGGGGGTTTTGTCCCACTGGGTTTTCTTTCTCTACCTCATCTTTGCATTTGTACATGAGTATCTGATTAGGCCTTATTGTCGGGACTCATATTTGCATAATAATTTGCTTCTCCCTAAGTTGCACTTATGGGGGGTGTTGGTGTAATTAATATTTAATTACACATTGGCATAAGTTTACTTAGGCTTTATTTAATTCCTAAGTTATAGGATCTTATCTTTATCTTTTGAGCTATCTTGTTGCTCAAGATAAGATTAGGGTTATGCATCTTTGCTTTTATAAATAAAATCATTATCTTGTAATTATTGAATTCTCGAATAATATTATGTTGCACATTCTTTTGCAATCTCTCTGCTTTTTCTGATTTTCTCTTCTGTGGAAGGTCTTTTCGGTTTGCAAATCTAATCTTGGTTTCTAACATGGATGAACAACCACAGTCAATATACTACTGATTCCCTCATTTTTGAGCATGAAGGGATATTTGCACTAGTGTGGATCTCTCCCTTTTTTTGTCTTCTCTTTTTAGGGCATCATTCTTTATTTCTATTTCCATGAATAGAATCTCTTCTCTATCACTGCCAAAATGCTTCCATCGCTCTTTTTAGATGAGTAACTATCTTCCTTTGAGTAGAGGATTTTCTTATTCTTACAAAATTATTTCTTCTTTTCATGCTTTTCTCATGTATAATTCTTCTTGTGATGGTGATGTTTCCTTCCTTTCCTTTTTCTATATTCTTCTTCCTTATCATTACTTTCACTTTCGGCTTGTGGAAAATTAGCAGTAAAATGTACTATATTATCACAATTAAAACATTTAAGAGTATACTTACTTTTTTTCTTGTTGGATCCTTTCTTAAGTTTTCTCATGAAGTGGGATTCTTCTTCATCACTTTTCCTATTATTTGATTTAAGTTTTTTATTCCTCATCTTCTTCGAGGATTTGAAAGAAGCTTCATGCTTTGATGTCTTTTCCTTCTCAATACTTATTTAATATTCCATGAGGATCCCATGCAACTCATCCATATTCAATGTATCTAGGTCCTTCATTTCTTCAATAGTGAAAAATTTCACATCAAATCTCAAAGGAAGAGATTGTATCATTTTTTGCACAATAAAAAAATTTCAACTTTTATGTCAAGCCATCAAATAGTGTCAATGATTTTGTCCACATGAAGTAGATAGGATGCAATGTTTTTTTCATCCTTCATTTTCAAACTCTCAAATTATATCCTATGGGTTTGGAGCTTAGCTTTCTTCACTTTTTCATCACCTTCATAGGTCTTTTGGATCTTGTCTCACATTTGTTTCACTTATTCGCAATGCATCACCTTGACAAATTCAAATTTTGATAGAATACACAAATGACTTTCATAGATTTCACATTATTTCCACTAGCCCTCTTTTTGGTTTGATCTATTGGTGGAGAAGGTGGTGCAACATAACCATCCACTACTGATTGCCAAATGCCAAATCCAAGTGTCATTAGGTAGGTGCACATCCTTATGCTCCATAATTCATAGGTTGTTTCATTGAACAATGAGGCACTGTTTGAAGAGAAACCTTTTTGACACGTCATGTTTGCATTTGAGACCTACCTTCTAGTGGTTAGGCTTTTCTTGAAGGAACCCACTTTGATACTAATTGATAAGCACACACTTATACTAAGAGGGGAGTGAATCGGTATAAGATAATATTTTCTAATTAAAATTTCAATAACCAAAATATATTAATCACACAAGATCCACACACATAAGAGAACATGATTTTACTTAGAAACCCTTTTGAAAAAACAACCATGGAAAAATATCACTTTTATTCAACTTCTCTTACAAACTTTGTAGGCACCAACCAATTGGAGACACCAATCCCCAAAATTGAGCACCAACCTGACAAGAGACACCGATATTTTCTAATGAGAGGAACCAAACATTGAATGAATATTAAGTGTATTGTTACTTCAAGATGCTTCATAAATTTTCTTTAATATATTCACCAAAATATGCTATATTTATGCTCTTATATCTCCTATAATTTTTCTATAATCTTCATCTTAGATCTGCTATAATTCTTCTTAGATCTACTATGATTTATTCACAAAATCTTCTCATAAAATCCTTCATATTTGTTTATACATATGCTCCAAAATAGGCTGCTCAATTTTTCTTGAATAATGAAGATATTCAATAATTTCTTTCCTTCAAAACTCCTTCATAATATCTTATTATATCTTCTCCAAAGAGGGAAACCAATTAGAAATGACATCCCTTGCCAAGAGAAGAAACCTCTTCATTTATATGGAACTCTTCATAAAATGTGGGCACTAGATATTGGTTGAACTTATTTAAAAATATTAAACTAATTTCTTTGACTTCAAAAGAGGGTGCCAAGATATGGGTTGGCCCAAATAGGTTTTAAAAAATAATTTAATTTTATTTATAATATTTCAATGAAGGACACCGCATTTAGGAGGGTTGGCCAACATATCAATGATAATATTTTTCCTTTAAACCAACACTATCATGATGGGGTCGACCCCATAAAATAATTATTTAATTCCCATTCATACTTATTTTTGAAGTCATACATTTTCTTCTTTCTTTCTTTCTTCATTGTTTTCAAATGACATTTGATATCCTTTGACATTAATGACAATTAATTCAACACATGTTCTTGGCACAACACCCTACTTCTTGGACATCCTAGGGACTATAGGAAAAGGAAAAAATGTCCAGTTGCCATCCCTAGCACTTGGGCCCCAATAGGGGAATGTGCAAGAACACCTTGCCATCCTTGGAACTACCGAGGGATGTCTAGGTGTTTCTCAACTACATCCATAAATATCTAAAAAGTATCTCAATTGATAGGACCATAGATTTTAGTGGTCTTTGTATAAAAATTACCATCTGTCATCATTTAGTTTTCACAAGCATCAAAAACACAATCTCATTATTAATTGGACATCTAGCTTGTAAATTATACGACATTTAACATAAATCACCACTAGATTACTAAATACATCTAAATAATGTTGAAGAGGTAGTCATAACAATAAATATACATCACATGTATTTAAATTATCTTTGGTCATGATTGATTATGACTCTCTAAAGTTAAAATAAAGGTGATATGATATTTACCATTAAAAAATCAATTAAAAATTTAAAATTTCAATCATGAAATTAAAAGGCTTGATTAGAAATTTCATAAAAAATGCTACATACAAATCTCTTATATTCAATCTATTGAATAATACAATATAACACAAACACCTTATTCACCAACACAAAGTTAAATTAATCTAATCACTTCACATTTGATGCAAGAGCATCCATGGTGTATTGGAAATCCTGTGTCACCAAAATATTTTATTTTTATTTGTTTGATTTCAATAAGGGCTTATGTGATAGAAAATTATAATAATTTTCATTTGCAACATTGTAAAATTCCTTGTGTGAAAATGTAATGTAACTTTTGATGGGAAAATACCCTTGGTAACTCGGTAAATGTAATTTGTAAAAGGTTAGTTCTTTGGGCATCCCACTTTTGGAGGAGGTCAAAATGGGTCATATTTGCATGTACATGTGTCATATTTTGTCATAGAGTGGGCTACCAAAGGAATATTGCATGTTTCTTGCATGTCTTTGCATGCAATAACTATTATGACAGGTTGTAAGGAATTTGTAATAGGTGTAAGTTATCATAGCATATCAAATTTGGTTGGTCAAGAGTCTAGGCCCCCAAGAGAAGTTAGCATGCATTGTGCCACATGTATTATGGAATATTTTTAAACTTCTAAGGTTGGGCATACCTTTTTCAAGGTGGTTTTAGGAGATTTTTTTGTGAAACCATGGTTTGTTTCCTCTTTGGATCATTCTCTATTTATTGATTTCTTATCATTTGGAGAGGGGGGCTTGTAGAAGTGAAGTTTGCATACCCAAATGCTGTTGGAATTGCACCAGATTGTTGAAGAATTTTTTTTTGTAGTTGTTTCTTGTAGGATTGAAGAGGATCCCATGAGCTTCAATATTTTGTAATCTTTTGCATGTTTGAAGATAATAAAAGTTGTAGATTTTCTCTTCCTATTTTTATTTTTATGTATTTATAGTCTTCATATGTTAAGTTTTGTGAAGTTTTGTAATAAGATTTGAAAGGGAGAATCTCCCTTTTTAGGAGTGGTATTAGAGCAGGTTGTCTTGAGTCTGTAAATGGAGCGCCGATGAGAGGAAGTTTGCAGTAGGACCTGTGAGTTGTGGGTGAAGATTAAAATGCCTCCAATATTTGCCAATCATGGTAGAGGTAGAGGCAGAGGTGCTAGAGGAGGAGACCCTCCTAGAGATTAAATTAGAGCCCTTAGAAGGTAACTAGAAACCTTGCAGGAAGAGATCTATAGAAGAGAAGTGCATAGAGAAAGAGATGAAAGTGAAGATGAAACTAAAGAGAAAGAGGAAGAGGAAGAACATGATCAAATTGATCTTGGAGAAATCAGATTGTTGAGAGAAATATCAAACATTGGAAAGAAGCCAAAATTGGAGGTTTCAACCTTCAATGGAAGCCTAAATCCTGAGGAGTTGATAGACTGGATTAATGACATGGAGGAGTTTTTTAAAATTTAAGAGATTGAAGACCCTCATAGAGTGAGGTTTGTAAAAAAAAAATTAAAGGGCCATGCAAGCATTTGGTGGAAAGATGTTTAGCTTAAAAGATGAAGAAAAGGGAAATAAAAAAATCCAAATGGGATAGAATGGTGGAAAAAAGATAAGAAAATTTATCCTAGTAGATTATGACTTGGAGGTTCTCAAAAAGACGCAGAGTTTAAGACAAGGAACTAGAACTATGAAAGAATACACAAGAATTTCATAAGGTCTTGATTCAAACATGACATTCTAAAGCAAGTAAGGAGAAGGTAGCTTGTTATATTAATGGGATAAAACCTAACATACAAGAGGAGTTGGCATTGGTGAGAATGACCATCATTGAGGATGCATACCAGTTTTCATTAAAAGTTGAAGAAAGACTAAATAGAAAATTTGAGAGCAAACAAAGAGGAAGAGGTTGTGGTGGAAGAATTAGAGGAAGAAGTTATGATGGGAATCAAAAAAATCATAAATTTGAAGACCAAGGAAACAAAAAAAAATAGAAATAAAAAAATTATCACCCTCCTAGAGATAAAAAGCCAAGAGGTAGAGGAAGATCGGATAGAGGATTTGGAAGAGGTGGCTTTCATGGAACTTGTTTTTTGATGTGGTGAAGAGGGCATAGAGCTTATGATTTCCCTCACAATCAAGGAATAGAAGACTTGAAAATTAGAATAGAGCAACAAACATAAATGTAAAGGATGCACACTCATCACATTTTGAAGAAGTAGAAGGAGGTGAAGTCTTGATGACAAGAAGAGCATTGTTGAATAAAGAAGATGAACCGGTTCAAAGAAAGAGATTATTCAAGATAAGATGCAAATGCAAAGGGAAAGCTTGTAATATCATCATAGATATTGGAATAATGGATAACTCAGTATTTGAAGAAATGGTGAGAAAATTTGTAATACCCCTCATGTTGCTAATACTCTTGTGTGTTGATTTTGTACTTGGTTTGTGATGGTGATTAGTTCACCATTTTGGTTGTGTGTGGATTCATAGTTTGGTTGGTTTGCCGCACTTGACGTTACTTATGATGTTTGATGATACATTATGTGGTGATTATATTATTTGGCTATGCTATGGTTTTCTTTAATAATATATGTGGTGATGTTTTGATTTTATGTTGCTATGGATTTTGATGTGTTTGCTAGTGAGTCTTGGTGAAAGGACAGAGTGGCATCACCCGCTCCTGAGTGCCCTGCTATCCCACGATTACCTTTCATGGTGTGCCTGCAATGGAGATTTACATGCTACTTGATGTTTGTTTCTATGCAGAATGTAGGTACTAGACACCGACTCCACCTACTTGATAGGTTTGAGCATGTCCCAAAAACCTAACGGGTATGATGTTGAAAAGGGAGTTGATAAGGAAGTGTCCCTGTCCCAAGTTTGTCACCTTGTTGTGAGTCCTACGGTGTTATTGTCTCAACCTTGTCTTTGTTTAAGTATGGGTTAGTGTTGATTATTTATTTTAGTTTGTAAATATTTTTTATTTAATTAATCTTTATTTTATGTGTAATTAATTAATGTTATTTAGTTGATATAATTATTTGCAGGTAATTGTAGTTAAGTTAATTTATTAAATTTTTTTGATTGAGTGAATAGTTTAAATAAAAATATTAGATGCTATTATGTGAATTAGAATTTTAAATTTGCATAAGATAATTGATATTAATTTTTGAATTTTTAAATTAATTAAATAGCATAAATTATTTATTATTATCAAAAGAAAATAATTAAAAATTAGTTAAATGATAATTAGAATAGTTACGGGAGTGAGTGGGAATTGAATGCAAAAATCTTGTTAAAAAATATTCTCAGAGAGAATATTGGCCATAACTATGAAAGGCAAGAAGTCACTTCTCAAAGGAAATTGGCTAAGAATTGTTTTTTTGGGTTTCTGGTTAAAAATTAGAAGAGGTTTCCAAGAATATATTTTTGGGCTCATTAAATTGCATCTTGCTAGAAGTGGAGATTTTGGAAAGGGCATTGGAAATTGAATTTTGAAGGCGAATTAGCTTTTCTCCAACCCTCGTTCCTTCAAGCTTTAGGAAAACATGTTCCTTTATTGTTTATTTAGTTATTCTTTTGTTTTGAAAAGATTGCCTATACAAATTTTATTTTGTAGAAATTTTGTTAATTTTGTAAAAGTTGAGAAATTGCCTGTACAAGAGGAAATGATTATTTTGTAGAAGCTTTGTTTTAAATTTTTTTTGGAGATATTGTTGGAAATTTCCGTGAATTAGTTAAAATCCTCTGTAGAAATGTTTGTTGAAAAGCTTCTGTGTAGAAACGTTTGTTAAAATTTTCTTGGTAGAAATTTTTTGTTGACGACTTCTGTAGTTTTGCCATGATTATTTTGCTACCTTTGTAGAAAACTTTGAAATCAGAGAACCTCATAGAAGATTATTTTAAAACAATTGAATATTCAAAAGGAAAATAATAGAGGGTTTAGAAAATCTCTATAGGTTTGTATTGAGATCCTTTGGATTAATTGTGTAAATTGAAATCCTTTGGTAGAAATTTGAAATGTCTCCTAATAGAAAAATATTTGGTTAAATATATTCTTCTCGACAATCACATAGACTTATTTGGTTTATATATATGTATATATTTTAAATATATATGCATTATATATTATTCTAAGTTTTAATTCCCTGTACAAAATTTAATATATATTCTATTGAAAACTCTGATTAAACATAGGCTTTCTGGGCAGTGTATTTACCAGATATATATTTTTTTAAAAGATAGTTAAAAAAAATAAATATATAAAATTATATTGGGGGGGGGGTTTCAGCTATCACCGTACCCCTGCTTTCGATTCTTTAACTGTGTGCTAGTGGGGGGTGTTGTACATAGCCCACCCACAACTATGCATAGCAGCCTATGGGCTGTTGGGTGTAGCCCTGGGTGGGGGCTACGACCTCCCCATATGGGGAGGTTCGTAGCCTCCCCACAATGCTTTATAAGTTTATAAATTTTTTTTTTATATAAATTAAAATTCATTTTTTTTAATATTTATTTATTTAATTGAATATATATATGTTATATATATGTATATATAAAAAAAAATATCTATTATATATGTAGATATATGTGTATATATATATATACACACACACTTGTCCAAAATTATAGAAAAATATTACGATGGTAATTTGCAATGATTTCATGTTGTTATTGGACAAATTGAAAGAAAATATTTTATCAAATCAAATCGAGTGATTTTAATAAATGAAATAGATTGAGTAAATTGATAGTTTAATTTCCATGGAAGATATCTTGCAATGAGTTATCTTAAAATGTGATTGTTAGGTATAGTAAATTTTCAATCTTAAACAAAATCTTGATGTTGAATAATTATTTAATTCTTTGATTTTCTTTGTGTTCTTTTTTGGTTTCCTTGAGTTGGGTTATAAACATGTGGGGACCCTTAAGTTAGTTGACCCTTCTATAGGAGTTAAGGTTATTTTTTAAAACTTTGAGAGGCATGGGGAAATGGTGGTTTATTATGATATCTTTTAATTTGATACTTGTCTCTATTTTGACTATAGTTGAGATCTTGATTTTTTTTTTGGGTTGTGCCATTTTTTTTATGGGAGTTAATTTTTATGACTTTTGGCAAGATGGTTTTGCCTTGCAGTTGTTCTATTTTGTGGTTCAATGTTCTTGTTGGTACAATCCCTTGGAATTTGATGATATGTTTTGGATTACTAGGGAAAGTGGCTCTACGTGGGTGCTGACGCACAAAGGGGTTGTTAGGATAACCCACTTTAGAGTTAGAGTAATAAGTGATAACCTAATTAATTAATTATGGGGTGGGTAGTTAAACATTAACAAGATAATTATGGATACTTTGTCCACCTGTTAGGGCTTTTTTAGACTAAAGGTCAGATGAGAAGGCCGTGGTTGGCAAGATCGTTGCCTCATCTCCATGAGAGGTTAATGGCTCCACATGAGTCACCCTATGGGGCCAATGCCTAGAGAGGCTGTCAGGATAACCATAGATGGGGGTTGATGCCTTGAGAAAGGAAGTCAGGATAACCCATGTAGGACTGTGTGATGACACTCTCCTCTAGCTTTCCCTTGAGTTGTTATTATTGCTAACCTCTGGAAGTGGTCTTTTGGTATTATGTTCCCTTTATGTGTGCTCTTGTTTTTCATGCTTGGAGTTTAGACTTGTGTATTTGTTTGGTTGTTCTTGGTCAGGGATCCTTCCTTATTTAGTCTTAGCATGTGGGTGGTCAGGTGGAACGTGCTACACACCCCATTGGGTTCCTTGTCTTGCTATTGTACCTTTCAATGTAGAGTTTGCAGTTGTAGCTTGATCCTGAGTTCACATGTTACTAGATGTATCTTGTACTTCAATTATACTTTGTGTATTCATGTGTTACTTCCCCATGTTTTGGGAAGACTTATGATGTAACCTCGAGTAATTGCTCAATGAGATGTACTTGTAGACTAATGTAATGTATATTCACATTATGTAATTCATTCTTGAACTATAATTGTTAATATCGTTAATGTTGTGTTATAGATATGAGAAAATATGTTATTTATATTTCCAAGTACAATTTGTTATGAATACATGTATTGTTTCTATATGGTTTATTCTTGTCACATTTTTTATCCTTAATAAATGTTTAAATGAAGATATGTGAATGAATGGGTTATGTTAGTAGAATTGGTAATTACTTTTATCAACTTTGTCATGGGATAGATTACGTAATGTCACCTTGTGTACCCCAAGGGACATAGGTGTTTAACTTGTAATCATTAGCTATGTTAGTTGCATTAGTAAACTTAGTGTTTATTCTCTATATTTTCAAAAAAAAATTGTTGCGTTTTTAGTTGTCCTTTGGGGTTTGCACGACGGGGTGTTACAAAATTGAACCTAGAAAGAAGGAAGGGCCTAAAATCATGCCGAATATCTTGGGTACAAGATAATCCAAAGCTTTTGATAAGTGGGCAATGTTTGGTAAAATTTAAAATAGGAGGTAACTTTGATGAAA
This sequence comes from Sequoia sempervirens, assembly GCA_007258455.2. Classification (NCBI taxonomy): domain Eukaryota; kingdom Viridiplantae; phylum Streptophyta; class Pinopsida; order Cupressales; family Cupressaceae; genus Sequoia; species Sequoia sempervirens. Next base: position 516,099,123 of record VDFB02105785.1, read on the forward strand.
TATTATGTGATATAATTCCTATGGATGCATGTCATATTTTGTTAGGAAGACCTTGGTAGTATGATAGGAAGGAAATGCATGATGGTTGTGCAAATACATATACCATAACTAAGGATGGTGTGAAGCATAAATTGAAACCTTTAAAATCATATTTGGTTCAAGTTTGTGGTAATACAAGAGTATGTTTAGTTGATGCAAGAAAATTTCTAGATAGTATGAGGAATAAGAAAGTTTATTTTTCTTTGATTCCTAAAACTAATTGTGAAAATGTGGAAGATGTTCCCATGGAGGTTGCAGATTTGTTACAAGAATTTCCAGAAATTATTTTAGACAATGCACTTGAGGGGATGCCACCCATGAGAAAGATAAGTCATCTAATTTACCTAATACCAGGAGTAAGTTTTCCTAACAAAGAAGCCCATATAATGTCTCCATCCAAGATTGAAGAGTTGAACAAGCAAGTTCAAGAATTGTTACGGAAAGGCTTGATTTGAGAGAGCCTAATCCCATGTGTAGTGCCTACTATTTTGGAACCAAAGAAAGGAGGAGAATTGAGGATGTGCATGGATTCAAGGGATATCAAAAAAATCACCATCAAATATAGATTTCCATTACCTAGAATGGATGATATCATGGGCTATTTGAGTGGAAAAAAATACTTCACAAAGATTGACTTGAAGAGTGGTTATCATTAAATATGAATCCGATAAGGTGATGAGTGGAAAAGATTTTTCAAGACCAAGGAAGGTTTGTATGAATGGTTGGTCATGCCTTTTGGACTAACCAATGCTCCTAATACATTTATGAGGTTGATGAATGAAGTACTGAAAGAGTTTTTGCGCAGATTTGTTATTGTTTGTCTAGATGATATATTGATATTTAGTAAGACTCTAGAGGAGTATTTAATGCATATCAGATTTTTTTTTGAAAATTTGAAGGAAGAAAAGTTGCTCATTAACTTGAAAAAGTGTAGCTTTATGAAAAGGGAATTGGTATATTTAGATTTTGTTGTTTTAGGAGAAAGTCTCAAGATGGACCTAGAAAAGGTGAAAGCTATTTTAGAATGGATTACACCTAGAAGTGATACCAAGGTGAGATCATTTCATGGTTTAGAATGATTTTACAGAAAGTTTATTAGAGGTTTTAGTAGTATTTGTGCACAACTAACTGAGACTATGAGAAGAGATAAAAGGGATTTTAGATGGACTATAGGAGCAGCAAGAAGCTTCGATTTGTTAAGGCAAAAGTGACTGAGCAACCTATTTTAGCACTCCTAGATTTCAGCAAGGTATTTCAAGTTGATTGTGATGCAAGTGGTAATGCCATTGGAGCTATCCTATCTCAAGAAGGTAAACCCATTGCTTATTTTAGTGAAAAGTTAAATGATGCAAAAAGAAAATATTTAGTGTATGATCAAGAATTTTATGCTATTGTGCAAGCATTGAAAAAGTGGAGACAATATCTTTCTACTAAGGAATTTGTTTTATTTACTCATCATCAAGCACTTTAGTATTTGAGTAGTCAAGGGAAGTTAAATCAAAGGTATATGAAATGGGTAGAGTTATTGCAAAGCTATAATTTTTTTTTGAAACATAGGAGTGGGAAGTTTAACAGGGTTGTAGATGTTTTGAGTAGAAGATAGGGTTTGTTGATTGAAATGCAGGTTGAAGTTGTTGGATTCAAAGAGTTGAAGGAGTTGTATGAAGAGGATCTAGATTTTGGAGAGGCTTGGAAGGCTTGAAAAGAGCCTATTGCTGGTGATAGAACCAAGTGATTGGATTATTTAATCCAAGATGGTATGTTGTTCAAAGGTAACAAGTTGTGTATTCCTAGAAGTTCAATGAGAGTAAATTTGATTAAGGAAAAACATAGTGGAGGACTTGCAGGGAATTTCAGTTTTGATAAAAAAATATCACTTATTGGAGAGAAATATTATTGGCCTCAATTGTAGCAAGATATCAAAAAATTTGTGCAAGGTTGTAGGGTTTTTCAAATAGCAAAAGGAACTAGTCAGAACACGGGTTTATACCAGCCACTACCAGTACCTAATAGGCCATGTGAAGAGATTAGTATGGATTTTGTTTTGGGTTTTCCAAGGACCCAAAGGGGAAATTATTCAATAGTTTTTTTAGTGGATATATTTTCCAAGATGGATCATTTTATTCCATGCAAAAAACTAATGATGCTGTGAATGCTATAAAATTGTTTTTCAGGGAAATAGTGAGATTTCATGGTGTTCTGAAGAGCATTGTTTCAGATAGAGATACAAAGTTTTTGGGGTACTTTTGGATGACCTTATGGAAGAAGATGAAGATTTATTTGAAGTTTTGTTCAGCCTACCATCCAAAAAAATATGGCAAAACAAAGGCGGTGAATAAAAGCTTGGGAAATTTGTTGAGATGCTTAGTTGGAGATAAGCCAAAAGGGTGGGATTTGATTCTACCTCAAGAAAAATTTGCATATAACAACTCAATGAATAGAAGTATTAGTAATTATACATTCTATTTTTTTTATGGAAGCATCCCAAGAGTTTTTTTTAATCTAAAAATGATTGATAATGTTGACAGGAAGAGTGCAGAAGTAGAGCATTTTGTTGAACACATAAAAAGCATACATGGGGAGGTACGAAATCACATCAACAAAATGAAATTTCAGTACAATTCCAAGGATGATTTGAAGAGGATACATAAGGAGTTTCAGGTTGGTGATGAGGTAATGGTACACTTGAGAAAATAAAGATTTCCAGTTGGTACCTATAACAAGCTAAAAATGAAGAAATTTGGGCCTTGTAAAATTATGAGTAGGCATGATTCAGGTAATACATATGAAGTAGAGTTGCCTAGTGGACTTAATATTTCACCTATATTTAATATTTTTTATCTAAAATTTTTTCATGAAGCTGAAAGTGATGAAGGTACAATAGGTGAAACAATTCATATACTAGCACCTACTTCAAAAGAGGGGAAAATAGAGACAATTTTGGACAATAGGGTGAGTAGGAGTACAAGGCACAAACATAGTTTGAGTAATTGGTCAAGTGGTTTGGAAGGCCTATTGAGGGCTCATCTTGGTTTTCAAAAGATAAAGTTAAACATCTTGGTTATCCTCTTGAGAAGTGACAAGGTCACTTTTCTTCTACCTTGGGTGTTTGATGCAGGAGCATCCATGGCATATTGACAATCTTGTGTCACTAAAATACTGTATTTTACTTTGTTTGATTTCAATAAGGTCTTATGTGATAGAAAATAATAATTTTCATTTGAAACATTATAAATTTCCTTTGTACAAAAATGTAATGTAACTTTTGATGGGAAAATACCCTCGGGTAACTTGGTAAATGTAATTTGTAAAAGGTTAGTTCTTTGGGAATCCCACTTTTGGAGGAGGTCAAAAGGGGTCATATTTGCATGTACATGTGTTTTTTCATAAAGTGGTCTACCAAAGGAATCTTGCATGTTTATTGCATGTCTTTACATGCAACAACTATTATGGTAGGCTGTAAGGAATTTGTAAGAGGTGTAAGTTGTCATAGCATCTCAAATTTGGTTGGTCAAGAGTCTAGGTGCCCAAGAGAGGTTAGCATTCATTGTGCCACATGTCTTATGGAATATTTTTAAACTTCCAAGGTTGGGCGTACCTTTCTGAAGGTGGTTTCAGGAGATTTTTTTGTGAAACCATGGTTTGTTTTCTCTTTGGCTTATTCTCTATTTATTGATGCCTTATCATTTGGAGAGGGGGGATTGTAGAAGTGAAGTTTGCATACCTAGATGTTGCCAGAATTGCACCAAATTGTTGAAGACAATTTTTTTGTAGGTGTTGCATGTAGGATTGAAGAGGATCCCATGAGATTCAATATTTTGTAATCTTTTGCATGTTTGAAGATAGTAAAAGTTGCAGATTTTCTCTTCCTATTTCTATTCTTGTTATGTATTTGTAGCCTTCATATGTTATGTTTTGTGAAGTTTTGTATTTAGATTTGAAAGGGAGTTTCCTTTTTCATCAATGTTATAATATGCTAATAAAGCTTTTGAGTGCATGTAAGGATACCAAATCAAAATGAAAGAAATTTATAAAATGATCATTGATATTTAATTTAAAAAATATATTTATGTTTAACAAATCAGCTATTCATATGAATTTGAAGTTCCTCATGATTCTTGGAATAAAATATTTCTCAACACATTGTGTATGTATTTGCCAAAATGTTTGAAATAAATATGGAATTGTACTAAGACACGTTTTACAAATCTGTCTTGTAGAATTCAAGAGAAAATGAGAAAATTGATAAAATTTTGAAATATTAACTTAAATATTTTTATAAGAATCAAGGTATATGTGATAAGATTTCTAAATCTACAAATACTTTTGGAGAAATCATCCAATTTGCATGGTGTTATAGTGAACTTTTTAAAAGGTTTTTTTTTCCTTGATTATGATCTAAAATAAATTTTAAAATGTAAAATGTGGAGTCATGAATTCAATTTGGTATTTTTTTTCAATTCATATATTTAATACATTCAAGTAAATTATTTTATTGTATGGGTAAATTAAAATTGAATAAAAAATGGATTTGATTAGATATGTTTAATGTTGAGTAGAATAATTTTCTTTGCATTTTTCATTGTTACACCCTTAATTGTTTGTAACTCTTATATCTTCTTTATGTGTCATTCAATTTCCAAGTGGTTGGTATATGATACAAGCCTATCTTGGATAGGATTAGCCATGCATTAAGGTTAGAATGAAGTCACATTGATTTGATAATAATATTGTGTCAATATTGAACTATTGCATGGGGAGTTTACCCCCTTGAAGCACCATTTTGTTACAGATCTTCTAATTTATCTACTGATATGCTAGCATTGCTTTTAATTTTGAATTGTTTTTCTCTTATAATTTTTGTATTTCTATCATTGCTATAAGAATTAATTATTTTTCTATTGTTATTAGGTCCTACTTCTAAATTTTAGGTTAGCCTTCTCCTGCATTTACAATGTATGTTTAATCACTACAAGAAAGATTGCTAAACTTAGGGCTCAAAATGTTATGAAAAAATTATGATAATGCAACTCTTCTCTCTTGAAAGATATTTTTTATTGGCTAAAAATTAAAGTTATGAAATAATTAATATTATTTGTTTTGAGTGGCTTGTAAAGCATACTCCCACAATTATGAAAATGCATACATATTGATCATAAATATGACTATTAGCAGTGTTATTTACCTATCCTAAAAGATGCAATTTAACAAAATGCAAAAGAAGAAAATAACACTTCAACACCTCAAGATTGGGCTACATTAAACTCAAACAAAATAAATATGAAAAACATATTTATACCTTGTATGAGTTGCTCCTTGGTTGGCCCTTTTATAGTTGATAAATTTGTCCTCCTAGATGGTAAATGGACTAAAAATGGATGCAAAATGATCTAGGTGAGATGATGAATGCAATTAGCTATTTGGGTATTTTCATGGATGAAGGAAAATGAAAGTGATGAGAGCTTGAAACATGCAACAATGGAGGATACGAACTTGCTTGCAAAATGATTGAGTGTTCTTGAATGCTTGAGCTTGAATGTGATGAATGAATCAATTGAGAAAAAAATATTTCATTTTAAGGGAAGAATATTTAGAGAAAAAGATGGTCAAGATTTTTCCAACATGGGCAAGATGAATGGTTGTGGTGAGTTAAGGACTCACAAGCCCTCACTTCTTTCCATATGAAGGATGAAGTGTCACAAGGACAGGTGAGTTGGAAAAAGGACATGTGATGTGGATGTACTTGCAAGTACCTTGGGATGGGGAGAAAATTTCCTCAAAAAGGAACTTCTTGTCCCTATGTGGGAAGGATGTTGACATGTGAGGAATTTTAAAATTTCTCACACGTCATCATGGGGAAGAGAGAAGTTGTTGGAGGAATAAATGTGAATTTTAAATTCACATGATTGGAAGGGAAAAGTGGTTGGGAGAATAAATGTGAATTTTAAATTCACATGATGAGAAGAACCTTGTGGATAAGACAAGTTATTTATAAAATAAGCTAAAAAGTACCTTGTGGATAATACAAGGCCCTTATAATGGAAGCAACTGATGTGACAAGTGAGGGAATTTAGAATTTCTCAACAACTTGCACGAGGAAGATAAATGTATTGAATGAATAAATATGAATTTTAAATTCACATGGGGAAGAGCTCAAGGATTTAAAGGGAAAACATTTATGAAAGAACTTATGAAAGGTTGACTTGGAGTACATGCCAAAGATGGCATGTGATTATATTAAGGTTGTGCAAACAAGTGATTAAGAAGATTAATGAGGGATTAGAGGCAAGTGGACAAATATGAAAAATGTGACATTAATCATGATTAAAGGTGTGCACATCCTAATCATGGATTAATTAGACTACTCTAGATTAGAAGAAGGTTATGGAGGATGTGACAAGGAGAGAGAAAGAGAGAAATTTAAAATGGATTTAAATTCCAAAAAGGAAAAATGACAAAATTAAATAAATTGATGTTTTTATTTAATTTAGAGAAATGATGAAATGTAAAGTATTTAATTATAAAATTAAATACTTTAGGAACCTTAGGGAAAGGCGAAATATTAATTAAATAAGTTTTATAATTAATATTGATGAAATAATTAGATAAAAGAGGTGGATTTGACCATATGGAAAATGGTCAAATTTGGATGTATACAATGACTAAGAAAAAAAACCAAATCACCCCAATGATTGTATTGCAAAATGAAACTCTAAAAAATATGTCCAATATACTAAGAAAAATCATAATGTAGGGTTTCTTTAATGTAAGATAAATCATAAGTTATAACCAAAAAATGAAGAAAGTGGAGTAGTTGGCATGTAAATATTCTTATTATTTAAATACATATGCAATAAAAAATTGGTTTGGTTTATACATATTACTTTTTGACAATTGAAGATGGAGATCTTGTAGAAAAATAGATTAGGTTATTCAAACTTAAAAGGATGAAAAATGAAATAAAAATGTCTTAAGATGCTTACTGTAATTAGAGTAAATAACTTATATTTGTCATGCTTTATACTTTAATGTAGTTCTAAAGGAAAACAAGGGAATGACTTCTATAAAGAAAACTTGCAACATCCTCAAAACTTTATATGAAGCTTTTCAACAAGTACAATTAATGCACTTATACTCATGAAGTGTTGAATGTACAAGACAATTGAGAGGGGGGGTGAATTAGTTGTACATTAAAAAATCAAAACCTCATCAACATTCAAATCAATATAAACTTTAATAACCTTTGAATTTTTAGAATGATTTAGCATGGAATCAAATAACAAAAACTAAAACACATCAACAACATACACAATAGAACACCAGATTTACGTGGGAAACACAAGAAGGGAAAAACCATGATGAGGATTAGCTCACAATAAAAAGTAATTACAACACTTAATATAATAGGATTACTTTTGGAGGGCTCATTTCCTAAAGTAAGAAGGGATCACTACCAAATTACAAAAAATAAGAAAGAAGAATGTTACCATGATAAATCCATCTCAATACAATAGAAAAGTCCACCACAACATCACCAACACATTCATATTATTTCTAAATATTGTAGACACCTTATCCTCACTGCTTCCAATAGTATAACTCATTAAATATCACACCTTATCCTCTAAAATTCGCATTATACACACTACTCACACATCCTCCATTAACACCACTTATTTATACCTTCTTCAACCTTGAAAAAATTCTCCAAGGTTATCTTTGCACCTCAACCATGCAAAATATCAGCACTATAACATTCCCATGGTGGAAAGGAATGAAGGAAGACCACATCACACCTTAACTCATACCTAAATCCACTCATACATGCAACACTATGCTTCCACAATCATAGAAGAAAATCCTTAATTAGTGTTAACACCCAAGGTCAAACAAACTTGTGTAAACACCATTAAGTAATTAAGTACATGCTTCCTTTGATCCAAGGAAAACTTGTGAAACACACACAACACTTGAACACAATAGGAAATATTTCACAAACACCATGAAATCCAACAAATTCCTTCAGAACAACTTTCACCTGAAGAACAAACTCATCCTATACACCCAGATAATCTTCCACATATTGTAACTCAAGAAATAAACTTGTAGAGCACCAAACCATGAATAAATTCAATCTAAGGTAGATATGAACCTTATTTTTACACTTCCAGAACTGTAATACTAGAAGACAAATTGTGGAGCAAAACCATTATCCTAGACAACACTGCAATACAAAGTTTACATATTGGTGAACACAAATTTTTTTGCACAATGATCTAGACCAAGAAAATTTGGATATAACACCTATGGACACCTCTGAATAATATATCTAGACTACACAAGTATATCTTCAACACATAAGAAATACAAAGTAAAACCAGAAAACCACTCTGTATGTTAGGACACCTCTACAACATATTGTTTCCTCTTTTATTCAAATCTTCTCAAAATCACTTGGAAACGAAGAACCAAAAACAAATTCTCATCATCTAGACCACCTCCTAATTACAACCAACCCAACAAAAACATAAAAACTCAACCATACAGATGACTATCAAAGAAACACTATAGGTTGACACTAGTAATAATTAATAATGAAAACATAATGAAACTAATCAAAGCAACACCACAACTTCTCAACCATCAATAGACTTCCAAAAATCACCAACAAAACTAGTCAATGTTAATGAAAAAAAAAACATAAGCTCATTGAAATAAATGACAACACCAACTCCTCATACTTGCAACAATCTTCCTCTTTGTTATTGATGACAACAAATGATGTAAGAAACCACCAACAACAAACATAACATCTCTGATCATGAACATACTACATACAAATTCTTTTTTTCTCCCCCTAACATCATACACTTCTTGTTCACTTCACTCTATCTCCCTTTCTCAACTAACTCTTTCCTTTTTCACATTATCCTATCTCCCAATTTGACATCAATGGAAAAAGGCAACACATTTTCATCTGTTTCCCCCCTTGACATCAATCATACTTGTACCTGCTCACCACTACTCTGCAACCTCTTTTCCTTTATATTGCTTTGCATACCCCCTTTAGGAGCACACAAAAAACTATACCGACTAGCAACCACTACAAATATACTTTAACACAACTATCAAAGGACAACACCAACCTGTAATAACACTTACTCCCCTTGAGTGCAACAAAATCACCACTACCTACTCCCCTTGAGAGGTAGCCACCAACATTAGTCCAAAACAAAGAATGAATCTTGAGATTCACTGGACTAATGCATATCCTTATGCATATAGTTCAAATAAGGAGGGGTAATAACGCCTAACTTCTCTCGGAGATACTAACAAGTATCATTAGGAAGAGCCTTCATAAATATATCAACTTGATCCTTTGTAGGCACAAACTCTAGCTTCACTTCATTCTTTGCAACCTTCTCTCTCAAAAAGTGATATCAGATTGAGATATGTTTTGTCCTTGAATGCATTTCCAAATTCTTTGAAATGTTAATAGCATTTGTATTGTCACAAAAGATAGAAATTGGTTCATCATATACCAATTTGATATCCTTCAAGGTTTTCCTCATCCACAACATCTATGTGCAACAAGATGTTGATGCAATATATTCTACCTCTGCAGTAGATAAAGACACTAAATATTGCTTCTTGCTTAGCCAAGACACCAATTTGCATCCAAGAAAGAATGCACCACCACATTTACTTTTTATATCATCTAAACAACCTTCCCAATATGCATCTATATAAGCACATAGAGAAAAATCATTATCCTTTGGATACCATAAGCCATGTTATAAAGTGCCTTTCAAATATCTAAATATCCTCTTCACTACTACAATATGTGACTCTTTGGGATCTTCTTGAAATCTAACCACAAGAAAAATTGCATGCATGTCATCCGATCTAGTAGCAGTTAGATATAGAAACTTCCTCCAATCATTGATCTATACTTGCTTTTATCAACCTTAGGAGATTCAACATTCTTACTCAACTTGCAACTAGTAACCATAGGGGTACATACTGCTTTAGAATCTTCCATTCCAAATTAGTTCAACATTTCCTTGACATATTTTGATTGTGAAATAAATATACCTTGTTTTGTATGATTGATTTGTAGTCCAATGAAGAAATTCATCTCCCCAAACATAGAAATATAAACTCTTTCTGCATCTCTTCTGCAAATCTCTTACACATATCTTCATTTCCCCCAAAAATTATATCATCAACATACACAACCACAATCAAGATTTGATCTTTTTCAACTTTGAAATAAATATTACTATTTACAGTACCTTTATTGAATCCTTATTGTATCAAGTACCTGTCCAACATTGCATACCAAGCTCCAGGAGTTTCCTTCAATCCATATAATGCTTTCTTAATCTATAGAACATATCTGGTTTGTATGATAACTAAAATCCTTCTGGTTGTTCAATGTATACCTCTTCTTCCAATTCACCATTTAAGAAAGAAGACTTCACATCCATTTGATAAACTTTGAAATCTTTATGTGCTACAAAATCCAAAAACATTTTGTCAGCTTCCATTCTTTCCACTGGAGAAAATGTCTCTTCAAAATATATTCCTTCCACTTGTGATTAACCTTTACATACAAGACTTTCCTTATTTATCACTACTTCTCCATTCTCATTCATTTTTTTCTAGAATACCCATTTAGTTCCAATTACTTTCTTGTTTGTTGGTCTTAGGACAAGTTCCCAAGTTTGATTCTTCTTAATCTGCATTAGTTATTCCTTCATAGGCTTGATAAAATACTCATCCTTGCATGCTTCAATCACTATTTTAGGTTCAACTTTAGAAAGTAAACATAGATTTACTTGTTCTTCTATCATTGCAACTTTTCTTGTCAAAACACCTTTACTTTTTTCACCAATGATATGATATTTAGAATGATTCTTTTGCACATACTTAGGAGTCTTAGGGATCCTTTCTGAAGCTTCTTCTTATTCTTCTTCAATCTAAACTTTTTTCTCCTTACCTTCATCTCTATCATTTTCTTTGCAAGATGACTCATATGATTCATATCCATCTATCACAACTGAGTTCTTTTGTAAGTCTTCATCCACTTTGACACTTGCACTCTCAACAATATTTTTCATCCTCTTGTTGTAGCACTGGTAAGCTTTTCTTCTTGTAGAATATCCAAGAAAGATACCTTCATCAGACCTTGTATCAAACTTTCCTAAGTTCTCTTCATCTATTTTGATATAACATTAAATTCCAAACACTCTAAAATATTTGATAGTAGGAATCCTTCCATACCACAACTCATATTAGGGAGTCTTTGCAATGTTTTCTCTTGCTCACACTCTATTAAGTATGTAGAAAAAAATATGAATTACTTCTCTTCAGTAGAATTCCAATAGGTTTTCTTTTTTCATCATTGTTCTTGCAACTTCCTGAACAATTCTATTCTTTCTTTCAACCACTCCATTCTGTTGAGGAGTCGTAGGGGAAGATAAATACCTCTTTATTCCATGATTGTAACAAAAAATATTAAACTCATTGGAGGTGAACTCTCCACCTCTTTTAGAGCCGAAACATTTAATTCATATCCATTTCATTCTCAACCAAAAATTTGAATGCTTAAAACTTATCTAGAGCTTTTGATTTTTCTTTGAGAAAAGTAACCCATGTCATTCTAGAGTAATCATCAATTAATAGCATGAAATGCCTATCATATTGAAAGCTTCTTACTTTAGTAGGGCCACAAAGATCTATATGCACCAATTTCAATAGTCTATAGTAGATTGTTATTTGATTTTGAAACTTCTTTCTTGCTTCCCAATCTGACATTACTCACAAAAAACATTGATGGGATTTGTAATATTTGGAAATTCTCTCACATCTTGAACTAAACTGATCCTCACTAGGTTATCAAAATTTATGTGACACATCCTTCTATGACATAGCCAAATTTCATTAATCCGAGTCATAAAACAATGACCATCAACACCTTTAAGTTGATAAGAATTTCCATCCATCCTTCTAACAACAATCACAATTTTAGAGCTTTTTATGATCTCATACCCATCATCCTAAAAAATAATATTATAGCCTTTGCTACACATTTTTTCAACACTCAAGAGGTTATTTGTAATGCCCCGTCTAAATAACCTAAGAATGTTGCAATAGTGTATAAGGGTGTGATTTTTTTTTTAAAGTATTAATATTAAGTTAATTAATTGCATACATTCGTTAAGTTACTAAACGATTCACTACTTTGAGTTTTCCATAAGTGACTAAAGTATTTTGCATTGCACATTTAATTAATAACATAAAGATAAACATTGCATAATAATAAATTTCCATTCATGATAACATAATAAAGTACAACCATGTTTTTTTTTTTTTTCCATACATTGCATTTGTTAATTATACAATACTAATCCATCTGATGAGGTATTTCAATAATGATTACAATTACAATTACATTGTTCACCTCTTATACATTTGAGGGATGTTTTACATACATAAATTACAAATTACAATGAGGAAATATACACAAGATCTAAGTGGGAGCTCTCCATCCATGAAGCTCTCGATGCCGAGATCAAACTGGGGACCCAATGGAGTAAGGTGCACATTCCACCCAACCATGTGGTACCCGTAGGTCCACCCCCCATGCTAGGAGATAGTAATAAGGTTACCTAGACCTAATCTACTAACCCTAGACACTAGTACACAACAAACTATTGGTTACATTGCTTCCAGATTTTGACAATTGATTGAATTACAAATACAAGGTTAACTGTTATTGTAGGTGGAGTGTCATCACAACGTTGCAAAGGTTACCCTAGTGTTTCTTCCTAGGTTCCGGCCCCCAATCCTTGGGTTACCCTGGTAACCTCTTACGAAACCCAGCCCCTATTGCATACTATTGTGGAATCATATGTCTTTTAAAGGAACAAGACACCGATTTTCCATTCCAGGCCTTCTCAACTTATACTCATGACTGTAGTAGCTCAAGAGTCATAAGTGAGGCAAAATATCTTGTTAAATATTTTAGTCTAACTACTGTGTCATTTAATTATCACTGAGTTACTAACTATTTGTAAGTTACCCTGACACCACTTTGTGTGTCGGCCCTTACAAATAGCCACTCCCCTAGACATAACAAGGTTATACTAAGTTTTCATGACTAGGGTTTACCAAGTGCACAAATAACCAATATGATATAGAAAACAAATCACGTTATAATGAACAACATTCAATGTTCATAACATAGGTGTCAAACCACCAAATAAAGCCATGTACACATCCTTAGATAACACAAGATGTTTAATCTTATCAATCACAATCCCCATTAATAGTTAGTCTGGAAGACTTGATCATTAAAAACTCTTCCCATTTGCCCAATTCACAAAAATCAAAACAATTTAAAACAAATTCTTGTCTATGTTTTGGATATACTAAATCCATATATAAGAGTTTGAATACAGCATATTTATAAATCGTGTTAATGAAAAATCTATTTGAGAACAGTAAATGTAATTGTTTTCTTTTAATTCGCTTTTCTAATTTTCACAAATTAACACATGATCTTTTCTATACTTTCACAATTTAAATTTTCTCATGAAATTACAAAATATCCAAAATTATTTTTCTAATTTAATAACTTCACTAACTTATCAAATATTTATATATAAACATATAAATATTATTATAAAAATACTATTCTTAATTCCAATAAATATATATATATATACATATATATATATATATATATACATATATATATATATATACATATATATATATATATTATATCACTTTTTAAATACTAATAAGATTCGCATGAAATTTTAAATCAAAAAGTAATAAAGTCTTTTAACTATTTTGCACCCTGTACCTGGTCGCAATGAGGGTTTTGGGCATGCATCAGCCATAGCCGCGCCGCTCTGTACAAGGGTGGAGGCGGTGGGAACTACTCCCACCGTCACCTCCCTTACGGGAAGTGGCTGTGGGAGTGGCCGCAGCCACCTCCCACTGTCACCTCCCTTAGGGGCGGCGACTGTGGGGAAAATCCCCACGACCCCCATGAATAAGCCCTTAAATTTAAAATATAGACCTCATAAAATTAAAACGAAATTTCTTTAAAATAAAGAATCTAAAACCCTACAATTTTAACAATAATATTCTTCATTTTAAAATAAAAATATGTCAAAATTTCAATCTGGTAATTCCATCTGTACGACGGCGATTTTCATAAAATAAATTCAAATAAATCACATTTACAGAATTCATTAAAACAACAATTAATTACAAGTATTGGGCATTATCATTCAACACGAAATACCAAAATGTAATTACAATCCCCTTCAAATATTTAACAATTTTGCTTCTATAAATAGAATTTTGTTTCACAGAAGTTTTAAAATATGGCAAGAATTTTCTTCTTTTTTTTTTTAATCTAAAATTCTTCTCAAATTCTTTTACTGTGTAAATAAAGTTTTTCCAAATTCTAGAGAAAGATTCAGAAAACTCAAAAGCAAATCTTTTTCTCTAACTTTTTTAAAGAGAACAAACAAACTAAACAAGGAAAATACCTGATTTCCAAAGCTTACTGGTGAAGAAAATTTTCTGTTGCCTCTGTTGCCTGAAGCGCACAATATTCCCAAAATATTTTCCAACCAACACAAGAGATCCTCCACCAAGGGATCTTCCACAAATATACAACCCCAGAGGAAATAACAAATCCTCTCAGAAAATAAATTTTTACACAGCAAAGATTTTTTTGCAAAGCTTTGATAATTTTCCCCGTGAGGAAATTGAACAACCCCTGTCAATTTTCCCGAGATCCAAAATATCCTCTGTGAAATTTCTCAACAACCTCATTAAAGCACTGGCACACTTGTCGAGAAGTGGTTACCAAAAATATCTTCTCCACTTCTCGGCAATTTGCCAATTCAAATTTTGCATGCATATTTTAATTTTATTTAATTTAAATTTAAATATAAAAACAATCAATTTTCAATTCACATGCATTTACTTTAATTTAATTTTCTAATTTTCAATTACACTATTTACTCACTTAATATTTTAATTTAACTAATTAATTTATTTAATTAAATAAATTTGATCTTTTATAATCAAACCATTTAACCAAATAAGCTAATTAATTAATTAATTAATCAAGCAAGTAATTTCTTTAACATATAAAATTAATTTAAATAACAATAATTTAAAACATAATATTCCAATATTAAAATTAACCAAATTTACTTTTCAAACGATTTATCCAAACAGAAATGACAATACAACCTATGACTCAAAATTGAAAACAGACAAAGTACTAAGACCAGGATTATAAACTAGGCTAGGGTAAACCAAACTACTATCTCCTGATCAACATTTCCGTTGAGTCTTGACACGCTCAGACCTGAATACACAGGTGGATTCGGTGTCATGTACCTACAAATCCTGCAACCAAGCAAATAACGTGCATACATATACATATATAAAACATTAAACAGACACACCGTGTAGAGAAAATCACAGATATCGCAGGGCACTCGCAAGCAAGTGATGCGATTCCGTTCTCCACACCAATACACTTCACAGCAAACTGAAAAAATAAATAGTTGTTAGTCCATCATAACATGTACATATCAATGATCAACTGAAATTAAACATCTTCATTAACTCAAAGCATATCAGAAAACAATAATCACCATACAAAGTATCATCATGTCACAGAATAAATCCACTATCGCTCAAAACCAGCAATCAAAATATCCAACAAAACATCATAGATCTAACAATATAAAAACATAACAACAAGAAGCATAAGCATAAACGGAGGGGTACTACATTATTCCTTAAAATTTAATATAAATGACATTATTTGTATTATGATTGCCATAAAAAATGATAGAAGCTTTCCACATATCTTAGCAGATGTATCATCACCAAACTTAACTATACCTCCTTCATATTTCTCAAGTTTAACAAACTTAATTTTGTCACTGGTCATATGATTTAAGCATTCACTATCAATGATCCATTAGTTCTTCTCCTCTCTTGCATGAAAAATAGTCACCATAGTTCAACACTATGACCTACTTATGGAGCACTTCCCTTCATACATCTCTTAGAGTTAGAAAAATTAGATTCAACATTTATAGCCACAAAAAAAATTCATTATCCTCATCATCCCCATAATTAGATTCACATATGATATACTAGCATCTTCTCTAACATAATAATTTTTCTTAATTATTTTACCTCTTTTCTCCTTATTCTTGTCATTCAAAGCTTTGTTTGGACATCTTGAAGCATAATGACCTATTTTTCCATAGCTGAAACATTTGAAAGGTAACTTATGTCTATATTTTTTAGTACCCTTTTTAATTCTCCTTACAAAATTTACTTCCACATCATCAAGATCCTCCCAATCTGATTCCTCGGTCTTCTCTAATTTACCAACCTTAAAAGCAGTCTCAAATTTTGCATTAATTAGACCAAATTCTCTCATTTCAAAAGCAGATAAAATACCATACAACCAATCTCTAGTATATTTACTTAAATCATAAGCTTCCTCAATAGAAGAAACTTCATGACTATAAGCTTTAGGAAGAGTTCTTAGTACCTTATTTACAACTTCTTCTTCAAGCTTTCCACCAAGACCTTTGATGGAATTGAAAATCTCATCCACCTTATGCATGCAGCTTGTAATATTTTCATCTTCTAACATCCACATGATCTCAAATATGTGTTGGAATATGGCTTCTAGTGTTGTCATTGATGGCAACTGAAGTCATTATTTTGGTATGCAAATAAAAATTTGCTCATACTGGTAGGCAAAGTAGAGAATAGAGTATTACTGACAGAAAGCATGAAGAACATGGTATCCGGGTAGTTTGTTGATCTGTATACTTCACCGAATCATCATTTTGTGTTGTGGAAGCCCAGGATAGTTTGTTAAGAATATATGTTACCTTATTGGTAAGTTTTGTGATGTTGCATCAATCAGTGTATGATCTTGGAGATCCGGCAAGATGCTTTTCTATTTATTTTCTCATTGTGGCTGACTTAGTGAATATAGCAAGTCACGAATGTATAAGGAGTTATTATTTAAATGTTTCTATATTAGAGCATTTTGCTTTGGGTCATAGGTATAGTCTAGCTAACTTGTGTGGGTGCACATCAAAGATTTCTCATGATTTGAGCCAACATGTGAATAATATTTTGTATTTTATTTGAAGTCGACATATAGCAATTGAATTATTGCTAGTGGATATATATGTGAGTTTGAGTAATTCATTTTGATATGTGTGTGTGTGTGTGTATAGAGAAGAGCAGATGCATGTGCAGATATTAGAAGATCAGTTGAGTGAATTTTGCTTGAGAAAAAGAGGATTGTTGTGAATTAAGGTAGAGTAGAGCAGAGCAGAGCTAAGTGCAGAGTTAGACACGAGGTCCAGAATTTGGTACATGAGCTTCACTAGAACTGAAACTAGGAATTTGTAGATGCTATCTTCTCAGTTTAACATTTTTTGTAATCCAAACATTTTGTAAGGCAATGAGCCTTCCTTATTTTGAGCAACGAGGTTTAGGCAGTGTGCCTGAATGCATGCACATTCTCTTTTTCTTCATACTTTTAACAAAGTATATAAATTGTGGATTAATCTCCACCATGGTTTTTCCCCTAACAAGGTTTCCACATAAAATCTTGGTGTAATGGTGTTCTTATTATTTCTTTAATGTGCTTGCATCTTTACTTTTGTTTAAATATTGTAGATGGTTTACAATCTGAATTGAAGTTTAAATATTATTGAATACTGATTCACCCCCCCTCTCAGTGTTCCTTGAGTCCAACAATTGGTATTAGAGCAAGGTTCCTCTACAAAATTTTAACAGCTTGAGGTGGATCTTGGAATACAATGGAATCTGGTGGTCTTCAACAGTAGCTTATGGTGGCACTAGATGATCTTGATCAGTCTAAAGGAGAAGTCATGGAATTAAAAGAAAATCTCCAAGATGCTAAAAAAATCATTCAATCATTAAAGGAAAAAATCAACGAGTCAAGAGAAAAGAGGAAGGAACTATGTGATCAGCTAAATTAGAAAGAAAATAAAAGCTTAGAAGATGTCCACCTAAATCAGAGCCTAAAAGAAATAATTGAAGAATGTGAAAAACTTGCTAGGAATAATGCTACTCTAAAGGTTGAGATGGAATCTGTGGTGATGAAGCTAACTAAGGAGATCGAAGAAAGGAAGAAGAATGAGGAGAATCTGGTTTAGTCCTTAAAATAAAAATCTAAGGAATGCAATAGAGTAAATATTGGATTCATTCAATTGGAGATTGAACTTCAACAATCTAGAAATAATGAACAAGAGCTTGAAAGACAGATAGTTATTCTCAAAGATGAACTCACTACTACAAATGAGTACAAGGAGAAGTTTAGGATCAGTTCTGCTAAGCTTGATGAGCTGACTAAAGGATAGAAGGATGCAAATGATAAGTGAGGTCTTGGCTATGAGAAAGATGAAAGCTCTAGATTTGAACATAAGAATTCCAGATAGAAAATTTAGATGAACAAAGGAAAAATATATCTGGTAAGACAACTCAATGCTCGAAAGTTTAATGGTTACTAATTTTCTTGTAATAAATTTGGTCATATGAATTAGTGTAGAAGTAAAATAAATTCAAGCAATCCATCATTTCCTAGACAACGTTTTATTTCTAATAAGTTTGGTCATAAGTCAATTGAATGCAGAAGTATGTTTGTCAGTGTAAGGAATGCCAAATGATACACCTATGGAAGATTTGGGCATGCTACTAATCAATGCAGATCAAGAGGAAATCAATGGAATGAATGGTCAAGACAAAGAAATTTGGTGTGCTACAGCTGTAATAGATTTGGTCACATTGCAAGATTCTGCAAGAACAAAAACATGGATAGAAGAGGTCTGGTATACAAAGGAAGAATTTCATAGATGTTAAAGGAAAAGGGAAAGTGAATATGGAAGAAATAAGAGATTAAATGAAGAAAACATGGATAAAGAAGAGTGAATCTAATGAAGGAAATAAGCCCATATTGGAAGCAGCCTTCAGTAATTCATTTGGAAATTGATCTCAGGCCATTGGCCTAGGGGGAGTTTTTCAAGAAAAATATTTTATCCCCTTGTCAATAGTTGGCATCAGAATGTAGGAAATTTTTAGTAGTTGTGCTATTAGTCTACAAATATGTCTGTGATCACTTATGTAGAAAACCGAGATCTAGAAGGTCCATAGATGAATTCTTCTCTTGTTGTCTGAGAAAATAGAGTTACTGGAGCTCCTAGCGAAAAATATTTAATGCAAAAAAAAAGGGTTAGGTGCGTAAATTATAAAAGGGTATTTGGAACCCTCATTTTTCATCTTATATTGAAGAAGGACAAAAGGAGAGCATTTGTAGTAGAATTTTGAAGGAGTAAAGTAAATTTGGTAGAAAATTCATCAAGTATTTTAGTTGCTTGTAGAATTTTGAATTTTGTGATCGCTAGAAAAACTTGTTTGGTACAAAAAGAAAAATGAAGCAAATCAAAGGAATTGTGAATCTAGATGAATATAGCAATAGAAAGATCAGGGATGTGAGAAATATGTTGTTGGCCAATGAAATGAAGTGGCTTGAAGGTGTGAAACATAAAATTTTGGACATTTGGAATAAGTTTCTTTATTTTGACAATGTGAAAGTTGTTATATTTTGAATAGATTGAATGAGGATACTCTTATTTTGGATAAACCCTATCTCATTACAAAAGAAGTGATTAGGAATTTAACTAGATTATTCAATGTTGCGGATATTCTAAAAAAGAAGTTGATTCAAAACAAGGAAGTTGATCCCCTAACCCGAGTGACAGGAGATCAAAGGGCTCTAGTAATTTTGACAATCAAAGATCCGATAACAAGATACATTGCACATGAAATTTCATACAAATTTTTCTTCAAAAATAGGGAAGGCACAACCTCGGTAGGCATAGTTTATATATCTCAAAAAATGATAATGGAGGATCAAGACTTTGACCTGTACAGTTTGCTAAAAGATCAATTGATGGAAAATGTGCAATTGACAAAGGATGTAGATTACCCCTTCAGGTTTGGTACCTTGATCATATGTATCATGATGTATTTTCTGAATTGCTTTCCTCATAATGATAATGTGGTATGGAAGGAAAATGAACTAGTTTGTAAGAAATTTTTTGAACATTCTAATAATCTAGAAAATTGTGAGAAAGTTTATGCAAATTTCTTTAGAGAATTGCTAGGAAAGTTTGGAGTAGTTAACATTTCCATTCTAGTAAAAGCACTTGAAGTTGGATCATCTTCCAGTAAAATAGAAAGGAAGCAAAAAAGGGCACTAGAATTTGTTGATGACACTCCTCTGGCACACAAGTTTTCAAAATTTGAAGGAAAAGGTAAAGAACAAATAATTGTGGATATACCAGATGAAGATTCTTATGAGTACACTCCAAGGGATGAACCAAAATTAGTTGAACCAGATGTAGAAATGGAATAAGGAAGTGAAGAATATGGTGCTTTATTCAAAACAAAGATACTGCAGATTGTTTAGGAGAAGGATGGGATGCAAAAGATTGCTGATATATGGTTAGACATGCCCTCATATGAGCAAGACCTGATTGAGAGCACTCTAGGTAGTTACTTTGTGCATAAAAACATTGGATTGGAAAGTTTACAAAATGTACTTCCTAAAGAGTTGATTGAATTTATCAAGGAAACTATGGCCTCTGAGTCTCAGGATAGGAAAGAGGAAGAAATAATTCTACATTTGAAGTAGTTCACACTATTCCTTACCAAATTAAAAAGGCAAATGAATGTGTTGAGGCAATGTATAAACTCAGAAAATAACATCTACAATTACTGTCTTCATTGGCATCATGTAGTTGGGAAATACAAGGAAAAGATAGAGTAGATTGAAAGTGAGTTGAACAAAATTGGTCAATATTATAACATGTTTCAGGACCAAGAAGGTACAGTAAAGAAAAGGATTCATGAGTTGTAGACTAAGCATGCAAAATTTCACTTTTCTAGAAACACCCTTGTGGACACTTTCTGGAAAGTGAAGGATTTAACTGAATGTAGATTGGAGCAGCTAATTGAGGTTCTGAGGAAAGGAGAAAAGTTAGAAGAAGCAATTACAATTCTAGAATCCCTCATCTAGATCATCAATCAGACATTAGAAAACAACAACCTAATCTTAATCATTGGGATTCCAGTAGATGCTGGGAAGAAATTTCTTCCAAAAATGAAAGATAAGTACAAAATGATTTTCTGACTTGTGCAATAGTTGTAGTTCTTCAAATTTTGATCCTATTTCTAATTAGCAAAGGGGGAGAGAGAAAGTAGTGAAATTTTTTCATTGATGTCAAAGTGGGAGAGAGTGCTATGAGAAATGCCTTGCCAGTCCAAAGGGGAGTAGTGTTTTGAAAATTTGAATTTTGGTAGCATAATCTCTTGGTTTCGACACTTAGTCATTTTTCACTAAGTGTTGCCATCAATGCTAAAGGGGGAGATTGTTGACATATGGCTTCTAGTGTTGTCATTGATGGAAACTAAAGTCATTTCGGTCTACATATCATAATTTTCTCATACCAACAAGCAAAGTAGAGAACAAAGTATTATCGATAGAAAAGATGAAGAACAGGGTATCTAGGTAGTTTGTCAATCTGTATGCTTCACTGGATCATCATTTTGTGTTGTGGATCCCTAGGATAGTTTGTTAAAGATATATGCTACCTTATTGGTAAGTTTTGTGATGTTTCATAAATTGGTGTATGAGCTTGGAGATCCGGCAAGATGTTTTTCTATTTATTTGCTCATTATGACCGACTCAGTGAATATAATGTGTCGTGAATGTATAAGGAGTAATTATTTAAATGTTTCTATCTTAGAGAATTTTGTTTTGGGTCATAGCTATAGTCTAGCCAACTTGTGTGGGTGTGCATAAAAGATTGCTCATGATTTGAGCCGACAAGTGAAGAATATTTTGTATTTTATTTGAAGCTAACATATAGCCATTGAATTCTTGCTAGCGGATATCTATGCGAGTTTGAGTAATTCATTTTTATATATGTTTGTGTGTGGGAGTGTGTGTATAGAGTAGAGTAGATGTGTGTGCGAATATAAAAAGATCAATTGAGTGAATTTTACTTGAGCATAATAGGATTGTTATGAATTAAGGTAGAGCAGAGCAGAGCTAAGTGTAGAGTCAGACAAGAGGTCCATAATTTGGTACATGAGCTTCATCGAAACTGAAACCGGGCATTTTTAGATGCTATCTTCTCAATTCAACATATTTTTGTAATCCAAACATTTTGTAAGACAATGATCCTTCCTTATTTTGAGCAGTGAGCTTTAGGCAATGTGCCTGAATGCATGTACATTCTCTTTTTCTTCATACTTTTAACAGAGTATATAAATTGTGGATTAATCTCCACTGTGTTTTTTCCCCTAATAGGGTTTCCACGTAAAATTTTGGTGTTATGGTCTTCTGATTATTTCTTTAATGTTCTTGCATTTTTACTTTTGTTTAAATGTTGTAGATGGTTTACAATCTGAATTGAAGTTTAAATATTGTTGAACACTGATTCACCCCCCTCTTAGTGTTCCTTGAGTCCAACAATATTATCTTTAGATTCTACATCTTAGCTTTCTTGACCTTATCATCTCCTTCATAAATGGTTTCCAACTTTTTCCATATTTCTTTAGTAATTTTTAGATTCATAACTTTCACAAGTTCATTATTAGAAAGACCACTTAAAATAGAATACTTTGATTTACCATTATTTTCATAGGCCTTGATCTCATAATCAGTACTTAGACCATTTGTAGGCGTAATGTAATAGTCATAATAGACTTCTAAACTCCATATCCAAGGGATACCAAAAAAAATTCCATCCTTGTCTTCTAGATTGCTTAATTTGATCCATCAAACAAAGGAAATCTCTCTTGTGTTCCATCTCAAATCTACCTCAAGCGGTTAAGCTTTCTTTCAAGGAACCTTTTGCTCTAATACTATTGAATGCACAAGATAACTAAGAAGGGAGAATCAATTTTACATTAAAACATCCAAAACCTCATCAACATTCATATCCACATCAACTTTAATAAACTTTACTCTATTAGAGTGATTTAGCATGAAATAAAATAATAGAAATTGAAACACATCAACACTATACACAATAAAACACCAAATTTATATGGAAAACTTAAGAAAGGAAAAACCACGGTGAGGATTAGCTCACAATATAAAGTAATTGCAACATCAAATATAATAGGCTCACCATCGAAGGGATCATTTCCCAAAAGTAAGAAGGGATCACTACCAATTGCTCACTTCCATATTACAAAAAAGAAAGAAAAATGTTACATTGAGAAACCCATCTCAATGCAACAGAAAAATACACCACAGTATCACTAACATATTCATAAACTTTATGAATATTCTAGATAGCTTATGCTCATTGCTTCCATTAGTTTGAATATTTAAAGTTCACACTACACTTCACAAATTTGTACTTCACACCTCTACAATTTGCATCATAAATACTAATCACACATCCTCCATCAACAAAACACTTATTTATACCTTCTTCAACCTTGAAAACATTCTCTAAGGTTGGATTTGCACCTCAACCATTCAAACTCAAACTAGGTTAGCACCAAAACATTCCCACAATGGAAAGGAATGAAGGAAAACCACATCACACCTTAACATAGACCTAAATCTAGTCATACATGCCACACCACACTTCCACAATCATCGAAGCAAATCCGTAAATAGTGTAAACACCCAAGGTCAACCAAACCTGTGTAAATACCATTAAGTAATTAAGTACATGCTTCCTTTGAGCCAAGGATGACTTGAGAACCACACACAAAACTTGAACACAATCTAGAATATTACACAAACACCTTGAAATCCAAAAAAATCCATAACAACAAATTTCACCTAAAGAACAAACTCATCTTGTACACCTAGATAATCTTCCACATACTTTGACTTAAAAAATCAACTTGTGGAGCTCCAAACCATGAAAAAATTTAATCGAAGGTAGATATGAACCTTATTAGCACACTTCCAAAAACACAAGACCAAAAGACAAATTATGGAAAAATGTGGAGCAAAACCATTTCTCCTTGACAATATTGCAATACATGGTTCACACACTAGTGCAAACAAATTTTTCTACACAACAATCTAGACCAAGAAACTCTAGATATAATAGCTATGAACACCTCGAATCAACATATTTGGATCGCACGAGTAGATCTTCAACATAGAAGAAATACAAAGCAAAACCAAAACACCACTCTATATGCCAGGATATCTCTACAACACATTGTTTCCTCTTTTATTCAAATTTTCTCAAAAACACTTGGAAACAAAGCACCACAAACACATTCTCATAATCTAAAACACCTTCTCATTACAAAAAAACCAACTACAACATAGCAACTCAACCATATACATGAACTTATCAAACCAACACTAGAGGTTGACACTAGTAATACTTACTAATGATAACATAATGAAACTAATTAAAGAAAAACAAAAACTTCTTAACCATCAATAAACTTCCAAAAATAGCCAAAAAAATTAGTTGACATCAATGACAATACAAACATAAGATTTTTGACATCAATGACAACACTAACTCCTCATACTTGCAACATGAAGGTGCAAATGGCTTGTGTTGATCTCACTTAGAACATGAATATTTATTTAAATTCCATCAATTCTTATAGAGTTAAGTTAAGAATTTAGGTAATGTGTTCAAAAAATTTTCTTTATGTACTTAACATTTCTATATTCTAACTTTATGAAATAGATTTATTAAATATTTATTTTTTTAATAAAAAAATAAAATAACATAAAGCAATACACCATAGCATATTAATAAATGGTTACTGGTTAGATTCAATCAAACTACATTATCTTTGAGCTTGAACATAGGCAAGGCCATCATTGATGAGCCCCTAAGAAACATTAGGTTAGGATTCTATCACAATAAACTAATAATCCATCAATGTTCACATCTCATCAATAAATGGTTACTGGTCAGAGTCGGTTGAACTACGTTGTCTCTAATCTCAAACGTAGGAAAAGCCATCACTAATGAGCCCTCGGGACACATTAGATTAGGAGTTCATCACACTAGATTAACAATCCATCAATTTTCATATCTCATCAATAAATGGTTACTAGTCATAGTCAATCGAACTACATTATCTTTGCATGTATAATGTAGGAAAGACCATCACTGATGAGCCCTTGACACATTAGGTTAGTTTTTCCCTAGGTATTGGTCTTGGCATGAAACTTAGAAAAAAAAAATTTAAAAAAATTGAAAACTCAAAACATTGGAAAACATTCAAAAAATAAAAAATAGCCTCAAATAACTTGAAAACTTAAAACATTCATGTATACACCCAAAAAAATCAAAAATAGTCTCAAAACATTGTTAAAAAATGTGAAAAATTCCAAAACCACCCATTCCATTTCACTTTCACCCATAATAAAATTTCATCCATAATAAATTGATCATCAGCCCCCCCTTTGGTAACACAAATGGAAACATGAACAAAAATTCGTCGAAAGTAAAAACTTTAAATGTAAAACAAATCAAAGTTTTGATCATTATCAAACATGTCAATTGAACCTTATATCAATGGATTTTCAAACATCCTATCAAACTTCAAACATCCACTAACATGTCCTAGGATATATCTTTCCTACAATGGGCATCATCATTGACAATAATTTTGGATACGTATCCTAAACAAAACAAATCCTTTGGCAAGAGATATGAAAAACATTGACTGTTTGGTTAATTTTGATTTTTTCTTATGATTCATCTTATTGAACCATTATAAGGACCTCTCAATGATGTCTATCAAAATGATTTAGAGAGAAAGGAATGGGGCATTGATCAAAATATTTTTGTTTGATGTGCTTGTGGGATGTTTTGTAATATAACCTTGGCTAATACTTGCTTTGTTGTGTGTAGGGAGGTTGTTTTGAATAAATTGTTGACTATTATGGATGCTTTGGTCCAAAATATTCTAAAATCATAAAATACACTCCAATAAGATTTTTGTAGGTCAGGTGTGAGCAAGGATACTCCTATATGTTTTCAGAGTCAAAGTCCATTGCATTAGTTACAATGCAATCTTGGTTATCGATACCTTGATGCATCATGTCTATGCGTTATATCAAAAATAAGGAATGAAATGATGAAGTATCTCAATCCTTGAAACAATAAAATAATCATCTCTCATCGCTATATCTATAAAGCCTTAAAGAATCATAGGATTTTTGTACTTTTGAATCAATCTCAAAAACAATGGCTAATCAATATGCATTTCATTCATCTACTTCTATCTCATTCTCATTCTATCTTATTATTCTTCTATAATTACTAACAATTCTATCCAAGTATCAAATTTTTGTGATATATCAAAATATACATGAGGCTACCCATGGTTGATGACTGTCTATATATCATAAAATATATCTTCATCAAACATTTGATCTTTCTAAAGAAGTATCTTTCGTCCTATTTGAGCTAAACTGATCTTGCATATTTTTTGCGATCTCAACCTAAAAAATTAAAATATTTGCTTGATCTCTTGAGGGGAAAGTATGCTAGCATAACTTTTTTCTAGGGAAATAGTGGGGTATCCAAAAAATCAAGAATTTTTAAATTTTTGATCTAAGCAATAGTGTTGATCCAAAAAAGTGTCACTCTTTGAACCAATGTAATAGGTACCTCACTTCAAAGAGGGGAAAAATGTACACTTAAAATTATCTTGATTGATATTGCACATGCGAATTTGATTACTAACACATTCATCTTAAATCACCTCTTTTCGACTATTTAATTAAATAATCTTTGTTGTTTAATTAAATTTATCATTTTCTCCTATTAATCAAATAATCAATGTTATTTGGAAAATTCATCCCCTTTCATACTAATTCTCACCCTATTTAATTAGGTAATGCAAATTATTTAATTAAATTTCTTATGTCCTCTCATTTAATTAAATAATCTTAATTATTTAGTTGAATGTCATTGATATCCCCCTTTTATTAAATAAGATATTTGTTTAATGAAACTTCTAATTTCCTCCATCATGCATTTTAAAGTAATTTCTTAAATTACTTCATTAGCTTATTTCTCTCTTCCTCCCACTTGTAAGGGAATATTCCCATGAAATATTCCTCCAATGGGAAATATCTTGTAACAAAATTCCTAAAAAATTCCTAATTTCTAGGAAGTGTGCTTCTTTGAATAATGTGATCCATTGATTAAAATCATTGATCCTTGTCAACTTGCATTCTATGGGAATCCTTGATCCATGCCTTCTCCTCTTATTTATTTTCATCCATTGATTTCTCAAATCAATCTTGACTGTTGATTCAACTAATTCTCCTATAAATAGTCCTCATTTCTATGACAAATGGATCCACTTTCATTTAGAGTAATTACACTATAGTAAATTTTGGATCATTCTCCATTAGCATTTTAGCATTTAGCATCCATTTTAGTTAAGCTTTCCATCCATTTTAGCTTATCTTTCATCCATTTTCATCAATATTCATAAATGACACCCATTTTAGAGCTTGTTTCAACCAAGGGATTGGGAAAGGGCTGACATTCCACATCAATGCAACACCAATCCCCCAATGGGATGAGGATTGAGTCATTAGCTTAGTTTTCATTATGCATTTCTATGATATTTCATTTTTAATGGCTTCTTTGTTTAATGTTTTCCAAAATATCATTGGGATCTTGATTTAACTAGTTAGATCTTAGTTAATTTCTTATGGATAAACCATGTTTAGATTTGTTTGCCTATGTTATAAATGCATTGACAATGTAGTTTGACTGACTCTGACCAGTAACCTTTTATTGATGAGATATGAACATTGATGGATTATCAGTTTATTGTGATAGAATCCTAACATAACGTGTCAAAGGTGTTCATCAGTGATGACCTTTCGTATGTTTGAGATCAGAGATAATGTAGTTCAACTGACTTTAGCTAGTAACCGTTATTGATGAGATATGGACATTGATGGATTGTCAGTTTATTATGATGGACTCCTAAAGACTGACCTAATGTGTCTTAGGGGCTCATCAATGATGACCTTTCTTGTGTTCAAACTTAGAGACAACATATTTTGACTAACTATAGCATGCAACCATTTATTATGATGAACTCCTAAAGATTGACCTAATGTGTCTCAGGGGACCATCAATGATGGCCTTGCCTATGTTCAAGCTCAAAGAAAATGTAGTTTGATAACCATGTTTTTGGTTTTTTGACTTTTTGACCTATTTAGGGATTTTTATGTGATTTGAATGCCTTTGGTTTTTTCAAATATGTTTTGTATGTTTTGTATTTTTGAAGATATTTTGAATGTTTATGATTTTTGACTTTACAAATTTTTGAATGTTTTTGGATTTTGAGATAAACAATACCTAGATCATGATGTCGATGTCATGTTAGGAGATATAAGAAATGGATCAAGAGTTATTTGGAAACAAGAGTGCAAGAACCTGCCCCTAGTGTCTAGCAATATTTCATAGTTCAATAGACAAACCAAGATAGGTAATGTATATGAAAAGAGTTCAACAAAGTTTTATCAAGCTAGATATGGGCTATGGTACTTCATGAGATAAAATGGTAAAAGAGCATGTCAAGAGCTTGCCACAAGTAGAGTTGAAGTATATGTTGAACCTTTGTCAAGATCAAGATAAACCGGAAGATATGGATAATGATGGATTGGATGGAAGGAGGGGATATTATATTTATAATGAAGGAGATGAGATGCTTCCATCTAAAAAAGGCTCATATAGACACTCAATTCTACTCATGATGCCCAATTTCTAGGTTTTCATCATAGTACTTGCCCAAAGTGCTACTATATTGGTTATTGGAGGATATTTTTATCTTTACTATTTATTTCTTGATTTTTTAAAACTTTTTTGATATTTTGAAGGTTCATGCCCATGTTGAACTAGGTGGTGGTACTAATGTAGATGCAACTGTCATATTGTGCCTATGATATTCTACTTGAAGAAGCTGCTTTGCTAAGATACAAACTCTTGAATTCAACTTTGGAGAACTTTGATCTACCTTGTTGATACTAGAATTAACCTCATCTATATACACACATTGCGATAGAGTGCCTTCAAAATGCTTATGATGAAGAGTAGTCAATGTGAGAATTGGATATCATGAATGAAGTGTACAGTGACATGCATGAAGGAATATGAGATGGATTAGTTGATAGTTTAGAACCTTTGATTCTCCAAACTTGGGAAGATGAGAAATGATGGGAAGTCTATGTGAGATTGGGACCAACTACTTGATACACCTTGTATGCCACTTGAGAATCTCACTTTTATATTTGCGGATGTATTTCATGGATACATTTGCCCTTTTGGTTTTTCGCCATAATTTCTTTGACTAATGGAGTGTGGTAAGGATGATATTCTTTTGTATGCTTTGGTATCCATTTATATTTTCTCTATCCTTTTGGATTTACTTCTTCTTTTTCTTTGGTGATGTTCTCCTTTCTTTTATAGGAATATTTATTTTTGTGTTGGTCCCAATTTTCAAATGGAATGATTTATGGACGTTGATTCATGATATGGCTAGTTGTAGTATTTAAGACACTTCCATCATAAGGATTCTTCATTCCCCCTATGTTGGTATTTACACTAGTAAAAGTTGTGTTGATGGTGTTTTTTGCACAACAACTCACACATAATATAATATCCTATCTCTCTTGAAAGGTATATCTCTATCAGCAAGCCTCAAGAGATAACCCCAAGGTCTCTAATGTCAAGTCTTGACAATGCAAAAGACAACCCAGTGATGATTTGAAAATGTTGGTAATCACAAAGGGACCTTACTACAAACAAATACTAGAATCTAATACTTATCATATCTAGAAATATGATGATACTTCAAGTCCTAAATCTAACTCAAATGATAAAAGAAATAGAAAAATATAAGGGTTTGAGAGAGATTCCTAAGATTAAAACTATTCTCAAGATTAACAATGCAAATGATGCAATAATTGAAATGGACCAATCCCAAAGAAACTAATTCCTGTTTAACCCAGATGAACCTGCAACCTTACATAAATAGTGCAATCTTCTAAGGCATTAAAGATTTTCAAATCATGAACATTCATTCAAAACAACCCAATTGCAATTGAAAAGAAAAAAAATCATAATTGAACTAAGCTCAATGAATATATGAGGTCTAGGCTAACTTTGCAAAGAAACTCACAATCAACTAGTTGCAAAAAGTATGTACCAAGGATTGCTGCAAACACTTCAAGCATCAAACCATAAACATCATTGAATCATATCTAATTCTAAATCTAACATATATTGTCTAAGCAATTTCAAAATATGGAACAACAAGAACCATGCAAGATAAAATCAACACAAGAGAATTCACCAAGGAACAATGTCTTCAATTGTATTGAATCACCCAATAACAACAATAATTCCAGTGTTCTACATTATAGCACTTGCTTCAAAATAAATTAACTCCTAGCACTAACTTTTCTCTATCACTTAGCTCACTTCAAAGTATAATCATCTAGCCATTAAAAATGAGGCACAAGACCATACTTATAGATATCATAATATGTCGGCCCAATTAGGATTACAAAGAAGGTAAGCCACAAAACAAGTCAGCCCAAAAAATTCAAAAATAAAATATAGCATTAAATGCTTGGGACTTCATTCCATTCAGCCTGGGATCTTCAATGCGATTTAGTCCAATGCATGTAGAGGTTGAAGGAATAATAATGGGAAGCAAAAATTTGGAGGCATCAATCATTGGCTGCTCCTTTGTCTTTATATTTATCAATTTTATCTTGCACCACCAAGAAGATTCTATCAAGGTTGGCCAAGGATGGGGTGACCAACACTTTGAATTTCCTCTCAATAGATTTAATCTCTTCCCTTTATTGCTTGACAACTTTATCCCATTCCACCTTGAGATCTTGATATTTTTCCATGACAACAACATAAGTGGATGCATCATCCAAATGGTGAGTTGTGTTTGGACCATCATCAATAGGGTCATAAACATCATGCCACCATTTCCTCAGTTTTTCTAAGCTCAAGTTCTTCGGTGCAAACCTTTTCCTCCTTGTCATTATCTCAAAGAATGAAATACATCTATTATAAATATCATTCAATGCATTTCCTACATGCTGACCTTGCTTATGAACTTTCCTTAGAACTCTTTGTTTGATCTACAAGGCCTCATACCATTCCCAAGGTTCAGAAACTTTTGAAGAAGGAAAGATTCCATCACTTATTAATTTCTCCTTAGTATACTCCATGATAATTTTTGTTTTATGTAGGAGAAGGTCAACATCAATCTTATCTTGTCCTAGCACATTCTACAACCATTCAAATGTTCTATGTGCATCTCCACAAGTTGACACAATCTCCTTTATCATGTTGTATCCTCTAAGCACCACTCCTTTCAACCATTCATGAGTAGCCTGTGTAGAAGCTTTCATCTTCTCAAGTTAACTGAATGCCTCCTTAGGCAACAAACCTTCAGGAGCAACTCCTTCACTTCCCATAGTCTACAAATATTTCATTAGATGTTGCACATATCTATATACATCCTTCAACTTCTTATGCAATCTCTCCTTCTCTGCTGTTTCTTTGTCCAACCTTCTTAGAATAGCTTGGGAAGAGTCCTATAACTCTTCCTTTTCCCGATCCTTACTTGTAGGTCCCAAATTTAAAGTTTGAATGTTGTAATCCTGAGGAACTATCTCCCTTTTACCTTTATCTTCTATAGGAGTGGCTATGTGGATAATCCTATTGTCAGCCTCATCCCTAGTAATTTTGGATATTACCTTAGCCTTCTTTATTTTCCCTTTGCCAATGTTAGCTAGTAGTTCATCCCAGTTAGGAGGAGTATCATCTACAACCACTTGCTTACTCTTCAATATTTCATTCAACCAACTAGGGGTAGAGACATCCGACTGCTACTCACCTTGTTTCTCCTATTTTGATTGACCTGTAGAGGTCTCAACACTTACATTATGCACATCCACATTATGCACCGAGGGAACCTCTTCACTTTTATCTTCTCCCTTATCCTTCTCATTATCATCTTGGTTTTGAATTTCTTCTTGATCCAATTTTTCTGTCACTACTTGAATTGAGGAAGGAGTCCTTTCATGTGTCCTTTCCTCTCCCATGTATTTCTCTTCTTCATTTTTGACTAGTGATTCCTCATAAGATACTAAGGAAGAGCATAGAATGTTGCCAAGCTCTGTCTCTGCACCATGGAGATCTCCAACATGGAATTCTTCTATCTCCTCACATTGATGTGCCTCTTCAACAAAAAATTCTGTTTGTCCTTTCTCTTCATCATTCAAGCTTTGAGGTATGGGAGGAGCAGGTGTGTCCTCTTGTTATGTAGCATGAAGAATTGTAGGAGCACCCTCTTTCACTAGAATTTCCTTTGGAGAAGGAGTTCTTGCCTTCCTAGTGTAGACCTGTGTCTTTTCTCCAGAACTCTCTACATCTACCACCTATGGTCCCATCTCCTCAATTTGTCCCTTAGGTTGTTCACTTTGTTTTCTTGAAGTTCTTGCAACTCTTCTCCTTTTGGGCATAGGGAGAATATCCTTTTCCCCTTCTTCTTCATGCTCCTCCTGAGAAAATGAATTCTCCTTAGAGGCAATGTTCCTCTGTTTAGCACTGGGCTTCCTTTTCTTTTCCTTCTTAGCCTCTGCTTGAACACCTTAAATCTTGATTTTGAAGGGAGAATCCACTTTTTCCTCACCTTTTGGATCTTTCTAATCTTCTTTAGAGGTGGATTGGGATTCCAGATTTCCCATCAAATCATATGTATACTTCTTCCCTTCATTATCTAGTTCCCAAATCTTATGCTTGAGCCACAACTTAGTATATTTAATCACAAGAGCATTGATTTGCTCCAATTTAGTTTTCTCTTCCTCTAACCAATCAATCTCACTTATGGGCTTGTCCTTGATTTACTCATAGTCATGGATCTGGATTACCTCCCCATCATCATCAAGCTGGTCAGGGATGGCCTTGATACTGTACAATCTAATTGAACTGGCTAGCAACCTAGAAAATTTCTTCCTTCAGACCTCAAACTCATCTTTACATTTTTCCCAATAATCTTCAACATCATCTTTGTGTCTGAAGTCCTTGCTAGCCTTATTTTTAGCTCCTTCTGTCCTATAAAACCTAGGCCTTTTGGAGTGAAATTATAAGCCCAAAGTGCTCATTTCTTCTTCAAAAGAGTGTGTTGTGATTAAAGAAGGGCATACCTCATTGACTCCTATCCTCAATGGAAAGTCACCTCCCAAGCCAATTTTATGCATGTCCTTCTTCACAATATCATCAAAGGCTAAGATTTTCCTAGTAACCTCCAAGAGTATGATGTGGTATGTTGGATATCTTGGTAACCTGTAAGGAGCCCTTTGGCATCCATCAATCCTGATATATGAGAAGGTAGGAAACTGAATAAACCATGCCCCATATTTATGTATTAATTCCTTGGCTACATTGGAAATCCTTACATGTTCTGCTTCTTGTAGAAATCTAGTGATATACATGGTGAATGCATCATTCACCCTTATGTAGCTTGAGTTACCCAAGTGTAGCTAGGGATACACATCATAGATAACATCTTGGCCAAAAGTCCTCCTTGTACTCAATCCTTTGTATGGATGAAATCTTTCCAAGGAATAGACCAAGTAAGATGTCATTGTGAAACTCTTGGTCTACAATACATTGCACAATTGTTCATGGATCATGATGCTGATGATACCTAACCAATGATAGTCAACCTTTTACTCCATTCTTACTATGATGTAAAACATCCAACTTTCAAATATCCCTGCAGTCTTCAGACCCATCACTCTACTAAGGAGAGTGATTGCATCATAGTATTCTAATTTGAGCTTGGCTTTGTACAACTGCTTAGGAAACTTGGAGAAGTGTGGCTTAGGTTTCTCCAACTAGGAATTGATAACTTGAAAAACCTTATTTGTATCATTTGCATAATGTTTCTTGGCTATGTCAAGATCAAAACTGACCACATGAGATCTATCTGGCATATCAAATGTTTGGGCCATTGAGATATGAGAGAAATTGGAAAGCACCCTGCCTTGTGGACTAATTATCCTCTGTGTGTCTGGATCATTATGCCTAGGACATTCTAGCACCAACTCATAACATTGCATTGTAGGAGGGAAACCAACCACATGAGCCAACCCAGAGCTCACCAATCTGCTTTCCAATGGGGAAGGGTCCTCTACTAACATTCTTGCCTTAAACTCTTCATAATCTCATTTTCCAACATTAGTGTCCATTACCTCTGACCAGATGGAAGCCAACTTGCTTTAAGGGATCTTGATTTTCATGTCCAATTTAATCTTATTGGCCTTTGAGATAGAAGCTCCCTCATCATTGGGATCCATCACCTTGCTCTTAGTTCCTCCCACAATGGCCTTGCTTGATTCAACCTGCACTCAACAAAAGATCACAGTAAATATCCATTATATCATGAGAGTTCAAGTTAGTCCATAATAGACTTACATACTCATCCTTAAAACAAGTCCCATGAAGAAAAAAATCCCCTAAAACATCATAAAGATTACCCCTTTAAAAGCTTAGGTTTTTCATCCCCTCGTGGAATTCAGGCCAGAAGGGAATTTCGAGAAATTCTATTCTAGGAAGAATTTAGCGAAGAAAGCACAATACATCTCCATAAATCATTCAATCAACATCATCAATTAAGCAATAGCTTGACACATTCCCAAATTGTTCAAATTAATCATATGGTGCAAAATCATTTAGCTAATAGCCCATGCTATCCCAAAGTTCTTCATTTTCAATGAGTTTTTGGGGAATTCTATTGGGAACGAAAATCCATGAAAATGGAAAGTCTAAGCATATTTTAGGAAAATGACAGAATAGTGGATTTTTGGGAAAAATCCGAAGGAAGCAAAATTCCACGAGGTCAATGTAGTTTCTATGTTTTAAGCACAATTCCTAGAAAATAATGGAGCTATGGAAAATCAGGAAATTCTGAAAGTGAAGAAAATCTCCAAAGCAATTGAAAACCTAAAATATTTGAATTTGTTAGGATTTCATCTAGATTGATCAAATGATTAGGAACTTGGGACTCAATCCTAGATTCAGTTCACTCTAATTGCAAAATGAAGAGTTCAGATTTCCAATCCCCCCAGGTGTGATTTAGTCAATGTGAGCTACGATTTCAAAAGGGAAACCCTAAGATACAACCATGAAAGCACAATTTGGCTCTTGACTCACCCTTCCATTCTGCTAATCCTCCTGCAAACTCCCCCTAAAACTTCACTAAGACAAGGCGACTACCAGATTTGAATGATAAAGAATGGCCTAAATTCACCCAAGATGTGTTTTTATCGAGGGTTAGGGATCACCAAGTCAAACCATAGATCAATTCATGAAGCATGAAATCCAAACAAGTGACCAATTCGAGCAATGGCCAACCTCACTAGGTCACAATCGAGCCATAGGAAAGGAAAAGTGAAGCACAAGGAAGGGAATCAAAGGCTCGAAAAGGAAAAGTGAAGCACAAGGAAGGGAATCAAACCAAAATGGGAAATACCCTAGCTCTGCTACTAAGCTCCATTATGTCACAATATCAACTCAAAGCATGCACACAACCCATGAAAAAATTCAAAGTCGTCAACTAGAAGAGAAGGATGCATGAAAATACCATGAGTGAAGATAAATCAAAATGGTAGCAACTCGCAAGAAATATAAGAGTTCAAGAACACGCAAGCAATCACCAAGAAAAAATTCTAACCAAAGAAAACAATCCCAACTCGGATACAAGATTCAGTAGTGGAAAATCAAAATCAAACCTCCTCAAATCCTTCAACAAATTAAATGACTCAATTTGTATCATAAATCCCACTCACATCCAATAAAAGCAAGCATCAGAATCGTACAAGAAGCATAAATGCAACAACAAGACAACAAGCTCGGGGATCCAAAGGAGATGAAATTCCCCGAGGACCAATAATCCCCAAAAACAATGCAAAACCGGCCCCCCATCGGGTTGCCAAGGTATTTGGGGAATTCCGCCCAGAGGGAATTTTCCTGAAAACCAAGAAAAACCTGAAATTAACCAAAAAAATCAAGATTTTCAAAATGTTTCCTTAGAAGGGGTATTTGCAGAAGTAAGATAATCATTCAAGCACATATCAAAGCAGCCAAATCTCAAAACCAAAGGGCCAAATCACCAAAAAAAAATCAAAAGTGAGAGAGGGTCCCTACTTTCAGTGGGGTGTCTGTACAAGAACTGCACAACAAGTTGCCCCTAGTGTTGTGGAGGAATTACTATCATGCTTTGATCCTGCTAGTTTCAAGATCTTATGTTCAATAAGACCTAATCCTTTGCCTTGGTAATGTACCCTCTAATCCATTGCCACTGAATATGACTTGTCATGGACACATGATATTTCCATGGGTTTCGGCTGTGTAGGAAAATTAATTGTCTTCTTTGATTCCAAGATATCTTTATACTCAATATATTTAATTGAGAATGTGTCTTTTGTTGATATCACTTCAAAAGATGTTGATGTTGATTCAAAATATGTTGATGATGTGCAATCACTATAAGAATCAAGAATCTCGACCATTGCTTGTTCTTGTGTGGGGATTTCAAGAGTGGGAGACCCTTTTTTTGGATGAAGAACATTTGTATGTCTATCAAAAGGAAACATCTCATGGGTATCTTTGAAATTTTGAATGGTTTAGAATATTTCCATCAAGTCTCGATCATACTTTGGTAAGTGAGCTCTTCATCTTGACTTAGGGTAGATAAACTATCACTTACAGATTGGAATATGGTATGCAAATCATGACAATGTTGTGGAGATATGGGATCTTGATCCTGACTCGATTCGTAGCAACCTTCATTATCCTCAAGAGATTCCTCTTGAAATGATCCTTAGGTGGATGATATATCATCGGTAAAAGACTCTTCACAACATTTTGTAGGTATGGGTGAAATAAGGGATATTTAGTGCTTGTTTAGAACTTCTTCAATATGCCCAATCATGAACTCATATGAGGGAGAAATATCACAATATGATACATACTTGATGCCATTACAGTATGAAATATTTCTAGACACTATTGATTGGTATGGACTTTGTTTTAAAATAGTATCTTTATGTATGTCTAATTCCTCATGTTGTGATGAATAAGTGATATGAATGTCTTCCACTATGTTATCATAAATATGGTTTACATTATTTGAGCTTGATTCCTTTCTCGAATCTTTCACTTTTCCATGATCATGCATAGGAGTTTTGTAAACTTTTAGATTTTCATTCCATGATTTTTTATCAAATCGATGTCTCCTTGTTCAATCAGATCTTGGATTAGATGCTTGAGTATAAAATAGTTTTTTATGTTATGACCTTTGTATTGGTGAAATTCACAAAAATGATCATCTCTATACCCAATAGGTTTGACTTGTGGTTCTTGGTAATTTTTGAAATCTGGGAGTGTGATAAGATGTGACTATATCAACTTCCTCAATAAGTCTTCCATAGGTTCTCCTAAGGGAGGGAATTATCATCTAGGATAATTGTTTGGTCTTTGTGGTCCTATTTGAGTGTTTGCAACATTCATTATTGGTTGATTGTTTTGTAGTTTTTTGTTCATTGGTTGAGTGTTTATTTGTCTTGGATCACTTAGGACCACCTTTTCATTAATGACACCGTCATTAGTAATGTTCTTGTTCTTGGCCCAAAAGTAGGGTTTTCATTGGAACTAGTAGATGAGTGGTTGTCCTTGTATGCTTACATATTTCCTTGTGGGATAAGGGCTCTTTCAATGTTAAGGCCCCTAGGGATAAACTCTTCATACAATGATACACATTGCATTTTCAGTTGGAAGGATATATCTATTTCCATGTAGGAAATAATGATCCCAATTTGTTTCTCTTCTAGAGTTGGCCATTTTATTTTGCTAGCTCTATGCATCCATTGTTGTAAGAAATTCTTGAAGGATTCACCCTTGTTTTTCTTAGGGTGTATATTTCTTCCAAGATTATGTCCATTTCTAGGTTTTAGAAGAAGTGATCCACAAATCGATCTATTACTTCTTTGAAGGTACAAATTCCAGGAGGTAAATGTGAGAACCATTCTATTGTTGGGCCTCCCAAACTACATGGAAAAAGGCACATGAAATAGGAGTCATTGTATGTAACTTCCATACATTCCATGTAAAACTCTTTGATATGATCTTCTACATTTCTACACCCTTTATATTTATCAAATTTAAGGAACTCAAATCTGGGTGCAAATGGTATTATTGCAATGTCTCTGTAATGCCCCAACAGGGAATCCAAAGGACAAAGCATTAATTAGCAAATTAACTAATTTTTTTTTTTTTTAAAAGTCATTCGTTTAAACAATGTCAAGTAGATTCCAAGAGGACATTACTTTAACATTAATAATAAGAACATCTTACCAAAAATTAAAAATCATAAAGAACGAATACATTTCACATTCTTAAATGATCCACTTTTCAAAACTTAAATAATCAAGGTATTTATATATATTCAGATTACATCCAGTGAGATTCTCATAAATCTCAATACATCATAATGATGTTACAAAGAGTACGCTCATAAACATGAGGTAATTATACAAATAGGGTAATGATCTCCTCATATCAAATATCCACATCTCCGAACACATTCAACGTCCATCGTCACGAACAAAGAAGTAATAGGAATCTACTACAAATATATAGTGTCATCTGTAAGAGAATTCCAATGAAGGTGTAGCATGGTTTCCACCCAACCGAGTGGAACCCGAAGGTCCACTCCCTCCATGCTAGGAGATAGTGACAGGTCCAGAAGACAATCAAACACACAACAAAGAACATACATTACATTACATGGATGACTACACATAATGACATGACCACATCAAACCAAAGTATTCGCATCGAATGCTTTCAAAGATGACCACAAAATAAAAGTTAACTTCACTTAAGGGACTACAATCGTGCTTCAGGATAGAGTGTCATCACATAGTTGTACTAAGTTACCCTGGTGAATCTTCCTAGACTACCGGCCCTCTTCCAGAGTTACCTTGGCAGTCTCTACCAATTCTCGGCCCTTAGATTAACTCATGTGGAGTCAAAATTACCTTTCAAGAAGAAAAGTTGTTCAACAAGCCATTCCAGGCCTTCTCAACCTACCCTTAATCTAAATGAGCATTAAGGCACTAGGTGAGGCATTTATATATCTGAACTTAATTAATGAATTCCCAGGTACATTTATTAAAATTTTCACTGAATTAATAACTTTCATTAGGTTACCCTGGCCACCACTTTGGGTTCCGGCCCCAAACAAAAGCCACTCTTCCCACATATAATGTCATAACTTACTAACAACAAAATAGGACATTCAATACACACATAAAGAAAAATTGTGAGTATAACCTTCACAATCATGACAAGACCATAAATACATAATTCTTCCAATTGAGAAAACCTAACGTGCATGGCTAAGTCCCAAATCAAGTCATGGAAAATGAACAACAAAAATACATGAATAAACACTTTACTGTGTAGATTTATTCCCTAGCCTTTGGAAAAAAAGAATTCCATAGCACAAATCAATTTAACTTGTACTTTGATAAATTGATACAGTCAATCCCACAAAGCTTCCTTATACACTATTCAAAAGAATAATTCCAAGCATGATTTCACTAAATCACAGTTTAAATGTCAAGTATATATATCATTCACTCTAAGATAATTAAACCTCATATCTTAAGGACATTGATTTTCACACCAAAAGTCGCCTTATCTTTTAAAAACAATTCAAAAATGATTTTAATAGCGAATCAAAATTATAATTACAATAATTTTCATTCATAGCCTAAGTACTCTTTTTACACAACTTATCTATTTATTTCCATAATTCTATTCATTCTTTCATTTTGTTAACTCCAACAATTAATCACTCAAAAGATTCTTATGCAACATTCAATTCTCCAAAGTCTAATTCCATTCAATAACAATATAAATACCATATTCATTTAAAATTATAATCCTAAATATTATCTACTTATACAAGAGATTTATCTACTCATTGTTATTTAAGAACTTTCAATATTTACTAACACCATTCCAAGTATTGGATCATCAACAAATTTTAAATAACAATCTTCATTTATTTCAACATCATTATAAATTTTAATTTATTGCTAAGATTATTAAATAAAATCTCTACCTCATCAGTCTAGATTGCTATGTTCCCTACAATAATCACTCATGATTAGACACATGCGTGTAAACTATAGAAAACTATTAATTGACCCTTTAAAGTCTGACTCGATACGTATGTAATCTAAGATAAAACTTACTCTAAACTGGAAGTAGGAGGAATCATGTTACCAGATAGTGACCGACATGCATAACATTATCACAGACTAATACTTTATGTACAATTTATTGGTCGTCCACCTATGAGTTTCCTCCATTGATTTAAAGATAGTTAACACTAAGCGGACATAATACAAGAAGGAATCTTATAATGCATATAACTTAAGATTGTGAATCATCTAGATATCACAAGCATTTAAATACTAAGCCTAGAACTCGCTGTTTTGACATCGAAATTACCCATTTCATGTTAAGAGAACACGTATACGCCTTAGATCGTCTATCCACACAAAGGAAATATAAAAGAATAATTTGAATTTAATTTAAGACTTTGGCTTGAATATAGAAGACACCTATAAGGGCCAACGCTGGCATAACCAAGCAGATATGCAATATTATGATCAGATAACCAGTATAATAGTTGAGCCACTAATGAGTCCAGCGTCGAAATTCCAAGTAGGGATATACTACATATTTCTATATGAATGGAGGTAATTCGATGAATCCAGAGAGTAATAGTATTGGCAGAATTTGATATAAGGTTAAGCGCATGATTATGATAGACATAAGCTTTCAACAAGTGATACATCAATCTTTTGTTAAACAATATTTAAAATATGCATGATATCAACTAATAGTTAACTACGAGTAATGTACATAACTGAAAGGTTGGAAATGAACAACTTGCAACAAGGTAAGAATAACTCAAGAAAAATAAAGGCTAAGAGAATTAGCGCTGGAATTATCAACAAAGCTTCAGAGACATGAAATGAGAAAACTGTGGAATATTGGCTATGCATAAACTTGCATGACTTAATAAGAGAATATAATGAGAATATCATCAGCAGGATAAAGATGAGGGACAATTACGTGGCTTATGAGAAGGAGAATTAATGCATAACTTACCCATTCTTATTAGTAACGCAAATATGCCTGGTGGGAGTTTCTAGAGATGTGCACTTAATTTTTTTTAAGTGTTGCAGATGTGAGGTTGCAAAAGAGATCAGAAGAATATATTAAAAAAAAAAAAAAACCTCTACAGTCTTCTATGTTCATACGCTACATCTACGAAGGGTTGAGAAAAGCATTAGAAAGATCTTTTAATTCTATACACCCTAACATACTCAAGTGTGGTTGCAGTGACTGGAAACAAAAGGAAATCAGGGGAAAAAGAACCATATTTAATCCCTTAAAGTTTTCTATTAGGTTATAGTGCTACACTTCGACAGGTCGACATTGGAGATAGAGAGATTACTCAAATCTCTACATCACTCTGTACTTAAGCGCTGCACTAGTAAAAAGGCTACAAATGTAAAAGATTGCCAACATAATCAAGTAGTTATGTGAACCTTTAGATTTCAGAGGGTGCACAGAGAACAAATCAGATCCTAAACATTGGTAAAGATAAACAGGGATGGTTCTAGCATCTTCAACAAGGTTTCAAATAGACAAAAGAGAGAATATATATTTCTTCAGTGGTGCGCAGGTCCTAAAGGCAAGGAATATTATACTGAATACGCACAATGCTAAAGCTCTCATTTCATTGAAATCAATAAACATTCAGGAAATTATTCTCATATTATTATCTTGTTTATGTGTAGGGTGCATGTCGTTGTGCAGTTAGCGAATGAGAGCTGCACATGCAACAAGAAAGAAAGAGGAATAGGGAAGTAAATCTGCATCCACCTTCAAATGGGGAGACTAGAAATTCTGAAACCTAATTTATACAGAGAGAGATTGCCCATGCATCATAAGTAATTCTCAAATTGTGAAGAAAGTTATTAATGCAAGGCAGAGACAAATCTTGAGGAAACAATGAAACAAATAAGAACACAACTTTGTCTGCAATCATAATTCAAATGAATACAAGCAAAAATGAATCACAAAGAAACCTGATTTGCTGAGTAGCAGAGTATTTTCGAAAGCTTTTCCCAGTATTTGTAGCTGCAAACTTTGATTATTACGATCCTTTTGGCCCAATTCACAATCAAGCCACCAAATATCCTTATCACAAAGTTTCTGAAAAACTAACTCATCCTGTGAAGAATCCTTTTCCAGAATATTGTCGTGAAAACTTCTACCGTGAAAATTCTTCCTACCATTTCCCGTGAATGAAATTCCCATCTCTAAAGGCTAATTAATGAAAATTTATTATCTCAAGTTACAACTTAGTGTTTGTAAACATGCATTCCTCCAATTTCTCATGCAATTAAAAACATTAAATATCAAAGATATTTTCCTTTAGGTCATATTTTAGATATTTTAACTTTTCGAAATTAACTCTTTTAAAATACTTGCTTTTCACTTAAATTATATTTGTACAAGTAACTCATTAATTACTTTTAACACAATTTTCACATTTTATTTTAATCAAATGACTTGCTTAATTTAAATTACTAAATTAAACAATAAACATAACATAAATGTTTATTCTAATATTTAAACAAATTTGCATTTAATCAATATATCAACAAATTAGCCATTTAACTAAATTACACAGTAATTAATTTCCAAATAAATAACACTGACAAAATTGACACAACAAGACAAAACAACAATGACATCGGGTGACAATAGGATACTCATTCAATGAAGAATGATGGTTAAACAAGGACCAGACACTATCTCTGAATCGACATGATTTAATTGGATTAGGGTATGCTCAGACCTGACAAGCAGGTGGAGCCGTTACCCAGTACCTGTGTCTGTAGGAAACATTAATGTTAGAACATACATATACTCATGTTAGAAAACACACCATGAATAAGAATCACAGCATAGGAGGGTACTCATGAATGAGTAATGCCATACTGTCTTCTTCACTGACATAGACGAGCATGATAAATCATAAGCAATCATTACAACATGATAACCATATGCAAAGTCATAAGAAAGAAACCATATTATGTAAGAATCTATCTCAGTATCATCAAATTAATCATGATCCAAATAATCAAGATGCCAATGTATCATCCATGAAGTACAACAATATAATATCAAAATCACCTCTGAGCAAGAACAACATAGTATCATAGTAAACTAAAACATCTATCAAACAGAATCAAACTAAAAACAACTAAGACAGGATGTCACAGCGGGAGGGACACTATAGTCTCTATCAAAAGGGTATGGAAACAAGTCTCATTGTGCATGTGATTCCTTTTTTACCTCGCTTGGATGTCTTAAATTTGTTGTGTAAGCATCTTCATTTGCAAGGAAAAATTATCTTGAGGATTGATTGGTGGGGGAGCATATGTGGTATATTGTGGAATGGTAGATGACTTATATGTGGGACTTTTATAAGGGAGTGTGTTATATGGTGGAATTTGGTATTGCATATTTAATGGTGATAGTGGTGGTGTGTTGTACGCTCCTTGAGAGTTTTGGTTCAATACATTTTTTTGTGTACTTGTGTATGATTTTTAGGGGTTTTAGTACAAGCCTTGTTGTTGTGCCAACACTTTTTGTTGTTGAGCATATTGTTTTGCTTGTAATTGACCTTGCTTTTGTTGGGCTTATAATTGAGCTCGTTGTTGTTGCACTAGCAATTGAACTTTTTTTTGTTGTTTATTCAAAATAGGTTGTTGATAAGTCAAAGAATTTTGTCCTTGTGATAATGGGATGATGTTTTGGTTTGGGACAAATTGATTTTCTTGAATATATTGGCTTGATATGATTTGATTTT
Organism: Sequoia sempervirens; assembly: GCA_007258455.2. NCBI lineage: Eukaryota > Viridiplantae > Streptophyta > Pinopsida > Cupressales > Cupressaceae > Sequoia > Sequoia sempervirens. The sequence goes on from VDFB02105785.1 coordinate 516,143,382, forward strand.
TTGGAATGAGTGGTGGATTTTGGGGAACCATATGGTGAGTGATTTGTGGATTAAGTTGATTTTGGGGTGGTTGGTGTGTGATCAAATTGTGAGGGTTGGAAATTTGATTTTGTAGAGTAGGGGGCTTCACTACTCATGATTCTCTTTATTCTCAAGAGATTCCCAAGGGGTGAACTTACCTAAACTACCTTAGGGAACAAAGTGAGAGTTTTAGAATCAGAAAGAATACGCCAAAAAGGTTTTTTGGACAAATTGATGAGGTCTCGGCCAAAGGACAACACTATAGAATATGGATGACAACGTGGCACGCTATAATCCCAAAGGCACACTACCATCTTGTATGGACCTGAAACCAAGTTTATCATAGAGAATAGCAAATGACTAGTAGCGATCTACTTACTAAGAACTCTTGTAATGCTAGAAAGTAGTAGAATATAACATAATTGAAATAAAGTGAAGTAGATGATAGAAATAAAGAGAATGGAGAAAGAAAATGCTCACAACTCAAGTAATGAAGCCTCCAACATCTGAATACCTTGAACAGTTACATGTGTAATATCTGGAGAAAATGTTGGGATTATATAGGGGTTTGCCTTAGTCAAACCCCCGTTTTGGTGTTCCCACCTCCATGAAAAGCTAGATAGATAGAGAGATATGAACAAAGGAGTGATGAAAGAAATCCTCACTCGAGGAGGAAAACCTGTATCTCAAAATGGAGATGCAATAGATAGGGGATGTGTGAAATCCCAGGATGCTCATAAGCACAAGATAAGGGAGATATCAGCTGTAAGGCTAAAGGAAGCCAAACAAGGAGAGAAAGATAGCTACAAGAGCCAAGAGTGTTATGGAGGGTGTTGTGAGAATGCAAGAGTGCTATAAAACCTTGAGAGCTTGAGGTTGTTGTACAAGAATGTAGAGAGAGCTATGCAAGATTAAGGAGAGGATAGTTTAGAATAGAACCAAAGAAGGAGAAGAAGGCCCAATGAGTTGAAAAAAATGATTTTAAAGAGGGAAAAGAATCTTCCCAAGCAGTTACAAAGCATCTCGGGCTGTTACCACTGACAAAACTTGTTGACAAGTGGAAAACATGATTAGAAGCAATCATTTGAATTCTAAAACATCATAAGATGCTAGCATGGTGAACGTACGCACAACATGCTAGTGTCTAGACACATCACACTACAAAACGATGAGAATGGGAAAAACACAAGGTTTGACACAAAGTTGAGGTGTGAGGGTAGCTACTAAAAAGGGGTCTCGAACATCCTGAGAAGGGAGAAAAGGCTGATGTAGGGGCTATAATGGACTTACACAAGTGCTAAGGGAGTAGACACTAAAGAGGGTACAATAATGTATGTGAAATTACAAGGGGTGCAAGTTTACGACATTACATTTTTCCCCCACTTTAGTGGGTATATGAATCTAAACTAATATGCACACTAAAGGAAATCTTCTAAACATAAATAACATTATTATGCCAAAAGGATACTATAGAGGAAGCAAAAAACTCTTCAAACCAAGGAAGCATTCCCCTAGGCTGAAGACCTACAAAACAAATGCATTAGACAAGAAAAACTTACACAAGATAACAATGTTAGAACATAAAAAGTAGCTACATCACAAGATTAGAATATATAAAAATACGTACACACAGAAACACAAAAAACTAAAGGATTTGAGTTAGAAAAGTAAAATAGACCTTGATATAAAAGGTTGTCTTGGTACTATGCATCGTACCCAAATTAAAAATAATGACACATAGAAGAACTCTAAAATGAAGAGAAGAATGTAAGGATTCATCGCTTCAAGAGAAGAATGCACCCAAAAATTCAGAGAAGCAACCAATATCGAAGAGAGAAAGAGCATATACTCAGGATGAAGAAGATGTAGATCTTCAATCTGGTATACACAATTGAGAAGAAAGAGAATTTAAGAGAGATAGGGAGAAGCTAGAACAAAATGAAAATTATAAGAGATATGGCTCCAAAGGTCCTCAAACCCAAGGAGAGTTGAAAAAATGTGCTACAGATTCACAGAACTAGGGAAGGAAAACAAAAGGCTCTATAGGTAATCTCTCCTATAAGGTTGTGAAAACTACTAGAAAGACCTATAGACCAATGGTGAATAGATCCCATAGGATGAAATCACTTTACAGGCCCTCAAAATTTCAAAGAAGGAACCTTGGGTACTCTCTCCTAAGGGAAGCCTGATGTAGGGGACTCTGCAGAGTTGGATAGACCCTTACAGGTGCTTGGTCCTAAAGGGTTGATTAAAAAGTAGCTTCATAGGTGCACCTGCAAAGACACATGTTAATATATATACTAAACATGTTAGGAAAGATTTATGCAAAGGAGCTCTATAGGTTTTCAATCTTGCAGAGCAAGACTAATCAGATGAACTTATGGCTATTGCAAGTTGCATTACAGGATAGACAAAAAAAAGACAAGACTAGTCGAGTTTCCCCCAAGCTAGACACCAATGAATTTATTTCAAGGAGAATCTTTCACAAGGGGTTCCTTTGGCATGAACCCTTCAAGATACAAAGGGGACCATTCAAAGGAACACTCCAATTGAAAGATAGAGAGAAGAGAGGGGATCCTTAAGGACGCACATCTCTAGAACAAGTTATCATTTCCCCCAACATATAGGGGAGGATAACAATGCAAGATACTTAGAACATACAGGATAGAGGTAAACCTTGATATCACTTTCCATTTGAAGAAGAGGCAAGTGCATCAACAAATAAATGTGTGATGGCACCTAAATTAAGAAGTTGTTGTATTTTATCCTTCAAGCCCTTACAATCACTAATGGAATGGCCAAACATTCGATGGTATGCACAAAAAGAATGTTTTTCTTTATCATGCTTATGAAATTTATTACATGTAGGAGGAGGAAGAGTAATTAAATGGTCTTTGAGAAGCCTCAACAAGATAAGCTCTTGCTTATTCAAATAATGAGGAGAAAGAAGCAACCTTTTCTCTTGTGTAGAAAGACTTGACTACTCACAAGAAGAAGAAATGAAGATAGAAGACAATGGAGTATGAAGCAATCCAAGAGAATGAGGTTGAGTAGAAATTATGTCAAAAATCAACCATGGTTTCTATTTAGATTTTTTATTTGAGCAACCAAGCCCCAAATCATGCTTATGAGGAATATATTCGATAGGGACCTCAATTCCTTGTTCATTACACCCACAACCTTTTTTACCACAACCATATTTAGAGACAAGCTTAAAGCCAAAGCCATAATGTGCTTACAGATCTTGAGGAGGATCTTCATAGAGAGCATTATTTGAGCAATGGGATTATACTCCTCTATGGGATCACCATAAAATTTCTTGAAAATACTTTCAACATTAGCCTCTTTAATAGAAGTGTGATCATCTTCCTAAGAAGGAGGAGGATCAACATTAAGAACATTACAATTTGTATTCACATTATCTCGCAATACGAAAGAATAATCATCTTTGATAGCTGGTGTGGATGATGTTATTGGAGGGTTTAAGTGGACCGAGTTGACTTTATATTCACCAATGAATGAGCCTATAAAGTCTAGAGAACCCTAATATTCACCAAGACATGCATTATCTTGAGAAGAGGTAGACTTAAGATTTCTTGCTTCAGAAGGATCTTCTTTAGGAACATCTGTCTCAAGAGTATCCTGTGTAATAGGTATTGCTGGAGTAGATGTCAACACACTAGAAGATACTAAAGGGATAAGAGTAGACACAACCAAAACCTGACCAATAGCCTCCATCTTACATAAGTGCATAGCCTCAGGGTTAGCCCTAACTATGACTACTTGATTGTTACAAATGAACTTAATAGATTTATGCAAGATAGACGAGACTACACCCATAGTGTGAATCCATGGTCTATTGGGGAGAAGATTATATAGTATCTTTTCTAACATAACATATATGAGGGTGGGTACAATAATGGGTCTCAACCTTAAAAGCAAGACTATCATGCCCAAAGGTTTCCGACCAACATTATCAAACCCATGAATGACAAAAGAAGAAGCATTGAAAGAAGATGAATCAATATTAATCTTAGGTAATAGATCAATACTACATACATTGAGTGCCAAACTAGTGTCAATGAGAGTATATCTAATACTAATATTATTAATGTTAACTGTAATCTTTAAAGGATCTTCTTATTTCTACACATCCAGGGGTGGAAGTTCTTGTGGATAGAATGTGATATTCAATGAATCTACATGAATTTGATCCATCAACACATTAACATCCACTAGCCTTGTAGAATAAGGCAAGGTGATCTTTTGCAAGGCTTCCTAAAGCACACCTTGATAAATCAAAGCAAATTGAAGCAAGTCCCATAGTGAGATCTTAGCCAGAGTAACTCGAAGTTTCTCAACAAGATCGTAATTATTGGGTGCTTTAGTTGTAGGTCTAGGAGCTTGGAGAAGGCTTGCTTGTTTATTCATTCTATTCTTATAAGTATATACTATCACTCTATAATAGGGATCCATAGAAAGATCAAGAGAATTCTATCAAATGGGACACCATCAATAGAACAAATCCTTTTAGGAGGACTAGCTAGAGTTAGATAAATGACCGGTCTCTAAGCCTTTGAGGGGTAGTAGAGACATTGACTACATTTATAATATCATCAAAACTAGGGGAATAATTATTCAAAGAAATATTCTCAACATCAATCCAAGGAGGATCAAATGCGAAAGGAGATTCATCATTCACTAATACATCATCTCTAGAGGAGAGCACATTGGAATAGAGAAGATGTTCATCATTCACTAATGCATCATATCTAGAGGAGAGTGCATTGGAATGAAGAGAAGGTAGAGTAAAATTAAGAAAGGTATCAATGATTTCACCTTCTTGCAACAAAATATCCTCCAAAGTGGGGGAAATTTCAGAAGAAGGATCAAAGATATTGAGTGACATAGGCAAAGCCAAGTCACCATCACATGCATGCAATGGAAGATCATTAACACTTAGAATAGAATTAGATATTGAATTGATAAGAGAAGATATTGAATTGATTTTGAAAATAATAAGTTAAATATAATAAAAAATGCATAAACAATTCAGCTAATTCAGAGCAGTCTAGGGGTGACAAAACTAAGAAAAAACAAAAATCTAAATTTTTGTTTTTTCTTGGTATTTTCTAGGTTCTAGTAATTTGCATTTTGAGAGGTCTTCAGAGTAGAATTTGGGCTCAAAACTTGTGTCGGTACTTATAATTCAACTACCGAAGGGAACAATATTTTAGGGACTGAATTAGTCCTCTTGGAGACCTTTCCAATGGTGTAAATAGTTATGAATTCTGAGCACCGAGTAAAAAGTTATGACCCCACCAAGTTGGGTTAAATAAATTCCTAGCTTTTTGAAAAATACTATGGTTCATGTTGGTTTCACAAAAATATAGAGTAGGGGGATTTTCTACTCATGATTCTCTTTACTCTCAAGGGATTCCTAAGGGGCGAACTTCCCTAAACTACCTCAAGGAATAAAGCAAGAGTTTTAGAATCAGAAAGAGCAGGCCACAAAGGTTTTTTGGATAAATTGATGAGGTCTCAACCAAAGGACAAAAATGTGGAATATGGATGACAAAAAGACATGCTGTAGTCCCAAAGGCACATTGGTGTCTCGTATGGACTAGAAACCAATTTTATCACAAAGAACAACAAAGTGATTGCTAGAAATTTGCTTACTAAGAACTCTTGGAATGCTAGAAAGTAGCAAAATATAATAGAATTGAAATAAAGTGAAGTAGATGATAGAAATAAAGAGAATGGAGAAAGAAAATTCTCACAACCCAAGTAATATAGCCTCCAACACCTAACTATCTTGTATACCTACATGCATAATATCTAGAGAAAATTTTGGGGCTGTATAGGGGTTTGCCTTAGTTAAACCCTCATTTTGGTGGTCCCACCTCCACATACAACTAGATAGATAGAGAGAGATGAACAAAGGAGTGATAAAAGGAATCCCCGCTCAAGGAGGAGAAATCATATCACAAAATGGAGATGCAATAGATAGGGGTTGTATGAAATCCCATGATTCTCACAAGCACAAGGTAAGGGATATATCAACTACAAGGCTTAAGGAAGCCAAAGAGGGAGAGCAATATAGCTGCAAGAGCCAATAGTGTTGTGGAGGGTGTTGTGAGAATGCAAGAGTGATGTAAAAGCTTGAGAGATTGAGGTTGCTATAGAAGGATGTAGAGAGAGCTATGCAAGATTAAGGAGAGGAGAGTTTAGAATAAAACCCCAAAAGGAGAAGAAGGCCCAATGAGTTGAAAAGATCACTTTTAAAGAGAGAAAAGAAGATTCCAAAGTGGTTGGAAAGCATCCTAGGCTATTACCACCGACAAAAATTGCTCGCAAGTGGAAAACATGCTCGAAAGCATTTGTTTGAATGTTGAAACATCACAGGATGCTAGCATGGTGTGTGAAAATATGTGTAGTGTTCTAGTGTCTAGAAACATCATGCTACAAAATGATGAGAATGGTAAAAGCACAAGGTTTGACTCAAAGCTAATGTGTGAGGGTAGCTACTGAAAGGGGTTTGAAGCATCCTAAGAAGGGAAAAGGCTGATGTAGGAGAAAAAATGGACTTACACAAGTGCTAAGGTAGTGGGCACTAAAGAGGGTACAAGAATGTATGTGAAATTGCAAGGGGTGTAATTTTACAACATTACAAATTTGTATTTGGTACATTTTGTCCTTTATTTTGTGCTATCATTCCTTGTAAAATTTGAGATTGGGGTGAAGGAATGTAAGCTTGAGGTCCCATTTGATTTTGCATTATTTGGGGGACCAAATGTTGAGATGGTGCCACTTGGTGTTGTGATGTTAGTGGAATACTTTGATTTTGAATCAATTGAATGGAAGAATTCCCTTAATTGATTTGATGTTAAGGGACTAATTGATTGGATGTATTTCCTTGATGTGTTTGATTTGGGACAAATGAGTGTCCTTGATTGCTTGGATTTGTGGCCAATGGGTTTGATGTGTTTCCTTGGTTGGTTTGGTTTGGGACCAATGTACTTCCTTGATTGATTTGTTTTGGAACAAATTGATTTGATGTGTCAATTGGATGGTTTGATGTCTTACCTTGTTGTTTCAAGGATTGACCTTGCGCTATGGTGTTCACTTGTCCTTGTTGATCCACTTGGGGTCTTTGACTCACTTTAATTTATTGAACAATAGGAATACTTTTGGTGCTTGTTGTAGTGGAAGCATATGGTTTGGAATGAAATGTTGGTGTCCAATTTTTGTTTTAGGAGATAGTGATGTCTTGGGTACCCAAATTTGTATTATTTCCTAGATTAGAAGTGAGACCAAGTTGGGTTCAAAGTCAAGTTGCAAGACTATAAGTCAAAGGTTGACTCGGTGCATATGATGAAGATGGTTGTGTGATATATTTAACCATACCTTGTACCAAGGGTTGTGTAATGGATGTTTGAGTAATAGATGCCACATTTCCCAAGGGTTTCTCCCTAATTGTGTCCAAATCAAATGTTGAAGGGAGTTTAGTTCCTTATTTAGCCAAGGCTAACATGTATTATGTTGGGTTCAACTTCATCAATGTGTTGATATGGTGAGTTTTTGGATCTTGTTGTGCTTCAATTAGTTCCTCTTTGTTGAGTTCAAGTGGGTTTTTGGTGGCATCTTCAACTCATAGCCTATTTCTAGTGAAGTTTGAGGTGGATTTTGCGATTGGGTTAAGTAACTTCTAGGATCAAATTCTTGTTGGTTGGGATCACTCAAGGTGGATGAATTTTTGTTTTGCTCCATTTCTTTCGATGAGTGCATGAAATGACACTTTAATCAATACTTTTTATGTTTTTAAAAGACCTTATTATATATTAATTAACTATCTAGCAGTAGACTATATGCTCGAGTGTTTTCTTGATTTTTTCTTATATTTAACTAATTAGAGTATATATGAGAAATGGTATTTTGCATTAAATGTCTTACTTTTGAATGATGATTATTGATGAAATGGTTATGAAAGTTGAGATATTTTTTTGTCTTGATTGTATCCTATCTTTGAGGATTTTGTTCGGTTGATTAAGTGCTGATTTCATGAGGTGGACATGTTAAACTTCCGGTTTAACAAACTTAAAATCTATCTTGTTCCTAATCGCTCCAGCTGGCTCTTGATGGATGTTGCTGAATTGACTTCTTTAGTTAGTTTGAAAAATTCCCATTTAGTTATTATCATGTGGCATATTTCTTTATGACACTTTTGGTTATGTTTAAGTTTAGTTGTTACCGTTTTGTATCTTGGCAGGCTACGCCGATTTTTGTATTCAAATAAGTAGATATTCTTATAAATATCCATCTTTAGTTTTTAGTTTGGGAGTTAGCTAATATTTTACTTTAGCATTGTAATGTTGATTATCTACACTTTTGTACTACTTGCCTATTTTGGACAATTAGAATGAAAATAAGGAATTGATTTGAATCTTAGTGTTTAAGTCCCACCAGAGGAAGACAAGGGCCCGCTCAACCAAAGGAGGTGACTTGTGTTATGTTCTTTTATTCAATTGATTTTTGCATTGTTCATCTCAATTGGAAAGTAGGAATATTGATATTTGTTAATCATTGTTAGTGAATGTGAATGCTTATATTATTAGATTAAATTCATTGAGTCCTTAGAATAATTCATAATGCTTTACTGTAGATTTATATCCACTCAATTGTTGTAGATTCAATTTATGTTCATATAATTAGATTCATTGGTTATTTTAAAATGCATGTAGTTTTAATGGAAGATACAATGATGACTTATGGAAAGATGAAACTAAATCTTGTTTGGAATTTGTTCATGGAAGTTAGTGTTATTTCTTTCTAGGTTAATGTTTATTTTCTGCAAAAATAATTAGATCCTTTTCTGCAAACGTAAATAGATTTCCTTTCCAAGTACATTTCAATTCTAAGTTTTATATTAAAACTAGATTCAGTTTTTAGCTTAATTCTTCCATGGATAAATTGAAAATAAGTCAAGTGAATTCTGAACTAAGTTATTGGAGTCTAAACAATCATTAGTTAAGAAATAAATTAGGAGTAATTCTTTAGAATTAGTTAGGAACTTGTTATAGTGCAAATTGTTTGATGGTATGAATTTCCTTGTTTACCATTTGTTGTTTGGAAGTCAAGATGTTTGAAAATGAAACCAAGGTATACCTACTTTGTGGGTTGAATTGAGTTAATATTTGATTAATGAGATTTATTTTACCACATCAAATGTCTTGATTAAGTTTAAACTAAGAATTTCTATGACAAGGAAATTTTTTTTCCACAGAAGCTTGACATTGTGAAAATCAAAGGGCCAAGCCATAGTTCCCTAGGTTAATTTGGATATAAGTGAGTAGAGATATGGTCAAATATATTGGAAAACCACTAATATATTGTTTTGAAAAAAAGCAAGATATATTTAGAGGAATGTAGCAATATATTGTCCTTCAAGTGCAATCGCATAAAAATAAAGGGTTTGAGATTTTTGGCCATTTTAATGTTTGTTTGAGTTGTTTGGATGCCAAGCAATGTGTATAACTGACTCAATGGGTATGAGAGATATTTTGCAAGTCTTCTTACATAAGACTTACTAGTTTGTCTCAACAAAATTAGTCACTTTAACAATCTAGAGGAATAAAGGTACATCACTTCTTACTAGGCTTACCTCACCCCCATAGGAATGATTTTTTATATCCAAAATTATAGAGGAGTAAAATAGGCCATATCAAGGAAATGTACTATCTTAATATGCCTAGCTTTGTATAAGAGAATGAACTCTTAAGCTTTATGCCTCAACTATAAATTGGGCGTGCTAAGTAACTTTTTGGAGTGGTGTGCCTCCCATGCACCACTTCAAAGGATGTTTTAGAAAAAATGGTTGGTATCTAGATACAAAAGCTTTTTAGTCACAGTGAGAAAACTAGAGTTATGCATCAAGCATGAGACACTTAAGTCTCTATCCCTTCCTATATAACCCATTACGTTTGTACGAGGATTTAGGCACATCATGGCATTCATGCCCTAGATCTAAGCTAATTTCTTTTGATTTCATAAATTTTTTATAGCCCACTAGTAAAAGTGATTTTAGGGTTACTTATGAGTTCTCCATTGAGGGATTTGTCTCATAGACGGGACTATATCTAATAAAGACAAGAAAATTTTATCTCTTCACCCAAGATCGCACAAAGTGCAAGGGGAGTGGATACATAGCAAATCCTTGGGGTGACTCATTTTTTTTTGTAAATTTAGATTTTTTTCTCTTCACCCAAGATTTCACAAAGCGCAAGGGAAGTGGATACACACTAAAAGGTTACACAAGCATGGAAAGCAAAGAATACACTAATTCATTTTAGTGCACCAAAGTATATGTTATGTTTATTTTAATTGCACCAAAACTAAGTGTAAGTTTTTGTTGTTTAATTTTAAACCAACATTGCAATGTGAGGATGTTGGGGTTCAATTTTATCCAACTTTGAAAAAAACTCATAGCATTGTAAGATTTAAATCCCAAATTGAAAACTAGTTTCCCTAAAGCATGAAATAAAGTAGCAAGATGGGTTATATAATCCCATGAGTGTTTAAAACCACTCTTACAATAAAAGATCAAATGATATTTTGCTCCTTCACTTCAATATTTTATTCTCCTCTCTAAACTTGGAAATGAGTTAGCCTTACGAAATAGAGACATTAGTTGGTAAATGATCAGAGAACAAATTTAATTGAAAAATTAAAAGTTAAACATGAAGATTTAATTCTCTAGTTTACCTTGCAATTACATCACTTTGTTAGACCTCAATTGGACTACAATTTTATAGTTGCATGACAATTCAACAATTTCACCTCTATCCTCTAATAATTGTGTTGGTATTTATCAATTGTACCTCTCTTCTTCACTTCAATTGTGCTTCTCCGATGAACCTACACAAAAATAGATTGATCAATTGCATGACTTTTTCAGAAAATAAAATTTGCGTGGGAATGCAAAAATTGTGCTCCAATATATCAATTTCTCTCCAATACAACAATTATGCTACTTTGGTAAAAAAAAATTGTACTTCTTTGCCCTGCAACCTAAAACACATGAAAATCTCAAGAAATTTTTATCAAATTTAGTTAGTAATGCCATCCTTCTAGCACTAGAATGTGAGCATGATCGTAACCTAAGCTAAAAATGGTTGATCGACAATAAATTAACCAATATCTAACTAGTTAATTCAAGCTCCCAATGAAATACTTGAAAACATCAAACAAAGAAGCCATTAAACAGGAAAATAATTAGAAATGCATAATGGAAACTGATATAATGCCTAAAACCTCATCCCATTGGGGGATTTGTGCTGCATTGATGTGGAATGTCAACCCTTTCCTATCCCTTGGTTGAGACAAGATTTCAAATGGATTCCATTGATGAAAATGGATGCAAGTTAAGCTAAAAAGAATGCAAATATTAACTAAAATGGATGCTAAATGCTAAAATTCTAATGGAGAATGCTCTAAAATTCACTATAGTGTAGTTACTATAAATGAAAGTGTATCCCTTGCTCATCAAAATAAGGACTATTTATAGGAGAAATAATTGAATGAATGGTCAAGATTGATTTGAGAAATCAATGGATGAAAACCAATAAGAGGAGAAGGAATGGATCAAGGATTCCCATCAATGGGTGAGAATGCAAGTTGACAAGGATTAATTATTTCAATCAATGGCTGAAATTGATTCAAAGAAGCACACTTCCTAAAAATTAGGAAGTTGTTAGGAAGTTTGTTACAAGATATTTCCCATTTTTGAGGAGTGCAAATGGAGGAATATTCCCTTGCAAGTGGGAGAGTGAGAGAAATTAGCTAATTAAGTAATTAAGAAATTACTTAATTGTGCGTGATGGAGGAAATTAGGAGTTTCATTAAACAATTAACTTATTTAATAAAAGGGGGATATTAATGACATTCAACTAAATAATAAAGATTATTTAATTAAATGAGAGGACATAAGAAATTTAATTAAATAACTCACATTACCTAATTAAATAGGGTGAAAATTAGTATGAAAGAGGATGAATTAGCCAAATAACATTGATTATTTGATTAATATGAGAAAATGATAAATTTAATTAAACAATGAAGATTATTTAATTAAATAGTCAAAAAGAGGTGATTTTGGATGAATGTGTTAGTAATCAAATTTAGATGTACAATATCAATTAGGATAATTTTAAGTGTCTACAATATTAATCAAAACTAAAGAGAGTGGATGGAAAAGGGGTCTCACATTTTGTATGGGGTGTAAAACACTATATGCTTCATCTATCACCCAATATCCATTTAACTCTAATTCTTAGAAAATGAAAATAGGATAGATTTAATGTAGTATCACAAAAAATATGAAAATATATTATTAAAAATGAAGAAAAACAAGTATTTATGTGTTTACTTGATAAACATGCCTAGTAGTATAATTGAAAATCCATTGATTACATTCCCACCAAATATTCTAGTAAATTGAACCAACACCAATATCATGCAACATATCACTTGGGATTTTAGCTTCAAAGAAGGATTCAACTAATTGAAAACAAAGTATTGGATAGGATTATAATTGCTCCATGATATTCCCACCAAATCACACCATAATTGATGAAGGAAAGTGGTAAAAGGATAGTCCAAGAGAAGATGTATGTGATACTCTTTAGCTTGAAGTCATAAAATATATCTATTCAAACCAACAATACCATGCTTTTAAAGATTTTGATAATGAAAATTTTATCAAGAGTTGCAAGTCACATGAAATAATTCACCTTAGGGCAATGTTTAAGATGCCAAAACTATTTCCAAAGTTCAGAGTTTTTTAATTTTTAGGTTATCTATTAGAAAAAAATATAACTAGTTTGCATTGTGTAGATCCCATAACCTTTCACACCTCATCCAATAAAATTTGAATTTGTATCTAAAGAGACCTTCTAGGAAGCTAAAAAATGAACTAGTAAATCAAGGAGATGAGGAAATTTTTTATCTAGAAAAATATTTTAGGTTTCCATTCCCAAACCTTAACCATCATGTACATGCCAATTACTAAAAAATAGAAACATAACTCCAACCATATTCAACACATCTATATTTTAATTCTAGAAGATTAGAAAAATTCACACAAAGAGGTCTATGTTGGTCTCACCCATAATCCTAAAAAACAATGTGATAACCCTTTCCCACAATATAAAAATGGCCAAATTTAATTAAATAACTACCCAAATTCAACATTATCTAAAATTGAGATCCCCTACCAAGGGTCAACATCCTAGGGATAAATAATGATTGCCCAAATTTAAATACTTGAGCTAAACAATTCTTTCCCATATAGCATGTTCCTCCACATCCCATTTCCAATATAATTTAGTAATAAGAGTTATATTATTATGAAGAGAAGATAGTGCATACCTAAAGAACCTTTATCTTTAGGTTGACATATTTTATACTAGTTAACCAAATTCCATTGCTTCTCTAAATTTCCTTCCCAAAGAAACTACCTCATTTTACGATCCAAAACATGAAGGATTCCTTTTGGAGCTGCAAGAGCCATAAACATTTGAATTGGGAGAGAATGAATCACAACTTTAAGGACTATATGAATGGACACAAAGATATATAATTCCAATGGTTGATATGACATTAAACATAATCCAACGTAACATTATGGTCATTTTTCCTTAGGCAAGTAGGAGAGATAGGGATGCCCAAATACTTAAAATGTATGGAAGCAATCCGGAAATGAAGAACATTAGTAATTCAATCTTGAAAATGAATACTATTACACATTAAAAGTATTTTGTATTATTTTTCTCAAATTAATAACTATTATTTTTAAAAATGTGTATCCCCCATTTTCCCGTAGACAATAGTGCATTAATTTTTTAAATGAGTTCAACAAATTTTTGTATAAATCACAAGGGTTTTTTCCCTTCTTTCATGCCATGAAATAAATCATGAGTAGAACCTCTCCACACTAAAATCTACTAATGCCAACACCAATTATATCACATATTATAACAAGAAAAAATAAATAAATATTTTTTATAGTTAATGACTACAATTTATTTATTATTATTATGATAAGAGGCTTTGCAATGTCATACCCTTAGAGTAAACATGTTGGTTGGGTCGATGATGCAGAAAAAGAATGGCCCCCATTGCCATATATTAACTATAGACATTCGTGAAGTCAGGTGAGTAGAAATGGAATGACTTCTTGGAAAAACTGTGGTATTTTGAAAGCCCTAGATATCCTTCCTCAATACCATCAAAACCAAAACATGTGAGCCATGGTTTTGAAAATCCTAAACTTACCCATCCTTTGAATGGTGGTCTTCACAATGTCATGCCTTCTTATCATTCTCACGATCCCCCCTCATCCTAGATCAAGAATTTTTTTGGAACCTTCTCATCCTCAGAGGGGTTTCTCTTGAAATTCTATCTTCCCAACTCTCCTATAATTTCCCTCTATCTAGATCAAGAAATTTCTTGAATAAGCCCATCCACTTTGGTTTTAGGGACTTTATAGAATGGTCTTCGAGGAACCAAAGGGCTCATAGGTATTTTAATTTTCTTCTGGAAACCCTCATAATGGTAATCCTTAGGGAAAATTTGAGGGAAAGGAGGATCCTTGGCCCTCAAACAAGGAGAACTGGAGAAATAAGTTAGTAAATGCTAGTGGTTATACCCGTTTTAGATGCTGTCATTCTAGAGAAAATCATTTTGGTCATTGGTCATTGGAAGAAATTTCTTCCCTTTTTGAGAATGGGGATTCTTTAAGTGATTCTAACGAGAAGCATGTGCTTGATGATGCATCCTCATCCCATCAAGAGAAATGTTGGAAGCCGGTCTCAACAATAACCTTAAATTTGGAAGACCTTGTTCCAAATTTCAAGCAAAATGGCATGTTCGTTAGAACTGGGGGGAAGATATGCCTCTATTGGAAATATGGACATGGATTAAGGAGAACTGGTATGATTATTTCGATCTCATTTTGGTCACTAGTAGAATTTGGAAAATAAATGAATACAATACTAAAATGTTTAGTCACGACAACTAAAATTGACTAAATTTTAGTCATTTTTTGCAACATAGCTATAAATGACTAATTTGACCATCAGGTAAATAATTAGTCATTTATTTAGTCATACAAATAAAAATGACTAAATAATTAGTCATTTATTTAGTCACAATCCATTTGAATAGATCATTTAAGGAATGAAGCACCAATAGTGCTATTCACATAGTCCACCATGATTGGGTTAGAGAGGAAGCATGTTAGGGAGCCCTAACTTCAACACATACTCTCTAGCATATTAACATACATATAGTTTTCTATCGACACAATCCTTGAACCTCCTTTAGGTGCAAGTGTTAGTTTATATTCCTCTCTCCACATAAAATTGTCTCCCCATCTATCTCTCTTTATTTTTCCTAATCTCTCCAAAGATCAATTAAACTATCAGATTTTTTATATATTAATTTAATTTTTTCTATGTAAGAATATATTAATTATTAATTATAATAATTTATATTTATATTTATATTTAATAATTTTTATTATAGAATACAATATATAACAATATAACCTATATATCCAATAGCTTCAAGTGGCCAACACTTTGAGTAGTTTGAATTAGTGTTTGTTCTTCTTCTTAGTTGCTTTCTGTTTCCTGTTGAGTTTAGGATTTTTCTTGTTGTTTTGATGCTGTTGGGTGTTGTTGGTAGTTTATTGTCTTATCTTTAGACTAGCACATATTTTGTTATGTTTTCTGGCTGATGGGTTGCTGCTAGTGACTTTCTGAAAATCCTTTTTAGCAACACTTAGTATCTTTTGTTGTAAAGGGTTGTAGGTCCCTTCAAAACTTGTTTTTCCCATATAATCAAAATAATATAACATATATATACTATTAAATATAATAATAAATATAATTATATTATATATAATTTAATCTGTATTACTAGTATATTAAATATGTATAATATATTAATTATATTTATTTTATTTTTATATATTAATTTTTTGTATTATATAAAATAATATTTGGAAAATAAATGATATTTTATGGTAAAACATTATAAAAAGGAATTTTTATCCTTTAATGGCCTTTTTTATCAAATCCACGTGAAGTTGGGGAAATGATAAAGTTAAATTTTTTATTTTTGCTAGAAAGGAGGGAAACTTGCATGGGAGTTAAATCGAATAATATTACCAATTTATAGCAATTTAGGGCTTCAAATTTGCAAGAGACGACATACAAGCAAGTGTAGGTTAGAGTGAAAAAGCCCAAGGTTTATACTATTTTTGATAATTTTGATCATAGTCATGGCCCCATTGGATATGAGGAAAACACTGAGATCACTGTAACTCAATTGGTATTTAGCTATTTCATTTTCAATTACCTACCAACAAATCTCCTAATGATAACAAGGGTAGTTTATGTGCTTTCTCCATCATTCCAATTTACAAGCTTAAATTAATAGCAAACACAATTAGAACAACAAGGAACAAAAGGGGATTTATATATTTTCATACCATATATCAACAATTTAATGGCTAGAGTGATGAGCGGGAAACCTAGTGGGAGAGTTGGTTCAAACTATGCAGAGGAGGATGGAGTAGGTGAGGAGGACAACGAGAGTGATGATGATGCTGATGGGAATTTGGGTGGCTAACTGTGTTGTGCCTTGGATGAATGCCCTTTGCATTTGGTTCTATCTTCCCTGTTGGGCCTTTGTATATGCATAGGTCTCCTCTTCAATATGGTGGATGTTTTTGAGTCTAAGTGGTGGTCTTCAGAATGGAGGACAACCATTTTTCTTGCTTTGGATGTGGTCGGTGATGTTGATGTTGAACCAGATGGTGCATGGCATCAGGTGTTCCCATCTTTTTTATGGTTGCATACCTAGCAGTGGGTGTGCTTAGTTTTTTCTAAGAATATTCGGCCTGCCAATCCCCTTGAGCATGAGGGTGTTGTGTGGGTGATCTTCCTACCATGTTTCTGGCTTCCTTCTATGTTGTGGGAGAGCATGGGTTTCTTTGAGGAAGTCTAGTTGTAGGATGTGCCTCTTTTTGTTCATATTTGACATAATAAGAAGGCTTGGTGTTTTTTCATGCTAGTCTATTCTGCCTTTGGCTTCTTCTTGGTCGTCCTTTGCTTCTGCCCGTAACTTATTTGGTGGATCTGTATTGGGGGCTTTTGTTCTTGGAGTGATTTGGGTTCTTCTTGTCTAATTTTTGAGGAATGGTGGTGTTCCCCTCTGGTTGGTTGTTGGGAGTTTTGGCTCATCTCTGGCTCTGACTGGCATGTTGGGGTTGCTTGGTGTTCTTTCCTGCTAGCCCTTCTCTTGATTTCCATCCTGTTTGGGACCCCTTGTTCCTCTTGGGGTTTGGGTGTTCTTGTTCATTTTGAGACTGAGACTTTTCCTTTGGTGGTCTTTTGGCCTATGGTTCCTTTTGTTATTGTGTTCTCTATGTCCTTGTTCTCTTTGGATGACTTTCTGTTGTGGCCTTGTTTTCTCTAGATGAGTATCTTTGGACCCTCTTTGCTGAGGATGCGATATCTCCTCTTGCTCCCTAGGTGGCTAATGCTAGGGTTTGTGGTCTTCTCTTGGGCTAAGCTACTTCTTGTTTGTATTATGTTGGCTTAGATGTTTTAGCCTTTTTTGAAGGCTTAGAAGTGGTTTCTTTCTGGTGCAGTATTTACCAAAGGATGCAACATTTGTGTGCTTGACTACTGTGTTAGATTTCTCCTTGGGTTATATGGAGGTGGACCTCCCTAAGCTATTCTTATTGAGGTGGGCAGTTCTCCTATGGAGGTGGAGGTAGAGGGTGCTAGTGATTTTTTCCTGTGGTGGTCTTGCTACTTGTTGCATCCTCTCCAATAGAGGGGAGCTCATTCTTTTAGAGGTGGTTTCCTATTACCAAAGTGTTTCAAGGAGTTGTTGTTGATGGAGCTGTCCATGGATAATTTGGGATCTTTAGCTTCTTATGTTTTGTTGCAATCTAGGTGGTTTTCTAAGTTTCTCTTATGCCCTAGTAGGATGAGCTGATTAGGGGTTTGATGGTGTTCTACACCATTAATCTGGTTATCTTTCATGGCTCTATTGTGTCTTCCATGAGTGGTTGGTTTACTGATACCTGACAAATGTAGGAAATTGCTTTGTGTCTTTAAGGGTTTCTAGTCTTGGTTAAAACTAGGTTGTAATTGGGGTTTCTGGCTCTTGCTTGTTTGTCTAGTGTAGTGTGTGTAGTCATGCTTATCTATTCAAGGTTGTTATGGTGTTGTTGTTAGATTATGGTTTATTTTAATTGCAACTTGCTTATCTTTGTACTAGGTTTTGGGCCCCATCAAAACCCGCTTTTACCTCTAATCAAAAACAAGGAAAAAAGGGCATTTTCAATGCAAATCTCATGTTTTTTTATGAAATATTCCTAGTACTAGGGTTTAGTTGATACAAAAAATTGTATTCTAAAATTGATGAAGTCCCCTAGGGTTTGGAACTCTAAATTTTCCCTACTTTCACAAAGGGTATCATATTAAAGTATTCAAGTCATCAAGTTGGATTGGTGAAGTCTCATGACACTTTGTGGTTTCATTTCTTCAAAGGATCCATCAAGTTTCAAAGCAAGGAAATGTATCAAAATCATAGAGATCATTCATGCATAAAGTTGCTATTTTTAATTTTTTACCAATGCCTATTTTTGGTCATGATCTATTTTTGGCTGATAAGGATCTATCCTATATTAGGCTACTTTATTTTATTTATTGTTGAAAATAGTTTTACTTAAAGGGTATGTGCAGGATCATGATGGGCCAAAAAGTGGTGATATGATGGGTATGTGGCTGGCGACTCTTTTTTAACTCAAAATTGATGAAATGAAAAGGGTTTTTAAAGGAGATTCTTAGCTTTACAACAATATAAATTATGATTTACTTTGAATTTAATAAATAATTATTATTCATTTTCTATTTGAATTACGACTAAAGTCCTGATTGATAGGCTAATTGAAAAAAATCTATAGCTTTCAAACGGTATCATATTTTTTGAATTCGAAACATGTGTCAAATTCTATGCTTCGTATACTATAAGATTAAAAAAAAATGAATTTCATGAAGTTTTGACCAAGTTAAGGTGGTCAAACATACAAGTTTTTTATATTTTTAAAAAGTTGTAATAAAAAATTCATAATTAATTATTTACTTGGAAAAAATTACAAAAAATATGCATCACATTGGGACATGATTTCTCTACTTATATCTAAAATATTATAAAAAATATTATCATTTTATTGTGGTTAGGGTGGTTAGAGGACATTATTTTTCCCTAAAATTTAAGTACTGCATTAAAAATTTTAAATTTTCACCAAATAGATTTAAAAAAAAAAACCTAGTAGTTTAGAAACTACATTCAATTTACTGATTCTATTCTTACATATTTTTCAAATAATATAGATATCTTATTCAAATTTTACGAAGTTGCCTAACTCTCGATTTTTTGATTTTTGCCACTTAGGGGCTTGTTTTTTCCTTGATGATGATCCTACACATACCCTAAAAGTATTTTTCTTTATTATTTTTCTATAAATTTTATGTGTTGCTTTAAAACTATGATTTTTGGGAAATAATTATTTTAAATCCTTAAAATTAAGTATTCTTTGTAACCTATAAATTAGTGCTTTGGGCACAAGAGATGGTTAATGATAGCTGGAGTTATGCTTATATTGCAAAAAATGTCATTCAAGTGTTGGATCTAGATTTTATGTGCGTTTAGTGTGTTTAGATTGCATTGGTTGAGCTGAAAGTAAAGAAAAATGTCAGGCTTTGTATTAACAATATGATTCATTTTAGTTGTAGCTGTGCATGCATCTAAGTTATTCGATATATAAAATATTGCATTGTTTGTGTGTGTCAGAGGTTGTTCACTTACTGTTTTTTTGTGAATGTAAATTTATTGGTCTCTTATTTTAGCTAGTAAATAAGTATTCATTGTGCTAGTGTTTTATTCAATTTCAAGGATTAAAAAATAAAATCTTTCTCGTGCGAGAAGAACCATGTTGACTCTTCTGCTTATTTCCAAGACAAAAAAAGGTAGGGAAAGATTTATTTCAGTTATTTCATTTATGTAGGCCCCCCTAGAGAATATTGTAAAGTGTACATAGTTGTGTATTTTGTTCATGGCTTAGAGTCTTAGGTTGTTTTAGTTTTTCTAGAAGCTTCCCCTTAGAATTTGAAGTGAGGTTCATCCTTGCATACTATTTTATTTTGCATTGTCTTGAAAGAGATCAATTAAAACACGAACAATACCCAAATCAACAATTAAGGGAAACAACAAAAAGTAGTAGGAAGAAAATATTTAGATTTTGTAGACCACAATGAGAGGCTTGAAGGTAGTTGACAATGAGAAACAAGTAGTCAAAATTTCATTGCTTTAGATGCATGGGTTGGAGCAATATTAAGCATTCTTGAAAGCACAATACAATGACCTTGAATACTTGAAGACAATGTTTTATCATTGTAATTTGAAGTTGTTGTGAGGTTATAGGAACTACTAATAAAAGGAAATACATCCTTGTCAAGCTTATCTACCCTCAAGTTTTCAGTGTTTTGGCTTTCTGAAATCTATTCTAATCTTGGAATAAATTTTAGAGTCAATGTCATCCATTTGGCATTATCTATTTCTATGGCCTCATGCCTTTGTGCCTTTCTTTGTTCATGGGCTATGACAGTACCTAAAATCCTCCATTATAGGTCTAAACCATACAACATCTCACTATTACTATCATGCAAGAAGTAATTGTGCATTATTTCCTATGATGTGTTCTCTATCATTGTCTAAACGTGATAACTATGGAAAAAGATTACTGCCTCCCAAACTTCCCTTTAATGTCTAACTATCCTCTTATATTTTGAATCCCTTAAGGAATTGCAATGTTAACATGGTTGCATTCTTCATTCTCAAGTATTTTCCAGTAAATGTGATGAGGGACAAACCACTTGAAACCCACACAAATCACAACAATAGATACCAATACAAAAGATGCGAGACAAAAAAAAACCCACTTTCAGTTATTTTTAGGAAATGAAATTATAGATTCAAAGCTTACATGCTATGCCTCATGGGCTTGATTCATTACATCAACTTTGAAAAGAGAATATATTATTTGGAGCCACAATCTGCACTAATGGAGCCACCTTCTACACCCCCTACTTAACGCTTTTTATTTTACCCAATAATTTCCCTAGAATGTTCTAGAAAGTGTAACTTTCCCTTTGTTTTGGCACCAAAAGTTCCACCGATAGATCTCTTGCCTAGGAAGATATTTTAATGAAATTCACTTTTTAGTGGGTCAACTTCACAGGGCCATAACTTTTGAGCCAGACATCTGATTTGCTATTACAACATATCATTGGAAAGCTATCGATAAGATCTATAAGGTTGAACCCACAAGAGATTGGTTTGTCAACTTTTCAAGTTGTTTTAGGGCCTCTAAGGTTTTCATATATGAATTTGAAGCTGCATTGAAGAAATTTCCCAGGATGAAAAATTTAATATCTCCCAAATTGTGCAAGATATTGAGATGATTCTTTTGCATCTAGATTTTTTTTTTCCAGTTCCACTTCTTGGGGTAAATTTTTAAGTCCATACGAGCCTATATATGCAAACTTATTAAAAATAGTAAGTGCTTCTTTTTTTCTATTTTTGATGTCTAGCTATCTTACACCCCTTAGGTTCCATCATGGGACTCAAAACAACTAAATAAAATAAAGAAAATAATTTTTTTTGGTGATGCAAGATTTCCCCTATACCACTAGGTGGTCCTACATCAGACACCCAAGGTAATTTGAAAAGTGACCCTGCCACTTATCAGGAGTTAGAGGAAAACCAAGATAGTTAACCTTAGTCTCATACAACCATGATGAATCTTCAACATGCCTTCCTCTCCACTTCACCAAGTACTCTACATATTTCCTATTTCTTGTGCTCTACCCACATGACTATCAAAAATTTCTTCTATCTCCTCCTTTTTTGAAGTAGGTGCTGGGATATTCCACTATGCTTCTATTATTTCTTCATCAATTCCTCCTTCATGATATTCTGGTAGATCTAAAATGTTAAACACAAGTGAAATATGAATTTCATTAAGCAACTCTACCTCATATGCATTTTTTGAATCATACTTCTTCACATTTAACTTGTATGTACCAATTGGAAACCTTTCCTTTCAAAAATGAACCATGACTTCATCTCTTACTTGGAACTCCTTATACCTCCTTTTCTGATCTTCCTTAGCCTTATATTGTGAGTTCATCTTATTGATGTGTTTCTTCACCTCTTCATGTAAATTATTTAGGTGCTGAATAAAATTTTCAGCCTCAACACTACTCTTCTCCCCCTTATCCATCTTTCTTAGTTTAGAAGTAGTTCTTGGACTAATCCCATACACAATCTAGAATGATGATTTACTAGTTATGTTTTTGAAAAAAAAATTGTAATCAAATTATACCTATGGTATAATCAAATCCCATCCCTTGGGCTTATCTCCTACTAAGCATCTTAGTAGGTTACCCAAACTCCTATTTACTACCTTTGTTTGTCCATCAGTCCGTAGATGGTGTGCAAAATTGAACTTCAAATCTATCTTCAACTTCTTCCATAATGTCATCTAGAAATAACCAACAAATTTGGTATCTTTTTTTGAAACTATACCCTTCGGTAGACCATGTAGTCTCACCATCTCTCTTAAAACCAACTCTATAATTTGAACAACATCATTAGTCTTATGACATAGAGTAAAATGTGACATCTTTGAAAATATATCCACCACCACAAATATGGAATCTTTCCCTCTCCATTTCCTTGGAAAGCAAAGAACAGGATTCATGCTAATATCCTCCCATGGCCTCTCAAGTACATGTAATGGCTGATACAATCTAGTATTTTGACTTGTTCCTTTCACCATATGACATACTTTGCAACTATTCAAAAAATTCTTCACATCTTGCTATAACTGTGGCTAGTAATAATTCTCACTAACCTCGACCGAAATTTCCAACCAATCCTCCACCATGCTTCTCCTTGATTATATTCTCTCTCATATAACTCCTTGGAATGCACAGGTGGATTCCTCTAAACAACATTCCATCTTGGATTAAGAAATCCAACCATCTTGTTCTATCCAATGTAATAGGTTCCAAACAAGCCTTTCAAGCTTCTGCAAAGTCTGGATCTTCTAGATACAAACTCTTGAGTTCATTAAACCCAACAATGTCTAGATTCATCTCTATCAACAAAATTTTCCTTCTACTTAAGGCATCTACAACTCTATTTGACCTTCCACTCCTATGCTTGAAAAAAAAAGTATAACTCTGCAAAAACTCAACCCATTTTAAGTTCCCTTGGTTTAACTTTCCTTGACTATTGAGATACTACAAAGCCTAGTGATCAATATATAAAACAAAATCTTTTGGCAACAAATAGTTTCTCCATTTCTTCAAAGCTTGAACTATAGCGTAAAAATCCTGATCATAGAAAAAATATTTCTTCTTAGGATCATTTAACTTCTAACTAAAATAGGCAACAAGCTTACCTTCTTGACTCAAAACAACTTCTATGGTATTGCCACTAGCATCACAATCTACTTGAAAGACCTTATTGAAATTTGGAAGTGCCAAAACATGTTGCTCTATAATTTTATTCTTCAACATATCAAAAATTTTGGCTGCTCCTATAGTCCACTAAAACTCTTTTCTATCCCCTCTCATTGCTTCAGTTAGAGGTGCACAAATACTATTGAAATTCTTAATAATTTTTTTGTAAAAACTTGTTGGACCATGAAACGACCTTACCTCTATAACATTCCTTAGGATAGGCCATTCAATGATAGTTCTCACCTTCTTTGGATCCATTTTAAGATCCTCAGTTGAGACAAAAAATGCTTGATACACCAACTCTCTCTTCACAAAACTACATTTCTTAAAATTAATGAACTTATCCTCCCTTAGCTTCTCATAAACTCTTCAGATATGCATCAAGTACTCCTCTAATGTCTTACTAAAAATAAAAATATCATCCAAATAAACAAATAACAAATTTTCCTAAAAATTGTTTCAATACCTCATTCATAAGCCACATAAATGTGCTTGGTGCATTGGTTAGACCAAAAGGAATGAATAATGAATCATACAAGCCCTCCTTGGTTTTAAAGGATTTATTCCATTCATCTCCTTCTCTAATTCGAATATGGTGATATCCACTCTTCAAATCTATCTTCGTGAAGTACTCAGCTCCACTCAAACAATACATAATGTCATCCATTCTCAGCAAAAGAAATCTATACTTGATGGTCATCTTGTTGATGGCTAAGAATCTGTACACATCCACCATTCCCCATCCTTCTTTGGTGCTAGTACTGCAGGTACTGCACATCGGCTCAAAATATCTCTGATCAATCCCTTGTGCAAACTCTTGCACTTATCTATTCAACTCTTCACTCTCTGTTGGAGTCATACAATGAGCTACCTTATTTGAAAAAATGGCTCTAGGAATTAGGTCCATCTAATGACTAATATTGGTTATTGGAGGCAAACCTTTAGGTATATTATCATAAATAATAGCTTGAAACTCATTCAAGAAGTCTGAAACCTTAACAAGTACATCAGTAGTATCTTCTTTATAAATTCTAGGGATCAATACAAAACACATATGCTCATGCCTCATAGCTTCTAGGAAATTTCTTCCATTAACCAAAAAAATTCTTGCATTACTGCATACCTTTTCCTCTACCTCTTTTAAGGGCTTCAACTTATGATGAACCCCATCCTTTATCAAAGAATAGGTGTTAGCATGTCCATCATGTACTGCTCGCTAGTCAAACTTCCACGGTCTGCCTAACAACATATGAAAAACATCCATAGGAATAATATCACACTATACCTCATCATGGTAATTTCCAATCTTAAACTTTACCAAAAATTATTCATTACCAAGGATTTATGGTCTTTCTACAACCAAGAAATCCGATATGGGTTAAAATTCCTTCTTCTCTCCAGCCACAACTTACTAACCATTTCTTCTAAAACAAGGTTGTCAGTACTACCTCCATCAATAATAACATTTCAAACATTACCTTCACACTTACATCTAGTGTGAAACAAATTCTTCCTTTGAGTTGGTTCCTTCTCCTCGTTCAACAAGGATCTTCTAGTAACAAGAACCTCTCATCTTTCTACATCCTCAGAATGTGAAGACTCAACATCTTCATCTACATATGCAACTTGTGCATTACCCTCAGGTCTTCTATTTATCCTTCCTTGATGTTGAGGAAACTCATGGGCTCTATGTCCTTCTTCTCAGCACATGAAATAGGTTCTAGGAAAGCCTCCTCTTCCCAGTCCTCGTCTAGATCTTCCTCTTCCTCTTTGGTCTCCATTATTTAGATCACAAGGGTAGTAGGTGTTATCTCCTTTCTGGTTCTAGCTGCTACTTGATCCATCACCCTTCTTTTGATCTTCATTTGAACCTCCATAAAACCATCCACTAGTCTTTTGACCATGGCCTCCACCTCATTGTTTGTTCTCAAACCTCTTGTTCAATCATTCTTCAAACTTTAGAGAAAACCAATAAGCATCCTTAATGGTGGTGATTCTGACTAGTACCAATTCTTCCTATATGCTTGGCTTCAACCCATTAATATAACACACAAATTTCTCTTTATTCACCTCAGAATGTCCTATCCAAATCAAGACCTTGAGAAGTTCCTCTATGTATTCTTTCACCATCCTTGTTTCTTGCCTCAAGCTCCACATCTTCTTGAGAAACTCCAATTCATAATCGACTAGAATGAATTTTTTCTTCAATTTTGACACCATTTTGTCTCATCTGGAAATTTTATCTTTCCCATGTCTTCCTATTTCTAACAAGAAATCTTTCCACCATATACTGGTTTGACCTTTCAATTTTGTATTTGTAAACCTCACTCTGTGAGGATCTTCAATTTTGTATTTGGCTTGACAAATGTAATGGAGTTTATGATTGCTTATGAGATCTAGAAAAATTTGGAAAATTTGTATGAAGGTGATGCTCATGTGAATATTGCTAAGCTTCAAAGCCTAAAAGAGAAATATTAAATGTTGAGGATGGGTGAAGATGAGAACATCACTTCTTTTATGCAGAGAGTGAATGAACTTGTGTGTAGTATCAGATGTGTTGTTGGGACATTGGAAGAATCAAAATTTTTGCTTAAGTGCTCAAATCCTTTCCTGATGCATGAAAACACAAAGCTACTACTATTGAGGAGATCCGGACTGTGACAAATGTAACCAAAGACATGTTGATTGGTAAGCTTACTGCTTTTGAGTTAAGTGAGTTTGGTGATTCTCTTCCTAAGACATAATCTGCATTCAAAGCTGCTATCTCTAGAAAAGATAAGCAGATATATGATTCAGGAGAAAGTTCTTCTAGAAAAATGTCCAAGTATGAGCAGGAAATGAGAGAGATTGAAGAAGAAGAGATAAAACTATATGAGCTTGAAGAACTTATTGTCAAGAGGGAAGCCAGAGGAGAAGGTAAGTATAAAGGGAAATTGCCTATTTAAATATTTTCCTTGTAATAAGATAGGTCATTTTTCCTCAAGGTGTCCGAAAAGAGTTCCTAAGCCAAGACCTAACAAGCCTAGATTCCAAAGAAAGTGTTATTATGCCGTTGATGAAGGTGTGACAGATGATGAATCTGATAAATGGAATTTGAGTGAGGATGAATGAGTATTTATTGTTATCAAGGAAAATGATCCAATACCTATTGAATCTGCTAGTTGCACAAATGTTGAGAAAGCTCTAGATGCCAGAGTTCAAGAAGTGATTGAACATGGATGCTATCATCACATGACATGTGATAAAAGTAAATTTGCGAGCTTGGAAAAGTATGATGGTGGTGTTGTAAGATTTGGTGATGACAAAGCTGGTGTAATCTGTGGTAGAGGATCCATTTCTGTTGATGGTAAGCATACTACTGATGATGTTCTATATGTGGAAGGTTTGAAGTATAATCTCTTAAGTTTTGGATAGATGGTTGACAAGGGATACAATCTTCAATTCAAGAATGGAAAGTGTAGAATATTGGGGAGTTCCAAAAATGTGATTGCATCTAGTACAAAAACAAAAGGTAATATCTTTCACTTAAATGTTGTTGGTAAAATTTATTTGATTTCTCAAGTTGATGAAAGTTGGTTGTGGCATAGGAGAATGTGTCATGTAAAATTTTAAAATATTATCAAGATAATTTCTACTCAGGCAGTGAGAGATCTTCCTAAGTTGATAAAACCTACTAATAATATATGCAGGAATGCTAGTTAGGGAAGCAAACTAGAGTTTCATTCAGAAGAAAACAATATTGTTCAAATGAAGTGTTGGAGCTTGTGCATATTGACTTGTGTGGTCTTTCTAGATTCATAAGTTTACAAGGAGATAGGTATTTCATGCTATGTATTGATGATTATTCTAGATTGATGTGGGTTTCTTTCTTAAGGGAGAAATTTAAAGCTCTAGAGAAATTCAAGATTTTTAAGGCTATGGTTGAGACTGAGATAGGTTTGAAGATTAAATGTCTAAGATTAGATAGAGGTAGTGAATTCAATTCCAGTGAGTTTAATTCTTTTTTTGAAGAGCATGGGATAAAGAGACAATTATCTGCCCCACGAAACCCTAAGTAAAATGGAGTTGTGGAAAGGAAGAACAAGAAAATTCAAGAAGCTGCTAGGACTATGATGTTGGAACGAAATGTTCTACATATCTACTTGAGAGAATTTGTGAGTACTGCCATTTACACTCTCAATCGGGTACATGTCAAAGGTGATACCAGTAAGAATCCTTATGAGCTATGGAATGGTCATAAGCCTACTATTAGATACTTCAAAATATTTGGGAGTAAATTCTATATCGAAATAGATGAAGATATAGGAAATTTTGATGCTAGAAGTGATGAAGGAATCTTTCTTGGTTATTCTACAAAAATTAAAGCCTACTGATGCTACAATAAGAGATTGAGGAAAGTGATTGAAAGTGCTAATGTCAAGGTTGATGAGGAAACAATTAGACCATCTAGAACCTATTGATATGATTCAAATGATCAGAATGATAGTTCAGATAAAGGAAAGAAAGTTCTTACTTCAAATCAAGTTCAGATCATTTTGGTGAATCAAGAAAATCAAGAGGAAGGAACTAGTGAAAGTGTAGAAGTGAGATCACAAGAGCCTGGAGTTTAAGAACACCATAAGACTCCAAGGTATGTAAGACTAAATCATTCAGAAGATCAGATTATTGGTGATAAGAACAAAGGTGTTAAAACTAGGAGAAGAATTGTAGAAGAATATTGTTTGATCTCAAAGACTAAGCCTAATAGTGTCAATGAAGCATGCAAAGATGAACATTGGGTGGAAGCAATGAAAGAAGAACTGCTGCAAATTGAGAAGAATGGTACATGGATTCTTGTTCCTAGTCCTAAGGACAAAAATGTAATTGGAACTAAATGAGTCTTTTGGAAAAAAATGAATGAGCAAGGTGAAGTTGTTAGAAACAAAGAAAAACTTGTGTGTAAAGGATATTCTCAGATGGAAGGAATTGACTTTGAAGAAAATTTTTGCTCCTGTTGCTAGGATTGAAGTTGTGAGACTATTTTTTACTTATGCTGCTTACAAAAACTTCAAGGTTTATCAAATGGATGTCAAGTCAACATTTCTAAATGGTGAATTGGAAGAAGTGTATATTGAGCAACTTGATGGATTTCAATTGACTGATAAGGGAGATATGATTTTCTGGTTGAAGAAAGCATTGTATGGACTTAAGCAAGCCACAAGAGCATGATATGCCATATTGGACAAGTATTTGTTGAAGCTTGGATTTAATAAAGGTATTGCTGATAGTAATTTGTATTTCAAGATTGATCATGATAAATATTTGATTGTTGAAGTCTTTGTTGATGATCTCATTTTTCGAGGAGATGATAGTTTGTGCATGAAGTTTGTTGATGAGATGTAGAGTGAGTTTGAGATATCTATGATTAGAGAAATGAAATTATTTTTGGGATTTCAAATTACTCAACTAGATAGAGGGATATTTATATCTCAGTCCAAGCATGTGAAAGAACTGTTAAAGAAGTTTGGTATGGAAGATTCAAATCCAGTTGGTACACCTATGGTGACCGAATGTAAGTTAACACAAGATGATGATTCTCCTAAAACAAATTAGACTAGATACAAATCCATGATTGGTGGATTGCTCTATTTGACTTAAACTAGACCTGATATCATTAATGTCGTATGCATTGTTGTTAACACAAGATGATGATTCTCCTAAAACAAATTAGACTAGATACAAATGCATGATTGGTGGATTGCTCTATTTGACTCAAACTAGACCTGATATCATTAATGTTGTATGCATTATTGTAAGATTTCAAGCTGATCCTAAGGAATCTCATGTGATAGCTATAAAGAGGATTTTCAGGTACTTGAAGGGGATAGTTGATTTTGGCCTATGGTATCCTAAAGAAGATGACCTTACTTTGAGTGCTTTTACTGATGTTGATTGGGTAGGAGATGTGAATGACAGAAAGAGTACCAGTGGCAATTTTTTTCTTGGAAAAGAAGCTGATTTCATGGTTAAGTAAGAAACAAAATGCCATTTCTTTATCTACTATAGAGGCATAATACATTGTTGCTGCTAACAATTGTACTCAAGTATTGTGGATGAAGTAGATCTTGAAAGATATTGGAGTTGTGTATGATGAACCTATTGCTATATTCTGTGATAGTTCAAGTGCAATTAGCATTTCTAAGAATTTGGTGCTGCATTAAAAAACCAAGCATATATCTATCAAGTTTCACTTTTTGAGACAGAAGGTGAGTAAAAAAGAAGTTAGATTGGAGCATGTGCCCACTAAGGAATAGATTACAAATATTGTTACCAAGCCCTTGCCTACAGATACTTTTGAGTATATTAGAGGGAAGCTAGGGGTGATTATCCCTCTTAATGAAAACTAAGATGCATTGACTTGCATCAGTCCATGCATTTCATAGTCATATCTTGTGATCCAAATTGATGTTGTGGTGGCTGTTACCCAGGGGGAGTAGTTAGATGTTCAAAAATGTGGTTCAAAGTTTTTGTAGAGAAAGATAATGTGTATCTTTGTCATTGGTGTAAAAGGGGAAGAAGAGTCATGTGAAAAAATGTGAAAGAGTTAAGGAGAAAAGAGTCCAAATCTAAGGGGGAGAAAGTGCTAAGAGAAAGTTGTGTTGATGGTGTTTTTCACATCATGTGTTGCCATCAATGCCAAAGGGGGAGATTTTTGGATATTTATGTTATGTGGTTGTTATTGATGTCAACACTATTGGCATTAATTTCTTTAAGCTTGTATATGCCGAGGATATTGAGAAAATTGTAATAAAATAAGTTGCAGGTTGTTAGTGATGCAATGAAGTTCAGTATAGCCACCATGTTGATGGCTAACTCATTATATTGATGATAAGAGGTTATGGATTAAAGGGTTTGTTGAAAAGTATATCTAGTTTATCCACATGAAGTTTCAAAGGTTCACATGAAGATTTGATTGAGTTATGAGTATATGTGTTATGAAAATTGTTCTATTGCTTTAGTTGGTGCCCCTGAAAGAAGATAATGTGATTCTAGTAATTTGATTTGTTGCAGATGCTTCTATGATGATTCATGATGCTTGTGGATGTTTCTAGATCATTCTCTATCTATGTTATTGGTTTGCATTGATTTTTATGCTCACGATTGGTGATTTTCTTCTGTGAGTTCATGTGATCATGGACAACAAGGTGATTGTAGCATGTTGTAGATCTTTGAGGCATACTTTTTTAAGGTGTTTGGTGTTTGAGGATGTTATTTTGGGTCCTTACTATATTGTGGCTGACATTGTTTGGTTCGCATTGATAAATTATTTATTGATTTGGGCCGACAATTTGTACTCATTTTATATTTTGTTGGGCTGACATATAGTTGATGTTATCCCTAGTTGTAGATATATATGATCGATTGTTTATACCATTTTATGAAAGTGGTGTGCATGTGTTGCGTGTGAATAATGTTCTAATCTTTCAAAGGCAGAAGTAAAACATGAAGAAGAGTGAGCAGAAGAAAGTGTTTATGTGCTTAACTATAACTGTAATCAGCATTAGAAGATGCTATTTTCTCAGTTCAAAATCTTCTGGATGTAATCCAAATGTTACTCTAAGATAGTTAGTCTTCCTTTAAGGAGTAAGCCTTTTGTATTTGAGCAGTGAGCTCTAGGAAATGTGCCTAAATGCATGTGCATTCCCATTTACAATTCTTTTATACTTTTAACAAAGTATAATCTTGTGGATTAACCTCCACCGTGGTCTTTCCCCTAACATGGTTTCCACATAAAAAATCTTTGTGTTATGTGTGTTTTGATGTGGTGATGGTTTATGCTTTCATGTTTATTTATTAGATCTGAGAATAAGTTTAATAAGTATAATTTTTGTGACAACTAATTCATGCCCCCTCTTAGTTGTCTTCCCTTGTGCTACGAACACTTCTACCCAATATTTTTGAACATTGGAAACAAATTCAGGGTCTCTAATCCACATATTTTGAACTTGAAGGGGAAATTTTTAGGTTTTTTTTCCTCTTGAAAGAGAAGCTCAATCAAATAATGTTCAAAGCCTACGATTGAGAGGATTTTGCATTCACATGATATTGGAAGGGAGGCCCAATATTCATTGCATAGAAAGAGGTCTAATCTTTTAGCTTTATTGCTAAATAGTAAATCCTAGGCGACAGTTGGTCAAAGTGAAGAGACCACTCCCTCATTGTAAACTCCATAAAGTTGAGTTGTGATCATGTATTTTTCCTAAAACCCCTCTTTTGTATTCATTTAAAATTGCATTAAAATCATTATGTTTGAGATTGCATATTCTTATTGGAGGCTTCCTTTTAAATCATTGTGTTGAATGATAATCCATCAATAAGAATTATAGAGTTTTTTAGATTTTAAACCCTTGCTAATGTAATCATTGGGTAGTGTTTATAAGTCACCAAGCCTTGAGATCATAGGGTTTAAAAAATGCAACAGGGAGAGTAATATTTAAGGAAAGGCATGGTGGTTTTATTGTCTAAACAAGAAAGATCAAGTATTGGTAATCTCAGTCCATCATGAGCTTGGTACTTTTAAATGGTAGTCTTCTCATTATAGTTTTTGAAGCTTTCAGTGATAGCTTTCAAGGACCTAGGTAGGTCAATCAAGATTTGCATTCATTTTTCTTTGGTTTTAAAACCATGTTCATGGTTTAAGAGGAAATAGCTTGAGAAGATAGTGACTTGTTTCTAAGTGCACCATTCAATGGGAAGTGACAAATATTGCATTGTTGATGTTGAGGACAATTTCAGATCCTTTTTCAAAACCTTGTATCAAGACAATCATAGAAGTTTTTGATGAGCATGACAAATAGAAATCTATAGATATCTAGTGCATGATGTAAGAAAAATCCTTTCATAGTGAGTACAGTTGAGGATCATGATAGAGGTTGGGTGACAATGATAACATCTTAGGATCATAACTCACCATGAAAAATAGTTATAGTGACGATATACTTATGCATATAAGGTTTGCATAGTTGATAATATTCATGGGTAAGGGTGTACCATTCATGAAAATTTTGTTTACAATGCCTTCAAGGGGTCACTATTATCATGGGATAGTAATTACAGTATGGCATCCAACTGTTTAAAGCATGGGAAAACACGATGTTTAAGAATTGTGACCTTGTTTCCATATTTTCCATCATAGTCTGATCATTTGAGATTACAAAGGGAGGTACAAGATAATGAAGACATTGACCTTAGAACCACAATGAAAAAGTTTGTAGTTAGAGCATTAAGAGACATATTGATTTCTATGCGTGAAGGTTAAGAGGGTAGTGACCCTTCTTTCAAGTCAAGAGTCTGCAAATGATATCACATTGCAATGTTTTAAAGCTTATCATAAAAAGACATGCATAGGAATAACCAAACAAGCATTAGAGTACAATCTTGTGATGATCAAAAGGAAATTAATAATGATCACTGCAACACTACACTATACTTAGGGTTTATTTATTGGTTCTTTAAAGGAATGCAAGTTATCAGAATACCACACCATGTTTGGGGATTTTGGCTTGGTCATTGTGGTGAGGTGGTGTTGCAAGGGAATTGAATCTTGTTTTTCACATTTTGGAGCTCACATTTTAGGTGATGCAAGACAATAATAATGCTAGAGTTGCAACATGTGTCACTCTTCTATTTGAACTTGTTAGATTTGTGTTGGTTTCACAACAAATGCAATGCGTAATAGATTATTATTTGATTTATTTTTCTTATTAATTTGTAGATTGACGTGGCCACAATGCTTACCAATTTTTTTATTTCCAACTTTAATTAAGTGATTTTTTTGCAGATTTTAGTACTAGGAAAAGTTTCATTCATCAAGAATTCCAATCCTCAATGGTTCATCAAATAAAAAATGTACATGGGACAAAAATTACATAAGAGAAGCTTACGGTCTTCAAGATAGAATGTGTTAAAAATGAAATCCATTTTTATCACTTACGAAGTATACATGGGAGTCTAATTTGTTTCTCTCCATCAACTACAACAAGGATCTGGCAAGAGGATATGGCTAGTTTTTAATTGATTAATAAGCTCATGTTTGGAAAATGTCTAAAGTTGGATTGCCATCAAATTTTCTTATGCTATTTATGGTGTAATTCAACCATTTATGTGAGATCCCTATGCTATGATAGCCACAAAAATATTGCGTTGTCCTCATAACTTTTATTGTCTTTGAATCATAATTAATATAATTGAGGGTATTAATTTTCAATAATTTGATAGATTAAAAGAAGGAATATCTATCATCTTTTTTTCTTTGGTTGTGGCAAGAATTCATTAAATTCTTATCATTAAGAAAGTTTTAAAATTAATTATAGGATGTTACATTTTTGTCTACTTAACTTTATTAATTACTATCAAATTTAGTTTCTTGTGATATGGTATGAATCTACATCCTTCTTTGATCATTGGTGTCAAAGGTAATGGTGTTTGTTGATGCAAGGTGAGTTTCAAAGGCATTGATAAAAGTTGATGCAATTTAAGGTACTTATACATATAAGTATGACAAAGTTGTTTCTTGATCATTCAGATATTCAGTGGAAATAAGTATTATTATTTATATGCTTTAGAAAGTTGCAAGAGGTGTGATTGTATGATTACAAGAGATACAATGTTGGGACATGTCATGTTTTGATATGATCAAAGGTGAATAGATATGGTATTTTGGGATAGTTATATTGTCAATGCTGAAAAATGGCATATTTACTTCATTTTCTTCTAACAATGGTTACTTGGTTTTAGAAATGAATGCTTTCCTTATTGGTTTTAGACATAAGTGTCTTTGTTTGTAGTTGGTTTGTAATGGAAGTGATTACAAAGACAATATAGAGATCCATGTGTATTATGTCTCATGTTCCTAATGGAAGCAGTTCTTTGATGGTGTGACAGTGAGCCTTCTAACTTGATAGTGCCATTTCATGATTTTGGACATTGCTTCTATATGTTTCTTGTAGTTATATCCCTTCTATTCAGATGATTAGTTGTAGGTCTCTACTGGAAATGTTGTGACTATTTGTATAGCATAGTGGAGTAGAGTGGAGTATCTTGATGGTCTTGAAACATGAATTCTTTGTTCTATCTTTTCTAATGATATGCCTCTTTAGTTTCAAAGATCTTCAAGTCATAGGTTACTCATTTCACAGATCTTTAGTCTCTAAAAAGAGTTCTATAAACATACCATATTTATCATGTTACTAATAATGTATAAAAGACTACCATGTGTACCAAAATATTCTATGCATGCTAGGTGAAATTTATTGTTGGTACCATGACTTTTTAACAATGGAGAACTAATATAACTTAAAGGACATTCTTATTTATTGGAAAAGGGCTAATGTAACAAATATTGGTTACAATATCAACCTTTATCATTTTTATTGTGTGGGTTCTACACATTCATTTAAAGGAATAAATTGTTTACTCTTTTCTGATTGTTGATTAGGTAAATCCAAGTAATGCTCCTTTAGTTGTTGGTCGATTGCTTGATGATGCTTGTCTCAAAGACTTCATCAAAGGTCTTATTCTTTTTGTTTGTTCTCTCCTTCCCGTTGAACCAATTTTTGAAGAATGGGAGAAAAAGATAATGTATAAAATCTCCAAAGATATTTTTTAATTTTCATAAGGTTTATATTAAGCTAACAGTTTTTTTTGTCTTTGTTTATTCCAAGAATCGGCTTTGATTGTTGACACAATTTTTAGAGCATGTTATGACTGAAGGAAGTCAGGATATACATGTACACAATTCATTGTGTAAAATCATTATAGGACCCTTAGGACCATTATATGCTCTCCCATGCTTGGGATAAGATATAGGACCCTTAGGCTTCATTTTTCAAGTAGTTATTTCATGTTTTGGAGCTGTATAAGCAAAAGATAGAGCATGACAACCCATTTTTCTCAGTCACAACACTGAGAAACACACTATGTAACACTTTTTTCAAAGTAGACACATTTAAGTCTTGTATCTACTATAAGAACACCTTTTCTCAATAGAATTTTAGTATTTTTCCTTCTTAATAGTTGTTTCATTATGTGAAAATGAATGATTGATTATGTTTTTCTATGTTTTATGTTTAAACCTCAAAATAATTGTCTCATTTCCAACACTTTTAGGTAGAAAGTAGTGAATAAAAATAATTAAATAAACTTCCATTTGACCAAATATTACTACCAATTGATATAAATCAATGAATAAATATACTACTAATTGACGAAAATCAGTGAATAAATATGAAAAAATATATGACTAAATCAATGATTAAAAATATACTACCAAATTGATCAATCAAAAAAACCAAATAAATGACTATTTTTTTTAGTAATTTTTAGAATTGGCTATGGCTATGAGGACCTTGAGGCCAAATGGGAATAACAAGAGAGACAATATGCATATGCAAATATGATTAAATTGATATGATAGATGTATTAGAAACTCTTTGGTTATATAGCCAAGGTGAGATACAAGATGTCATAAGATTATGACAAGTGTCTTAATCATGTGACATGAGACAACTTATCACAAATATCTAGGCTCACATGTGTTACAAGTCAAGAGATAAGATAACAACTAATGACAACTAAAACCTTCTAGAAAGATTCCTTCCTAGGACCTAAGTAAGCTTAACATGTAAATAAGTCCCTTAGTAATGAATTAACTAGGTACAAGACTTTATTTACACCAACACCCCCCCTTAAGTGCAACTTAGGGAGTAGCTGATTATTATGCAAATGACACAAAGGTGGGTCTTGGCTACGAGGACATGTTAGGTACCCATGTACAATACAAATGAAGTGACAAAGAAATATCTCACAAATGGAGAAAAGGAGAAAACCAAGTGGGACAAAAATCCTCCCCAAAAGAGAGATGAAATACAAAAAAAAAAATGCTCTCAATGATGCATGAGAAGGCCAAAACCCCATGTGATGAAAAATACCCCCCGCCCCCCATAAGAGCGAAGAAATAGAGATACATTGAAGCCCCCCCTCAATGTTGAGTCTCTTGTAATGATGGTAGAATCTTGATATTAAATGTTGAAGATGATCCAATCTTGTCGAACAACGTTCCTCCCATTTGGAAGAAAAAAAACCAAGAATGTATACAAGATGTAGGGAAGATGGATGGTGTGTGTGTATTTGAAGCATGATCAAGTGTTTCCATGCCGATTATGAAAGATGAATCACTCCAAATAGGTGTTCTAGGCCACACTCCTGAAGAGGAAAATCTAAAATCTAGTAGAGATGAATGTAGAACATGATCCAACGACAATGATATCCCCTTTGAAGACAAAGAAGCCTCCTCCAAATGCTATCCAAAAGTATCCATAGTAACATAAAAATTGAAAAGAATGATCATGTAGAGATTGAACAAGAGGGTTAAGGTGTTTGTTATCAAATTTTCACCACAACTCAATTTGACAAGGCTGGTTTATTCAAGATTCATTTTAAGGTGAAGAATTTCAATTTACCTCTGTAGATGTTTAACCATTGAAAGAGTTTGAGTTATTGAGGAATTTTAAATTGTAATGTGTTTAGTTGCTTCTTATCAATTGCATCATTAAGTATTGCATGGAATGTAAAAGGAATGCTTTGATTATGTATTCATTCACAATGTTTCAAACATTGTTTTGCTAAAGGAAAAAGTATAGAATTGAACAATTATTTCATAAATATTGTATATGTATTCATTAGATAATAATAACCAAGTGTCCCACACAAGTCGTGGGAATATCTGAGACAGTGTATCAAAGGGAGCATGCTATACTATTGGAGATTAAAGAAATATAAATCGCATAAGAAGGAACATAATCATCATTGCCTGATATCTTCAGTTGATTCTAGAATGGTGCACCTCTGCTCCTGAGTTCCTTGTAGACCTACAAGAGATGTTAAAAGCCATTAGAGCTCTAATTATGAACATTCCTACATGAATCATCAACAATAATGTAGAATGTTGCTTATTGATACATTGAAACAACTGAGCAAGAGCAAGAAGTGTGACAAAATCCGAGGAAGCATCATAATAATATATTGTTTTAATCTAACATTGTTTGCTTCCTGTGCAGGTATAGGAAAAGTCATGCTACTAATCTAATGTGAAATTTTAAAGCATGTGGTGTAAAAAAGGCTCCCACAAGGGTTGAGACCCAACATGCTTTCCCTCAACATCCCACAAAGGGGTATTGAGAAAAGAAACAACTCAAAATTTCTCAAAGAGATATGCATCTGAAGGAGTGCATCAAGTGACATGAAGACTCAAGAAAGTGATCACCTAGGACAATCAATTCTGAAAATGAAAAGAAGTGAAAATCATAGGTGATCCATTGCTCAACTGAACTAACATCAAGTGCATCATCACATAATGTGATAGTGAATACACATACATAATACCTTGTTACAAATCAAGCAATGATAACTGAAGCAAATGAAGAAGTATATAATCATCAACATTAGGTACTCTTATGTCGGTACTGGCATGGTGTGATGGTTTATTGGTGGAATTTTTGTTCTTGCCACCATGGTTCAAACCCTGTTGGGGTGGTATTATTGAATGGTTGTATCTGGTTCATAGCTCCAGTCAAAAGCATTTACCCCTTGAATAAAAAAAATAAAATTAGGTACTCTTATATTTCAAAATCTTCCATGCAATGATAGCTTTCACATCATCATGTTGTTGTTAGGAGATAAAAATGCATGAAGAGTATAGAAAAGGGTTGGCTCCATTAGTAACATAGTGACAAGTGGTTGCAAATGAGCTATTGAAGGAAGAGAATGAATGCAAAGATTCCATGGTGGACTAAAATGAAAGGCATTAAGTGTTGGGACTGAATGAAACATAATGTAAAATAACACTATTTCATGGAGGTAATTTTCAAAATGTGAGTTTGCTTCAGTGTTTTGATGCCACAATGTGAAGGGATATTTATTGCATAATTCTGTGTTCTCATGAAACATAAAACTAGGAAAAGTGGGAATGTGTGTGTTTCTGAAACATCTAAGTGCATAGGAATTATGAAAATTGGTTGCAAATGAACCAATGGAAAATTCATTAAAGAGAGTAAAGTGTAGAGCTCA
Organism: Sequoia sempervirens; assembly: GCA_007258455.2. Lineage (NCBI taxonomy): Eukaryota > Viridiplantae > Streptophyta > Pinopsida > Cupressales > Cupressaceae > Sequoia > Sequoia sempervirens. The sequence continues at coordinate 516,182,177 of VDFB02105785.1, forward strand.
AATTTGTTGTAGCACATTTATTCAATATTTTCAATGCTATAAGCTGAAAGAAGATGATAATTCATTTTTCCATCTAAAATAGAAAGTTGGAGATACATTTTCTAGAGTATTCAAGTGCATCAAATGAATGATAAAAGGTAAAAAATTATCCTATAGGAGTATCATGGTGGCTAAGTGCAAGCTTTGTGGGGAGTAAATGAATATGTCACTTTGAAATACATTGAAGGTAAACATTAAAAAACTTTTGTATGTGCTACATTTTTTAGTAAAGGAATGATTGATGATAGCTACAAGATTCATTTTTTGAGTTAAACATGTCCACAAGATTTAATTTCATTGTTGGTACACTTCAAGCAAGCAATGCAAGGAAACGATGAAATGCAAAGCAAGTCTACACTTTTGGAGAAAGCATGGTAAAAGGAGTCAATGTATTCTAAAGAAAAATAGTGATGAACTTATGCATTGTAACTATTTTATTTGTCAAAGAAATAGACTAATGCTATAGTGAATAATTGTCAAGTCAGTGTTCTGAATGAAACAAGTGCAAGATGCCCAGTTCAAGCCCTCAAGAATGCTCCACATTTATTTCATAAAATTTCTTCAGCTATAAAAGGTAAAATGTTTCGAGTTCATACAGAATGCAGGAAAACCCTAGTTCATGCTTTCATACTTGTGGCCTTGAAAGGTAGAATTTTCTTCATAAGTCACCATACCCACTTAGGGTTTGTGTTCAAAATATAAATACAAAGAAAAAAAAGAGGGTTTGAGCCTTAATAATAGAGGTTCCTTCAAAAAATAGTGAAATCAAAGCTATAAGCCCACAACCATGAAGGGTTTTGAAAACCCACAAAATGGAGAACATTCATTTGAAAAATGTTTTCATTTAATAATAATATCATTTTAACATTGTGGGTTGAGCCCCATAGGTTTTCATTCAACAAAAGAAAAAGGAAAGCATACAGTGAGGTCGTGGCCTATACAATGGCCTCCAAAATTTTCTTCACAATGTTCATGTTTTTTGCAAGGAAAGCTTGAATAAAGCTTTAGTTAATAGGGGAATGCTCTTAAGAGATGAAGAAATGGAGCTTACCTTGAAGAATTCTATGGAGTAGCACAAAAAATCCCACAGCTAGAGCTTCCAATAGCTCAAGTAAAATCCTCCATTAGCGGCCACAAAGGAGAGCAAAGGGAGTCGACATAGAAGAAAGAACAAAATGCATCAAAATGTAATAATAGCCGTGGCCTAAAGGAAATTTTTCCTCATCAAATGGAGTCAAAGAGTGCATAGAAATATAGTCAAATAGCTTACCGCAAAGTGCAGAGAATCAAATGCATCAAAAAATCAAAGGAGATGAGCTTAAATAGAGGCTCCAAAGTCCAAACTCTAATCTCCCATGGTGGGGTAGGAAAAGCCCTATTTTTCCCTAGGAGGCTGATGCGAATGACAATTAAAGCAAAGTTTGGAGGCCGGTTTTGAGTTAGGGTTTTTTCCCTATTTTTGGCCGACGTGATTTTAATCACATTTTATTTCACTTTTTAATGCCTTACCCATCCTCCATATTTCCTAGGTTGAAATCCTTATCCTATGGATTTTTATTTTTCCTTTGATTTTTGGAGAAAATAAAATAAAAAACAATGCACATGGCCCCTCATTAGAGTTGCCCCATTTTTCCCTTTACAATGCCTTCAAAAATTTTTCATGCCACTTTTCCTTTGAAGATCAAGTGATTACTTTAGGTCATCCATTTTTTTTTCCTAAGTGAATGGTGGGCATATTTTTTTTATGAATTTTTATATAAAAATCAAATGTAAAAGAGAGCATCATATAATGCTTGATTTTTTGCAAAGATTAAATAAAAATAAATAAATAAATTTGAGGACAGATTGGAAAAATTAGAGAGAAGGAGGCCTTCTATTTTTGTTTTGTAAGATTGCACCTTTGTAAAACATTAATTAAGCAAGTGTTTCTATAAAATGCTTGATTAAATGTTATCTAAATGTAGCTAGGGGTTGCACTTCAGTTCACATCAAAACTTTTTATTCCTAAATTCAGTCTTGGGCGAATTTGAAAAGAGGATGCCAAACTGAAGTTTCTAATTTCAGTTTCCAGTTGTTTGCACCTAATTTTGAGGCCTTTTTGGATCAACCTTTGGGTGATGAGAAGTTTCCATCTTTTTGGTGCCTTTTGGATATATTTTGGAGGTTGATTTTCAAGCTTTTTGAGGGATCTCAAAATTGCAGAATGAGTTACTTTTTGGAGAGGTAGTGAACCTATTTTTTCTATTTTGGCACTACAAGATCACATCTTGGCTATAAATATGAGAAATTTGAAATTCTCAGGGTTCCAAAATTTTTATTTTCTTTCTCTCCTAGTCACTTTGAGAGTTTTTTAAACTTTTTTTGAATTAGATTTTGATGCCTTACTTCTTCACTTGCAATAAAGCAACGGAGTTTTCCTTTTCTCCTTTCTTGTCATGAGCTCACAGTAGTAGTCAAATTTTGTTGTGATTTAGATTAGTGGATCCTTCTTTGTCTTTTTGTTGTGGGTTATTGTCAAGATTTGAAAATAGGCCCAGGTTGCATATTGTATTCAATTTTCAAGTTGTCTTTATGCAAAATACTAATGAGATAAATGCATTAAGGTGAATTGTGAGAGTTGATTGTTTTGAAAGAAGTGTTTTGAGTTAAGTTCCATTTGAATCTTAATATCTAGTTGGTCATCATAAGTTGTAGGCATTAATTTTCAATTTTCTCCCCACTCCTCTTTCCCTTGAAAGTTCATAGATTAGGTGATTAGCTAGAGGGAACCAATCCACTCTAGATATTCACTCTCTCCAATTGGTTTACCCACAAACCAGAGAGTGTTGCCATGTTGTGATAGGATAGACAAGTGCAACTTTCCTAAGGGTGCAATCCTAATTTCCAATAGCTTTCCCTCACAATAAATGAAGAAGGATCATCTCCATCAAAGAGAATATGAATGATATCAATGATGTCCCCCAAATCTGCAATATGAGACTCCACAAACAAGTATGAAATACTTATCAAGAAGCCATCACAAGTATCCAAATCTAAAAGATAATGTATATACTACCACACTAAATTACAAGGAACCAAAATTGTGGAATCACAAGTATCATCAATTGCAATAGTAGATGGAGGAGATGAAGTGCATGACTCAAGAATTGAATCTAATGTGAGAAATACCAAGTTCAAGAACCCAAATATCTCCTCTGAATAATGGTTCACACTAGAAGTTTCATCAACAACTGAAGGAAAAATGTCACCATCAGAAGAAAAATCTACAAAGGTATAAAACCAAGATGAATGATCAACCACCCCAGCAACAATGATCTCTCTAATCTCCAAGTCTCAAATAATGATTAGATAGGTATACCCATGTATGTATTATTTCCCATCAAGATAGGAGACATAGTACAAGGTTGAAATGAAGAGAATATAGAATATGAAGATGCCATATGATGAGATGCTCCTAAATCTAGAAGTCATCTCCTTGATCCCTGACTTGAAAGAGCACAAATAACTTGTCCTTTGTATCCCGATGTAGATGCTGGAATTTTCTCCTTTTTAGACTATTTTGAAGAATGAGGTGATTCACACATTCTAGAAGGAAAACCAATGTGATTCCTTTTGAGAAGATTTTTCAAGTCATCGATATCTTTCTCATAACAATAGTGTTCTTCATGTCCATCCTTCTTGCAATATTCACAAAAGGCTTCTCCTTCTTAGATGATACTCCATTTAAGGATTTTGAATCTTTATGTGGCTTGTTCTTTTTCTTATTTTGCTTCTTATCAAGATTCCTTGATTATTTTTGTACCTTAGACTCACTAGCCAACAATGCTTGTGACTTGGAAGACTTGATTAGACCCATGTTCATTAACTTAGCTTCCTCTTGAATTAGGAGATTTGCAAAGTCATCAAAATTAGGGTCAACATATGAAGCTCCCATAGAAAGTCAATGGGTATGAAATCCATAAAAAAACACTAAATACTTAGGACCAAGCTTGGATAACACATTTAGAATCAATTTTAAATCATCTTTGTCAATGCTACATTCTTTCAACTATTTTCTTAGTTGCTTAACTTTGGATATGTAGTCTTGGATGTGGTCAAAACTTTTAGGATCAAGATTCATCAAATCATTATCAATCTAGCATCCCCTAATATTATCTATTTTACCATACAATTTTTCAAAATCCTCCCAATCCTCTCTAGATGTTTTACATGATTCAATATGAAATTGCAAATAAAAATAGACTAATGAACATATGCATCCAAGTGTTTTCTCATGATTAATCTTCCATCTTTCCAATTATTTTGCATGAGTAGTTTGAGAAGTGGTTTCCTTTATAACCTATTAGACTTTTCCCCATGAGATATTTCCATACTAATTTTCTCCATGTAGAATATTTATATGGAGTTAGGAGTTCAATTTGATATTTCCATTGCAAGAACACAAACCAAGCAAAAGAAAGCAACCAACCATTGTAAGATTACCCCCCAAATCACTCAATCATGGAACCCTCCCAAGCAATATTTGATTTTCCACTTTATAATTATTGCATTTACAGTTGCCACTTGCCAAAAATAGAAAGTGTACTTTGATCTTGATACATGCAAATGCCAAAAATAGGCCATAGGTTCAAAGTAAAATTTTAACAATAGATGAGATCAAACTAATTACGCCATGGTAAAGTACATAAAACAAATGCACTTTAAAAAAAAATCACCCAAAAATGTTACCGTAGGAGTAAGATATGAGCTCCCAAAGTTCCCAAAATGAGGATGAAGTAGAAACACCTGTGATAATCTAATTTTTTTTGAAATAGACACCAAAACCAAAATATGATTGCACCACTGCAAAGAGCACAAAATTTTTCCCCAAATAAAAAGAAATTGCTTGAAAAAAAGGAGTTAAAATGAGCAAGTTATGAGCCTTTGAAAATCAACTACAAAATAAAAAATGTCAATGGTGAGGGGTAGAAAAATTTCAATTGAGCACGCTGACATTAGAAAATTCTAAGCATAAAATTGATAGCCAAATGATCGAAATGCACTATCTTGGGTTAAATTTGACGTCTATATGGACATTGCAAGTTCGCTTGCTCCCTTGCTAGAATATTCCCTAGAAAGCCATAATATGCTCTAAGAATATCCTTATTTTGGCAGAATTTGTATCAAAATATTCCTCCCCCTTTTGCCACCAAATTGATGAGACAACACCAGTTTTTATTTGATTTGATTGGTCAAGTATCCTTTTTGATTGCCAAAATTTTATTGAATGTCGTGTTTTAAAAAAGGGTCATTGTGTTTGATAATTTGATAATTAATCACACTTACCTAGGTTCACATGTGTTACAAGTCAAAGGATAAGATAAAACTAATGACAACTAATGAATTAACTAGGTGCAAGTCTTTATTTAAACCAATAGTCATAAATTTGGTCACGTTATAAATGTCTGGAAATAAACTACTATTGGTCATGGCCAAGTTTAGTCATTTATATGAATTTTTTAGTAGTTTCTTTAGTCATTTATTGATATTTTTCTACTAGTGGGTTTTAACTTCTTCATTTTTCATTTAAAAAAAAATTCTAGTATTAAGAGCAAGGTTTTTAAGAAGGGGCCTTCCTAGTGTGGGAATTCTTTCTTTGGGGTTTCTGATAGGCAAGAAAATATTTCAAGGGACACTCTTAAAATTTCCCCACTACTAGTTTGTCTAACCTTGCCACACCTCTCTATTGGATACTTAGAGACTTCTTTTGTAAAAAAAAATATTTCTCATTTTGGTGACTATTTGAAAATTGAATTTGAAATAGATAATGGGACACCCACACTTAGAATTTGGGCCTTGATTAAAAACCCTAATTCAATACCAAAGGCTATAAAACTTCTCTCTTGTAAAGGAGAATGGCGCAAATCAATAATACATGATTCCTCCTCATGGAAAAAGCGAACATTTTGGTTGATTCTAAAATTTTTTCATATTGATCCTCACAATTTCTCCTCTCACTGGTGATTTTGGGGGCTATTTTCCTTCTCTAATAAAAGGACCTTGATTCTCTCCAATTCTCTTTGTCAAAATGACACATGCATTAAGATGGAGACTCCTCCTGTCACAAAATATATTCCTCATCCCTCTCCCTAAAATTGGGACTAAAATATATTATACAATATTTCTCATTTTGAGGAGATTCTAAAATGGAACTTCCTGAGGATGAAAAATTGATGATCCACAATTTAAAGTAATTGTTAAATTTGGGGAGGATTTCCATTGAAGAGGTGGCTGATGATTTTGGGCAGAAGGGGATATAGAAGACATTTCTCTCATCTCATCTCTCAATCTAACTCCAAAGGGAAAATGGATTTAGAACAATATGGAATCCTAGCTCAAGAAACTATTGCCTCTTCACCTTTTCCTCCTTCCTCTTCTCTCCTAATTTCTCAAAAAAATTATAAAGCAAAGGTTTTGGTTTCTCCAAAAGGTAAACATGGTAGGAAATCAAATAGTGAGAAAACTAATTTGGAAATTGCAGTAGGAATCCAAATAGCTCTTGAGAAAAACATTAGATTGGCTTCCACATGAATCTATAGAATGGTTGGTCTAGGGTCAACTCCTCAATCTAATTAGCCTGATTTAGCTATGGGGTACAAAACCTCATAATTGAATTTGCGATTGAGGAGAGACAATTTCTCTCCTTGAGCAAAATGAGGGTCCTATTATGGAATGTTAGGGGCTTAAACACCCCTAACAAACAATGCTTAATCAAGCACCAAATTTAAGATTCTTTCTTAGATATTATGCTTCTTCAAGAAACAAAATTTTCGGTGCAAATGGCTTCAAATGTATTTGATTCATGGAAAAATTGGGGAATTTTTGCCTCTTTATCCCAAAGGGCTTCTTGGGGTTTGGTAATCTTATGGAATAAGTGTAATAAAATGATGAAGCTTTTAGAGGCTAAAGATAACTATCCATTCAAGCCTCAACAAATTCCTGAAAAGAAATAATCATTTTTTGCTTCCTAATATTTATGGCCCATGCTCTATTGTTGACAAAAGAAACTTTGGAGACATCTCTCCTCAATTTTTGCTTCAGCTAAAAATGAATATAAGATCTTTGCTATTGATTTTAATGCTATTCAAAATGCCTTAGAGAAATCTAGAGGAATTATCCCTCCTACCAAAGTGATGGAGGATTTCAATAATTTCATTCTTAGCAATAAAATTTGTTTGATTGTACTCAGAAAAATGGAATTTTTACTTGGAAAAACAAGTGTAAATATTTCTCTCAAATTGCAGAGAGATTGGATCATTTTTTACTATCTAATAATTGGTTGAATGCTTCATGGGATTTTTACTTAGTCATCCACACATTTGTGGGGTTGGATAAATTTCCTATCTCATTAATTTTTTTTTATGGAAAAGTGACAAACAAGGGCTACTTTAAATTTGAAGCAATGTGATTTAAAGATGCAGATTTTAGTCCATTGTTGAGAACTTGGTGGTCAAATTATCCTTTTATAGAAGGTTCTAGAATGTACCAGCTTTGTAAAAAGCTAAAATATCTCAAGGATAGAATAAAAGAGTGGAACACAAACCATTTTAAGAACATCTTCTTTGAAAAGGTTAGGGTGGAGCTGGAATTATCTAATATTTATGAAGTTACAATTAGAAAGGCATGGATACTTTTTTGTTCAACAAGGAAAAAAAGCTAAAAGTTGAACTGGAGGAGATTCTTGCTAGGGAGGAATGTCATTGGAGACACAAATTGAGAGAATTTTGGTTAAAGGAAGGGGACAAAAGTTCAAAAAATTTCCATGCCTCTGCAAAAATTAGGAGGCAATCAAATACAATGGTTTCCATTCAATCCTCTTCCAAGGACACACTAATAATGGAAAAAGATATTGGTGTTGAGACTGTTCTTTTCTTCAAAAACTTGTTATCTCCAAATAAGCCCTACAAATCTCTGGTTGATAATGTGATAATAAACAATATCCTTCATTAATCACAAAGGAACAAAATAATTTTTTAATGTCAAAATTTTCTTTGGATGAAGTTAAAGAAGTAGTTTTTGCAATGGTGACAGAGAAGGCTCCTAGTTTAGAAGGTTTTATGGCTTTATTTTTCCAAAAAATTTGGGATTTTGTGGGCAAGGACATCCTTCTTTCCCTAGAAGAATCAAGAAGAAACAAAAATGTTTTAAAAGTATTCAACTCAACTCTTGTTACTCTTATTCCAAAAAAAAAAATCCTTTGTCTTTTAAAGACTTTAGACTTATTGCTTTATGCAACACAATATATAAAATATTCACTAAAGCAATAGCTTTAAGATTAGTAAAACTTCTCCCTTACATTATTTTAGATGAATAAGGTGTCTTTTTTCTAGGGAAGGACACTTCAAAAGGTGCTATATTGGCACATGAGTTCCTGCATTCAATCATGTTGGATAGATATCTAGTTGTAGTTTTGAAATTGGATATGATGAAAGCTTATGATAGAGTTGATTGGAATTTTTTAATGGATGCTTTGAAAAAAAATGGTTTTTCTCATAGTTGGTGTAAGTGGATCTATTCTTGTATTTCAGGTGCTAGACTATCAATAATTGTTAATGAATCCCCTCAATGGTTTTTTGGTCCCACACAAGGTGTAAGACAAGGTGATCCTCTCTCCCCATCTCTTTTTATTCTAATGTTAAAGCCTGGTTTGAGTAGATCTATTCTAGTTGCCCGCTCTTCCAAGTTATGGAAAGGTATTTCTATTAAACCTTTCCCTTTTCCAATATCTCACCCCCTCTTTGTAGATGATACTCTTTTTTTTAGTTAAGCATGCATGAAGGAAGCAGAGGTAATAAAGAAGGTATGAACTGATTATTGTTCTTACTCAAGTAAATATTTTAATATAGAAAAATCCAAAAAAACATTCATCAATGTCAACCCCATGGTTAAAAATTAGATATTAAATTTTTTGGGGCTTCTAATGTGAATCACTTCCTTGCAAATACATGGGTATCCAATTTTTCTTGGGCAAAGAAAAGCATGATTTTTGGGATAATATAATTGCTTCCATGTCTAATCATATTTTTCCCTAGAGATCCAAGTGGCTCTCCTTTGCAAGAAAGATGATAATGCTTAAAGCAGTTTTGTAGTCCCTTCCAATTTATCTAATGTCAGTACTAAAAATTCCTAAAGGTAAAGGCTTAGCTTTACAAAAGGTATGCAAAGATTTTTATGGGAAAAAAATATTACACAAAAGAAGAGGCTTCCTTTGGTGGCCTAGGAATCTATGTTGAAGTCCAAAATGTGTGGGGGTGCTAGTTTAAGGGATCTCTTCCTTCAAAATGAAGCACTAGGAGCTAAGCTAGTTTGGAGAATTTACTCTAAACCTAACACCAAATGGTTCCAAATTATGAAACATAAATATTTGGACTCTCTAGATAGAGAAATAATTTTTACTGAAAAAGGTCTCCCTCCTGGTTTGAAAATATGGAATTTTATTTCTTCTTGTAGATCTGTACTCCTTCCACATCTTTCCTGGTTAAATAATAATGATGAAAAAGATTTATTTTGGGAGGATACTTGGAATGGTTACAAACCTCTTAGGCTACTTGGAAATTGGGGTCAAATTGAATCAGATCTCAAATCCCTCTAGGGCAAAAAAGTGAAAGACTATTTATCTTTTGATCTAGGTGACCCTTACCAAGACACAAAATGGAAAGACTTTAGTTTTCTTTAGGCTCCGACACATTTGAAAGACTCTCTCATG
>VDFB02105785.1:516192060-516250742 GCA_007258455.2 Sequoia sempervirens
GATGCCACCCATGAGAAAGATAAGTCATCTAATTTACCTAATACCAAGAGTAAGTTTTCCTAACAAATAATCCCATATAATGTCTCAAACCAATATTGAAGAGTTGAACAAGCAAGTTCAAGAATTGTTACGGAAAGGCTTGATTTGAGAGAGCCTAATCCCATGTGTAGTGCCTACTATTTTGGAACCAAAGAAAGGAGGAGAATGGAGGATGTGCATGGATTCAAGGGATATCAAAAAAATCACCATCAAATATAGATTTCCATTACCTAGAATGGATGATATCATGGGCTATTTGAGTGGAGAAATATACTTCACAAAGATTGACTTGAAGAGTGGTTATCATTAAATACGAATCCGATAAGGTAATGAGTGGAATTTTTTTTTCAAGACCAAGGAAGGTTTGTATGAATGGTTGGTCATGCCTTTTGGACTAACCAATGCTCCTAATACATTTATGAGGTTGATGAATGAAGTACTGAAAGAGTTTTTGGGCAGATTTGTTATTGTTTGTCTAGATGATATATTGATATTTAGTAAGACTCTAGAGGAGTATTTGATGCATATCAGATTTGTTTTTGAAAATTTGAAGGAAGAAAAGTTTCTCATTAACTTGAAAAAGTGTAGCTTTATGTAAAGGGAATTGGTATATTTAGATTTTGTTGTTTTAGGAGAAAGTCTCAAGATGGACCTAGAAAAGGTGAAAGCTATTTTAGAATGGATTACACCTAGAAGTGATACCGAGATGAGATCATTTCATGGTTTAGAATGATTTTATAGAAATTTTATTAGAGGTTTTAGTAGTATTTGTGCACAACTAACTGAGACTATGAGAAGAGATAAAAGGGATTTTAGATGGACTATAGGAGTAGCAAGAAGCTTTGATTTGTTAAGGAAAAAGTGATTGAGCAACCTATTTTAGCACTCCTAGATTTCAACAAGGTATTCCAAGTTGATTGTGATGCAAGTGGTAATGCTATTGGAGCTATCCTATCTCAAGAAGGTAAACCCATTGCTTATTTTGGTGAAAATTTAAATGATGCAAAAAGAAAATATTTAGTGTATGATCAAGAATTTTATGCTATTGTGCAAGCATTGAAAAAGTGGAGACAATATCTTTTTACTAAGGAATTTGTTTTATTTACTCATCATCAAACACTTTAGTATTTGAGTAGTCAAGGGAAGTTAAATAAAAGGTATATGAAATGGGTAGAGTTATTGCAAAGATATAATTTTTTTTTGAAACATAGGAGTGGGAAGTTTAACAGGGTTGTAGATGTTTTGAGTAGAAGATAGGGTTTGTTGATTGAAATGCAGGTTGAGGTTGTTGGATTCATTGAGTTGAAGGAGTTGTATGAAGAGGATCTAGATTTTGGAGAGGCTTGGAAGGCTTTAAAGAGCCTATTGCTGGTGATAGAACCAAGTGATTGGATTATTTAATCCAAGATGGTATGTTGTTCAAAGTTAACAAGTTGTGTATTCCTAGAAGTCCAATGAGAGTAAATTTGATTAAGGAAAAACATAGTGGAGGACTTGCAGGGAATTTCAGTTTTGATAAAAAAATATCACTTATTGGAGAGAAATATTATTGGCCTCAATTGTAGCAAGATATCAGAAAAATTGTGCAAGGTTGTAGGGTTTTTCAAGTAGCAAAAGGAACTAGTTAGAACACGGGTTTATACTAGCCACTACCAATACCTAATAGGCCATGTGAAGAGATTGGTATGGATTTTGTTTTGGGTTTTCCAAGGACCCAAAGGGGACATTATTCAATATTTTTTGTAGTGGATATATTTTCCAAGATGGATCATTTTATTCCATGCAAGAAAACTAATGATGCTGTGAATGCTATAAAATTGTTTTTCAGGGAAATAGTGAGATTTCCTGGTGTTCTGAAGAGCATTGTTTCAGATAGAGATACAAAGTTTTTGGGGTACTTTTGGATGACCTTATGGAAGAAGGTGAAGATTTATTTGAAGTTTTGTTAAGCCTACCATCCAAAAAAATATGGAAAAACAAAGGCGGTGGATAAAAGCTTGGGAAATTTGTTGAGATGCTTAGTTGGAGATAAGCCAAAAGGGTGGGATTTGATTCTACCTCAAGAAAAATTTGCATATAACAACTCAATGAATAGAAGTATTGGTAATTATACATTCTAATTTTTTTATGGAAGCATCCTAAGAGTTTTTTTTATTCTAAAAATGATTGATAATGTTGACAGGAAGAGTGCAGAAGTAGAGCATTTTGTTGAACACATTAAAAGCATACATGGGGAGGTACGAAATCACATCAACAAAATGAAATTTCAGTACAATTCCAAGGATGATTTGAAGAGGATACATAAGGAGTTTCAGGTTGGTGATGAGGTAATGGTACACTTGAGAAAATAAATATTTCCAGTTGGTATCTATAACAAGCTAAAAATGAAGAAATTTGGGCCTTATAAAATTGTGAGTAGGCATGATTTAGGTAATGCATATGAAGTAGAGTTGCCTAGTGGACTTAATATTTCACCTATATTTAATATTTTTGATCTAATTTTTTTTCATGAAGCTGAAAGTGATGAAGGTATGATAGGTGAAACAATTCATATACTAGCACCTACTTCAAAAGAGGGGAAAATAGAGACAATTTTGGACAATAGGGTGAGTAGGAGTACAAGGCACAAACCATAGTTTGAGTAATTGGTCAAGTGGTTTGGAAGGCCTATTGAGGACTCATATTGGTTTTCAAAAGCTAAATTTAAGCATCTTGGTTATCCTCTTGAGAAGTGACAAGGTCACTTTTCTTCTACCTTGGGTGTTTGATGCAGGAGCATCCATGGTGTACTGACAATCTTGTGTCACTAAAATTATTTATTTTACTTTCTTTGATTTCAATAAGGTCTTATGTGATAGAAAATAATAATTTTCATTTGAAACATTATAAATTTCCTTTGTACAAAAATTTAATGTAACTTTTGATGGGAAAATACCCTCGGGTAACTTGGTAAATGTAATTTGTAAAAGGTTAGTTCTTTGGGAATCCCACTTTTGGAGGAGGTCAAAAGGGGTCATATTTGCATGTACATGTGTTTTTTCATAAAGTGGTCTACCAAAGGAATCTTGCATGTATTTACATGCAACAACTATTATGGTAGGCTGTAAGGAATCTGTAAGAGGTGTAAGTTGTCATAGCATCTCAAATTTGGTTCGTCAAGAGTCTAGGTGCCCAAGAGAGGTTAGCATTCATTGTGCCACATGTCTTATGGAATATTTTTAAACTTCCAAGGTTGGGCGTACCTTTCTGAAGGTGGTTTCAAGAGATTGTTTTGTGAAACCATGGTTTGTTTCCTCTTTGGCTTATTCTCTATTTATTGATGCCTTATCATTTGGAGAGGGGGGATTGTAGAAGTGAAGTTTGCATACCTAGATGTTGCCAAAATTGCACCAGATTGTTGAAGACAATTTTTTTGTAGGTGTTGCATGTAGGATTGAAGAGGATCCCATGAGATTCAATATTTTGTAATCTTTTGCATGTTTGAAGATAATAAAAGTTGCATATTTTCTCTTCCTATTTCTATTCTTGTTATGTATTTGTAGCCTTCATATGTTATGTTTTGTGAAGTTTTGTAATCAGAATTGAAAGGGAGTCTCCTTTTTCATCAATGTTATAATATGCTAATAAAGCTTTTGAGTGCATGTGGGGATACCAAATCAAAATGAAAGAAATTTATAAAATGATCATTGATATTTAATTTAAAAAATATATTTATGTTTAACAAATCAACTATTCATATGAATTTGAAGTTCCTCATGATTCTTGGAATAAAATATTTCTCAACACATTGTGTATGTATTTGCCAAAATGTTTGAAATAAATATGGAATTGTACTAAGACAAGTTTTACAAATTTGTCTTGTAGAATTCAAGAGAAAATAAGAAAATTGATAAAATTTTGAAATATTAACTTAAATATTTTTATAAGAATCAAGGTATATGTGATAAGATTTCTAAATCTACAAATACTTTTAGAGAAATCATCCAATTTGCATGGTGTTATAGTGAACTTTTTAAAAGGTTTTTTTGTCCTTGATTATGATCTAAAATAAATTTTAAAATGCAAAATGTAGAGTCATGAATTCAATTTGGTATTTTTTTTTCAATTCGTATATTTAATACATTCAAGTAAATTATTTTATTGCATGGGTGAATTAAAATTGAATAAAAAATGAATTTGATTAGATATGTTTAATGTTGATTAGAATAATTTTCTTTGCATTTTTCATTGTTACACCCTTAATTGTTTGTAACTCTTATATCTTCTTTATGTGTCATTCAATTTCCAAGTGGTTGGTATATGATACAAGCCAATCTTGGATAGGATTAGCCATGCATTAAGGTTAGAATGAAGTCACATTGATTTGATAATAATACTGTGTCAATATTGAACTATTGCATGAGGAGTTTACCCCCTTGAAGCACCATTTTGTTACAGATCTTCTAAATTATCTACTGATATGCTAGCATTGCTTTTAATTTTGAATTGTTTTTCTCTTATAATTTTTGTATTTCTATCATTGCTATAAGAATTAATTATTTTTCTATTGTTATTAGGTCCTACTTCTAAATTTTAGGTTAGCCTTCTCCTGCATTTACAATGTATGTTTAATCACTACAAGAAAGATTGCTGAACTTAGGGCTCAAAATGTTATGAAAAAATTATGATAATGCAACTCTTCTCTCTTGAAAGCTATTTTTTATTGGCTACAAATTAAAGTTATGAAATAATTAATATTATTGGTTTTGAGTGGCTTGTAAAGCATACTCCCACAATTATGGAAATGCATACATATTGGTCATAAATATGACTATTAGCAGTGTTATTTACCTATCCTAAAAGATGCAATTTAACAAAATGCAAAAGAAGAAAATAACACTTCAACACCTCAAGATTGGGCTACATTAAACTCAAACAAAATAAATATGAAAAACATATTTATACCTTGTATGAGTTGCTCCTTGGTTGGCCCTTTTATAGTTGATAAATGTGTGCTTCTAGATGGTAAATGGACTAAAAATGGATGCAAAATGATCTAGGTGAGATGATGAATGCAATGAGCTATTTGGGTATTTTCATGGATGAAGGAAAATGAAAGTGATGAGAGCTTGAAACATGCAACAATGGAGGATACAAACTTGCTTGCAAAATGATTGAGTGTTCTTGAATGCTTGAGCTTGAATGTGATGAATGAATCAATTGAGAAAAAAATATTTCATTTTAAGGGAATAATCTTTAGAGAAAAAGATGGTCAAGATTTTTCCAAAATGGGAAAGATGAAGTGTTGTGGTGAGTTAAGGACTCACAATCCCTCACTTTTTTCCATATGGAGGATGAAGTGTCACAAGGACAGGTGAGTTGGAAAAAGGACATGTGATGTGGATGTACTTGCAAGTACCTTGGGATGGGGAGAAAATTTCCTAAAAAAGGAACTTCTTGTCCCTATGTGGGAAGGATGTTGACATGTGAGGAATTTTAGAATTTCTCACACGTCATCATGGGGAAGAGAGAAGTTGTTGGAGGAATAAATGTGAATTTTAAATTCACATGATTGGAAGGGAAAAGTGGTTGAGAGAATAAATGTGAATTTTAAATTCACATGATGAGAAGAACCTTGTGGATAAGACAAGTTCTTTATAAAATAAGCTAAAAAGCACCTTGTGGATAATACAAGGCCCTTATAAAGGAAGCAATTGATGTGACAAGTGAGAGAATTTAGAATTTCTCAACAACTTGCACAGGGAAGATAAATGTATTGAATGAATAAATATGAATTTTAAATTCACATGGGGAAGAGCTCAAGGCTTTAAACGGAAAACACTTGTGAAAGGTTGACTTGGAGTACATGCCAAAGATGGCATGTGATTATATTAAGGTTGTGCAAACAAGTGATTAAGAAGATTAATGAGGGATTAGAGGCAAGTGGACAAATATTAAAGATGTGACATTAATCATGATTAAAGGTGTGCACATCCTAATCATGGATTAATTAGACTACTCTAGATTAGAAGAAAGTTATGGAGGATGTGACAAGGAGAGAGAAAGAGAGAAATTTAAAATGGATTTAAATTCCAAAAAGGAAAAATGACAAAATTAAATAAATTGATGTATTTATTTAATTTAGAGAAAGGATGAAATGTAAAGTATTTAATTATAAAATTAAATACTTTAGGAACTTTAGGGAAAGGGGAAATATTAATTAAATAAGTTTTATAATTGATATTGATGAAATAAATAGATAAAAGAGGTGGATTTGACCATATGGGAATGGGCAAATTTGGATGTATACAATGACTAAGAAAAAAAACCAAATCACCCCAATGATTGTATTGCAAAATGAAACTCTAAAAAATATGCCCAATATACTAAGAAAAATCATAATGTAGGGTTTCTTTAATGTAAGATAAATCATAAGTTATAACCAAAAAATGAAGAAAGTGAAGTAGTTGGCATGTAAATATTCTTATTATTTAAATACATATGCAATAAAAAATTGGTTTGGTGTATACATATTACTTTTTGACAATTGAAGATGGAGATCTTGTAGAAAAGTAGATTAGGTTATTCAAACTAAAAAGGATGAAAAATGAAATAAAAATGTCTTAAGATGCTTACTGTAATTAGAGTAAATAACTTATATTTGTCATGCTTTATACTTTAATGTAGTTCTAAAGGAAAACAAGGGAATGACTTCTATAAATAAAACTTGCAACATCCTCAAAACTTTATATGAAGCTTTTCAACAAGTACAATTAATGCACTTATACTCATGAAGTGTTGAATGTACAAGACAATTGAGAGGGGGGGTGAATTAGTTGTACATTAAAAAATAAAAACCTCATCAACATTAAAATCAATATAAACTTTAATAACCTTTGATTTTTTAGAATGATTTAGCATGGAATCAAATAACAAAAACTAAAACACATCAACACCATACACAATAGAACACCAGATTTACGTGGGAAACCCAAGAAGGGAAAAACCATGATGAGGATTAGCTCACAATAAAAAGTAATTACAACACTGAATATAATAGGATTGATTTTGGAGGGCTCATTTCCCTAAAGTAAGAAGGGATCACTGCCAGATTACAAAAAATAAGAAAGAAGAATGTTACCATGATAAATCCATCTCAATGCAATAGAAAAGTCCACCACAACATCACCAACACATTCATATTATTTCTAAATATTGTAGACACCTTCTCCTCACTACTTCCAATAGTATAACTCATTAAATATCACACTGCACTTCACAAATTTTCACTTCACACCTCTAAAATTCGCATTATACACACTACTCACACATCCTCCATTTACACCACTTATTTATACCTTCTTCAACCTTGAAAAAATTCTCCAAGGTTATCTTTGCACCTCAACCATGCAAAATATCAGCACTATAACATTCCCACGGTGGAAAGGAATGAAGGAAGACCACATCACACCTTAACTCATACCTAAATCCACTCATACATGCAACACTACGCTTCCACAATCACCGAAGAAAATCCTTAATTAGTGTTAACACCCAAGGTCAAACGAACTTGTGTAAACACCATTAAGTAATTAAGTACATGCTTCCTTTGATCTAAGGAAAACTTGTGAACCACACACAACACTTGAACACAATTTGAAATATTTCACAAACACCATGAAATCCAACAAATTCCTTCAGAACAACTTTAACTTGAAGAACAAACTCATCCTATACACCCAGATAATCTTCCACATATTGTAACTCAAGAAATAAACTTGTAGAGCACCAAACCATGAATAAATTCAATCTAAGGTAGATATGAACCTTATTTTTACACTTCCAAAACTGTAATACTAGAAGAAAAATTGTGGAGCAAAACCATTATCCTAGACAACACTGCAATACATAGTTTACATATTGGTGAACACAAATTTTTTTGCACAATGATCTAGACCAAGAAACTTTGGATATAACACCTATGGACACCTCTGAATAATATATCTAGACTACTCAAGTATATCTTCAACACAAGAAATACAAAGTAAAACCAGAAAACCACTTTGTATGTTAGGACACCTCTACAACACATTGTTTCCTCTTTTATTCAAATTTTCTCAAAATCACTTGGAAACGAAGAACCAAAAACACATTCTCATCATCTAGACCACCTCCTAATTACAACCAAACCAACAAAAACATAAAAACTCAACCATATAGATGACTATCAAAGAAACACTATAGGTTGACACTAGTAATAATTACTAAGGAAAACATAATGAAACTAATCAAAGCAACACCACAACTTCTCAACCATCAATAGACTTCCAAAAATCACCAACAAAACTAGTCAATGTTAATGAAAACAAAAACATAATCTCATTGAAATCAATGACAACACCAACTCCTCATACTTGCAACAATCTTCCTCTTTGTTATTGATGACAACACATGATGTAAGAAACCACCAACAAAAAACATAGCATCTCTGATCATGAACATACTACTTCTTACAAATTCTTTTTTTCTCCCCCTAACATCATACTCTTCTTGTTCACTTCACTCTATCTCCCTTTCTCAACTAACTCTTTCCTTTTTCACATTATCCTATCTCCCAATTTGACATCAATGGAAAAAGGCAACACATTTTCATTTGTTTCCCCCTTTGACATCAATCATACTTGTACTTTCTCACCACTACTCTGCAACCTTTTTTCCTTTATATTGCTTTGCATACCCCCTTTAGGAGCACACAAAAAACTATATCGACTAGTAACCACTACACATATCCTTTAACACAACTATCAAAGGACAACACCAACCTGTAATAACACTTACTCCCCTTGAGTGCAACAACATCACCACTACCTACTCCCCTTGAGAGGTAGCCACCAACATTAGTCCAAAACAAAGAATGAATCTTGAGATTCAATGGAATAATGCATATCCTTATGCATCTAGTTCAAATAAGGAGAGGTAATAATGCCTAACTTCTCTTGGAGATACTAACAAGTATCATTAGGAAGAGCCTTCATAAATATATCAACTTGATCCTTTGTAGGCACATACTCTAGCTTCACTTCATTCTTTTCAACCTTCTCTCTCAAAAAGTGATATCAGATTGAGATATATTTTTTCCTTGAATACATTTCCAAATTCTTTGAAATGTTAATAGCATTTGCATTGTCATAAAAGATAGAAATTGGTTCATCATATACCACTTTGATATCCTTCAAGGTTTTCATCATCCACAACATCTATGTGCAACAAGATGTTGATGCAATATATTCTACCTTTGTAGTAGATAAAGACACTAAATATTGCTTCTTGCTTAGCCAAGACACCAATTTGCATCCAAGAAAGAATGCACCACCACATGTACTTTTTCTATCATCTAAACAACCTTCCCAATATGCATCTATATAAGCACATAGAGAAAAATCATTATCCTTTGGATACCATAAGCCATGTTATAAAGTGCCTTTCAAATATCTAAATATCCTCTTCAATACTACAATATGTGACTCTTTGGGATCTTCTTGAAATCTAACCACAAGAAAAATTGCATGCATGTCATCTGGTCTAGTAGCAGTTAGATATAGAAACTTCCTCCAATAATTGATCTATACTTGCTTTTATCAACCTTAGGAGATTCAATATTCTTACTCAACTTGCAACTAGTAACCATAGGGGTACATACTGCTTTAGAATCTTCCATTCCAAATTTCTTCAACATTTCCTTGACATATTTTGATTGTGAAATAAATATACCTTTTTTTGTATGATTGATTTGTAGTCCAATGAAGAAATTCATCTCCTCAAACATAGAAATATAAACTCTTTCTGCATCTCTTCTGCAAATCTCTTACACATATCTTCATTTCCCCCAAAAATTATATCATCAACATACACAACCACAATCAAGATTTGATCTTTTTCAACTTTGAAATAAATATTACTATTTACAGTACCTTTATTGAATCCTTGTTGTATCAAGTACCTATCCAACATTGCATACCAAGCTCTAGGAGTTTCCTTCAATCCATATAATGCTTTCTTAATCTATAGAACATATTTGGTTTGTATGATAACTAAAATCCTTCTGGTTGTTCAATGTATACCTCTTCTTCCAACTCACCATTCAAGAAAGAAGACTTCACATATATTTGATAAACTTTGAAATCTTTATGTGCTACAAAATCCAAAAACATTTTGTCAGCTTCCATTCTTTCCACTAGAGAAAATGTCTCTTCAAAATATATTCCTTCCACTTGTGATTAACCTTTACACACAAGACTTTCCTTATTTATCACTACTTCTCCATTCTCATTCAGTTTTTTCTAGAATACCTATTTAGTTCCAATTACTTTCTTGTTTGTTGGTCTTAGGAAAAGTTCCCAAGTTTGATTCTTCTTAATCTGCATTAATTATTCCTTCATAGCCTTGATAAAATACTCATCCTTGCATGCTTCAATCACTATTTTAGGTTCAACTTTAGAAAGTAAACATAGATTTACCTGTTCTTTTGTCATTGCAACTTTTCTTGTCAAAACACCTTTACTTTTTTCACCAATTATATGATATTTAGAATGATTCTTTTGCACATACTTAGGAGTCTTAGGGATCCTTTCTGAAGCTTCTTCTTATTCTTCTTCAATCTAAAATTTTTTCTCCTTATCTTCATCTCTATCATTTTCTTTGCAAGATGACTCATATGATTCATATCCATCTATCACAACTGAGTTCTTTTGTAAGTCTTCATCCACTTTGACACTTGCACTCTCAACAATCTTTTTCAGCCTCTTGTTGTAGCACTGATAAGCTTTTCTTCTTGTAGAATATCCAAGAAAGATACCTTCATCAGACCTTGTATCAAACTTTCCTAAGTTCTCTTCATCTATTTTGATATAACATTAAATTCCAAACACTCTAAAATATTTTATAGTAGGAATACTTCCATACCACAACTCATATTAGGGAGTCTTTGCAATGTTTTCTCTTGCTCACACTCTATTAAGTATGTAGAAAAAATATGAATTACTTCTCTTCATTAGAATTCCAATAGGTTTTCTTTTTTCATCATTGTTCTTGCAACTTCTTGAACAATTCTATTCTTTCTTTCAACCACTCCATTCCGTTGAGGAGTCGTAGGGGAAGATAAATACCTCTTTATTCCATGATTGTAACAAAAAATATTAAACTCATTGGAGGTGAACTCTCCACCTCTTCTAGAGCTGAAACATTTAATTCATATCCATTTCATTCTCAACCAAAAATTTGAATGCTTTAAACTTATCTAGAGCTTTTGATTTTTCTTTGAGAAAAGTAACCCATGTCATTCTAGAGTAATCATCAATTAATAGCATGAAATGCCTATCATATTGAAAGCTTCTTACTTTAGTAGGGCCACAAAGATCTATATGCACCAATTCCAATAGTCTATAGTAGATTGTTATTTGATTTTGAAACTTCTTTGTTGCTTCCCAATCTGACATTACTTACAAAAAACATTGATGGGATTTGTAATATTTGGAAATTATCTCACATCTTGAACTAAACTAATCCTCACTAGGTTATCAAAATTTATGTGACACATCCTTCTATGACATAGCCAAATTTCATTAATCTGAGTCATAAAACAATGACCATCAACACCTTTAAGTTGATAAGAATTTCCATCCATCCTTCTAACAACAATCACAATTTTAAAGCTTTTTATGATCTCACACCCATCATCCTAAAAAATAATATTATAGCCTTTGCTACACATTTTTTCAACACTCAAGAGGTTATTCCTTAAAATTTAATATAAATGACATTATTTGTATTATGATTTCCATAAAAAATGATAGAAGTTTTCCACATATCTTAGCAGATGTATCATCACCAAACTTAACTATACCTCCATATTTCTAAAGTTTAACAAACTTAATTTTATCACTGGTCATATGATTTAAGCATTCACTATCAATGATCCATTAGTTCTTCTCCTCTCTTGGATGAAAAATAGTCACCATAGTTCAACACTATGACCTACTTATGGAGCACTTCCCTTCATACATCTCTTAGAGTTAGAAAAATTAGATTCAACATTTATAGCCACAAAAAAAATTCATTATCCTCATCATCCCCATAATTAGATTCACATATGATATACTAGCATCTTCTCTAACATAATAATTTTTCTTAATTATTTTACCTTTTTTCTCCTTATTCTTGTCATTCAAAGCTTTGTTTGGACATCTTGAAGCATAATGACCTATTTTTCCATAGCTGAAACATTTGAAAGGTAACTTATGTCTATATTTTTTAGTACCCTTTTTAATTCTCCTTACAAAATTTACTTCCACATCATCAAGATCCTCCCAATCTGATTCCTCGGTCTTCTCTAATTTACCAACCTTAAAAGCAGTCTCAAATTTTGCATTAATTAGACCAAATTCTCTCATTTCAAAAGCAGATAAAATACCATACAACCAATCTCTAGTATATTTACTTAAATCATAAGCTTCCTCAATAGAAGAAACTTTATGACTATAAGCTTTAGGAAGAGTTCTTAGTACCTTATTTACCACTTCTTCTTCAAGCTTTCCACCAAGACCTTTATGGAATTGAAAATCTCACCCACCTTATGCATGTAGCTTGTAATTTTTTCATCTTCTAACATCCACATGATCTCAAATATGTGTTGGAATATGGCTTCTAGTGTTGTCATTGATGGCAACTGAAGTCATTATTTTGGTATGCAAATCAAAATTTGCTCATACTAGTAGGAAAAGTAGAGAATAGAGTATTACTGATAGAAAGCATGAAGAACATGGTATCCGGGTAGTTTGTTGATCTGTATACTTCACCGAATCATCATTTTGTGTGGTGGAAGCCTAGGATAGTTTGTTAAGAATATATGTTACCTTATTGGTAAGTTTTGTGATGTTGCATCAATCAGTGTATGATCTTGGAGATCTGGCAAGATGTTTTTCTATTTATTTGCTCATTGTGGCTGACTTAGTGAATATAGCATGTCATGAATGTATAAGGAGTTATTATTTAAATGTTTCTATATTAGAGCATTTTTCTTTGGGTCATAGGTATAGTCTAGCTAACTTGTGTGGGTGAGCATCAAATATTTCTCATGATTTGAGCCAACATGTGAATAATATTTTGTATTTTATTTGAAGTCGACATATAGCAATTTAATTATTGCTAGTGGATATATATGTGAGTTCGAGTAATTCATTTTGATATATGTGTGTGTGTGTGCGTGTGTGTATAGACAAGAGAAGATGCATGTGCAAATATTAGATCAGTTGAGTGAATTTTGCTTGAGAAAAAGAGGATTGTTGTGAATTAAGGTAGAGCAGAGCAGAGCAGAGCAGAGCTAAGTGCAAAGTTAGACACGAGGTCCAGAATTTGTTACATGAGCTTCACCAGAACTAAAAATAGGAATTTTTAGATGCTATCTTCTCAGTTTAACATTTTTTTGTAATCCAAACATTTTGTAAGGCAATGAGCCTTCCTTATTTTGAGCAGTGAGGTTTAGGCAGTGTTCCTGAATGCATGCACATTCTCCTTTTCTTCATACTTTTAACAGAGTATATAAATTGTGGATTAATCTCCACCATGGTTTTTCCCCTAACAAGGTTTCCATGTAAAATCTTGGTGTAATGGTGTTCTTATTGTTTCTTTAATGTGCTTGCATCTTTACTTTTGTTTAAATGTTGTAGATGGTTTACAATCTGAATTGAAGTTTAAATATTGTTGAACACTAATTCATCCCCCCTCTCAGTGTTCCTTGAGTCCAACAATTGGTATCAGAGCAAGGTTCCTCTACAAAAGTTTAACAACTTGAGGTGGATCTTGGAATACAATGGACTCTGGTGGTCTTCAACAGTAGCTTATGGTGGCACTAGATGATCTTGATCAGTCTAAAGGAGAAGTCATGGAATTAAAAGAAAATCTTCAAGATGCTAAAAAAATAATTCAATCATTAAAGGAAAAAATCAACGAGTCAAGAGAAAAGAGGAAGGAACTATGTGATCAGCTAAATTAGAAAGAAAATAAAATCTTAGAAGATGTCCACCTAAATCAGAGCCTAAAAGAAATAATTGAAGAATGTAAAAAACTTGCTAGGAATAATGCTACTCTAAAGCTTGAGATGGAATCTGTGGTGATGAAGCTAACTAAAGAGATCAAAGAAAGGAAGAAGAATGAGGAGAATCTGGTTCAGTCATTAAAATAAAAATCTAAGGAATGCAATAGAGTAAATATTGGATTCATTCAATTGGAGATTGAACTTCAACAATCTAGAAATAATGAACAAGAGCTTGAAAGACATATAGTTATTCTCAAAGATGAACTCACTACTAAAAATGAGTACAAGGAGAAGTTTAGGATCAGTTCTGCTAAGCTTGATGCGCTGACTAAAGGATAGAAGGATGCAAATGATAAGTGAGGTCTTGGCTATGAGAAAGATGAAAGCTCTGGATTTGAACATAAGGATTCCAGATAGAAAATTTAGATGAACAAAGGAAAAAGATATCTGGTAAGACAACCCACT
Source organism: Sequoia sempervirens (assembly GCA_007258455.2). Classification (NCBI taxonomy): domain Eukaryota; kingdom Viridiplantae; phylum Streptophyta; class Pinopsida; order Cupressales; family Cupressaceae; genus Sequoia; species Sequoia sempervirens. Next base: position 516,206,636 of record VDFB02105785.1, read on the forward strand.
GCTCAAAAGTTTAATGGTTACTAATTTTCTTGTAATAAATTTGGTGATATGACTTCTTAGTGTAGAAGTAAAATAAATTCAAGCAATCCATCATTTCCTAGACAATGTTTTATTTCTAATAAGTTTGGTCATAAGTCAATTGAATGCAGAAGTATGTTTGTCAGTGTAAGGAATGCCAAATGATACACCTATGGAAGATTTGGGCATGTTACTAATCAATGCAGATCAAGAGGAAATCAATGGAATGAATGGTCAAGACAAAGAAATCTGGTGTGCTACAACTGTAATAGATTTGGTCACATTGCAATATTCTGCAAGAACAAAAACATGGATAGAAGAGGTCTGGTATACAAAGGAAGAATTTCATAGAAATATGATAAAGGAAAAGGGAAAGTGACTATGGAAGAAATAAGAGATTAGATGAAGAAAACATGGATAAAGAAGAGTGAATCTAATGAAGGAAATAAGCCCATACTGGAAGCAACCTTCAGTAATTCATTTGGAAATTGATCTCAGGCCATTGGCCTAGGGGGAGTTTTTCAAGAAAAATATTTTATCCCCTTGTCAGTAGTTGGCACCAGAATGTAGGAAATTTTTAGTAGTTGTGCTATTAGTCTACAAATATGTCTATGATCACTTATGCAGAAAACCGAGATCTAGAAGGTCCATAGATGAATTCTTCTCTTGTTGTCTGAGAAAACATAATTATTGGAGCTCCTAGCAAAAAATATTTAATGCAAAAAAAAGGGTTAGGTGCGTAAGTTATAAAAGGGTATTTGGAACTCTCATTTTTCATCTTATATTGAAGAAGGACAAAAGGAGAGCCTTTGTAGTAGAATTTTGAAGGAGTAAAGTAAATTTGGTAGAAAATTCATCAAGTATTTTAGTTGCTTGTAGAATTTTGAATTTTGTGCTTGCTAGAAAAACTTGTTTGGTACAAAAAGAAAAATGAAGAAAATCAAAGGAATTGTGAATCTGGATGAATATAGCAGTAGAAAGATCAGGGATGTGAGAATATGTTGTTGGCCAATGAAATGAAGTGGCTTGAAGGTGTGAAACATAAAAGTTTGGACATTTGGAATAAGTTTCTTTATTTTGACAACGTGAAAGTTGTTAGGTTTATTTTGAATAAATTGAATGAGGATATTCTTATTTTGGATAAACCCTATCTCATTACAAAAGAAGTGATTAGGAATTTAACTAAATTATTCAATGTTGGGGATATTCTAAAAAAGAAGTTGATTCAAAACAAGGAAGTTGATCCCCTAACCCGAGTGACAGGAGATCAAAGGGCTCTAGTAATTTCGACAATCAAAGATCTGATAACAAGATACATTGCACATGGAATTTCATACAAAATTTTCTTCAAAAATAGGGAAGGCACAACCTTGGTAGGCACAATTTATATATCTCAAAAAGTGATAATGGAGGATCAAGAATTTGACCTGTATAGTTTGCTAAAATATCAATTGATGGAAAATGTGCAATTGACAAAGGATGTAGATTACCCCTTCAGGTTTGGTACCTTGTTCATATGTATCATAATGTATTTTCTGAATTGCTTTCCTCAATGATAATGTGGTATGGAAGGAAAATGAACTAGTTTGTAAGAAATTTTTTGAACATTCTAATAATCTAGACAATTGTGAGAAAGTTTATGCAAATTTCTTTAGAGAATTGCTAGGAAAGTTTGGAGTAGTTAACATTTCCATTCTAGTAAAAGCACTTGAAGTTGGATCATCTTCCAATAAAATAGAAAGGAAGCAAAAAATGGCACTAGAATTTGCTAATGACACTCCTCTAGCACACAAGTCTTCAAAATTTGAAGGAAAAGGTAAAGAACAGATAATTGTGGATATACCAGATGAAGATTCTGATGAGTACACTCCAAGGGATGAACCAAAATTAGTTGAACTAGATGTAGAAATGGAATAAGGAAGCGAATGATATGGTGCTTTATTCAAAACAAAGATATTGCAGATTGTTTAGGAGAAGGATGGGATGCAGAAGATTGCTGATATATGGTTAGACAGACCCTCATATGAGCAAGACCTGATTGAGAGCACTCTAGGTAGTTACTTTGTGCATAAAAACATTGGATTGGAAAGTTTACAGAATGTTCTTCCTAAAGAGTAGATTGAATTTATCAGGGAAACTATGGCCTCTGAGTCTCAGGATAGGAAAGAGGAAGAAATAATTCTACATTTGAAGTAGTTCACACTATTCCTTACCAAATTAAAAAGGAAAATGAATGTGTTGAGGCAATGTATAAACTCAGAAAATAACATCTACAATTATTGTCTTCATTGGCATCATGTAGTTGGGAAATACAAGGAAAAGATAGAGTAGATTGAAAGTGAGTTGAACAAAATTGGTCAATATTATAACATGTTTCAGGACCAAGAAGGTACAATAAAGAAAAGGATTCATGAGTTATAGACTGAGCATGCAAAATTTCACTTTTCTAGAAACACCCTTGTGGACACTTTCTAGAAAGTGAAGGATTTAACTAAATGTAGATTGGAGCAGCTAATTGAGGTTCTGAGGAAAGGATAAAAGTTAGAAGAAGCAATTACAATTCTAGAATCCCTCATCTAGATCATCAATCAGACATTAGAAAACAACAACCTAATCTTAATCATTGGGATTCTAGTAGATGCTGGGAAGAAATTTCTTCCAGAAATGAAAGATAAGTACAAAATGATTTTATGACTTGTGCAACAATTGTAGTTCTTCAAATTTTGATCCTATTTCTAATTAGCAAAGGGGGAGAGAGAAAGTAGTGAAATTTTTTCATTGATGTCAAAGGGGGAGAGAGTGCTATGAAAAATGCCTTGCCAGTCCAAGGGGGAGTAGTATTTTGAAATTTTGAATTTTGGTAGCATAATCTCTTGGTTTCGACACTTAGTCATTTTTCACTAAGTGTTGCCATCAATGCTAAAGGGGGAGATTGTTGACATATGGCTTCTAGTGTTGTCATTGATGGAAACTAAAGTCATTTCGGTCTACATATCATAATTTTCTCATACCAACAAGCAAAGAAGAGAACAAAGTATTACCGATAGAAAAGATGAAGAACAGGGTATCTGGGTAGTTTGTCAATTTGTATGTTTCACTGGATCATCATTTTGTGTTGTGGATCCATAGGATAGTTTGTTATAGATATATGTTACCTTATTGGTAAGTTTCATGATGTTTCATCAATTGGTGTATGAGCTTGGAGATCCGGCAGGATGTTTTTCTATTTATTTTCTCATTATGGCCAACTCAGTGAATATAATGTGTCGTGAATGTATAAGGAGTAATTATTTAAATGTTTCTATGTTAGAGAATTTTGTTTTGGGTCGTAGCTATAGTCTAGCCAACTTGTGTGGGTGTGCATAAAAGATTGCTCATGATTTGAGCCGACAAGTGAAGAATATTTTGTATTTTATTTGAAGCTGACATATAGCCATTGAATTCTTGCTAGCGGATATCTATGCGAGTTTGAGTAATTTATTTTTATATATGTTTGTGTGCGGGAGTGTGTGTGCGAATATAAAAAGATCAATTGAGTGAATTTTTCTTGAGCATAAAAGGATTGTTGTGAATTAAGGTAGAGTAGAACAGAGCTAAGTGTAGAGTCAGACAAGAGGTCCATAATTTGGTACATGAGCTTCACCGGAACTAAAACTAGGCATTTTTAGATGCTATCTTCTCAATTCAATTTTTTTTTTGTAATCCAAACATTTTGTAAGACAATGATCCTTCCTTATTTTGAGCAGTGAGCTTTAGGAAATGTGCCTGAATGCATGTGCATTCTCTTTTTCTTCATACTTTTAACAGAGTATATAAATTGTGGATTAATCTCCACCATGTTTTTTCCCCTAATAGGGTTTCCATGTAAAATTTTGGTGTTATGGTCTTCTGATTATTTCTTTAATGTTCTTGCATTTTTACTTTTGTTTAAATGTTGTAGATGGTTTACAATCTGAATTGAAGTTTAAATATTGTTGAACACTGATTCACCCCCCCTCTTAGTGTTCCTTGAGTCCAACAATATTATCTTTAGATTATGCATCTTAGCTTTCTTGACCTTATCATCTCCTTCATAAATGGTTTTGAACTTTGTCCATATTTCTTTAGTAATTTTTAGATTCATAACTTTCACAAGTTCATTATTAGAAAGACCACTTAAAATAGAATACTTTTATTTACCATTATTTTTATAGGCCTTGATCTCATAATCAGTACTTAGACCATTTGTAGGCGTAATGTAATAGTCATAATAGACTTCTAAACTCCATATCCAAGGGATACCAAAAAAAATTCCATCCTTGTCTTCTAGAATGCTTAATTTGATCCATCAAACAAAGGAGAATCTCTCTTGTGTTCCATCTCCAATCTACCTCAAGCGGTTAAGATTTCTTCGAAGGAACCTTTTGCTCTAATACTGTTGAATGCACAAGATAACTAAGAAGGGAGAATCAATTTTACATTAAAAAATCCAAAACCTCATCAAAATTCATATCCACATCAACTTTAATAACCTTTACTCTATTAAAGTGATTTAGCATGAAATAAAATAATAGAAATTGAAACACATCAACACTATACACAATAAAACACCAAATTTATATGGAAAACTTAAGAAAGGAAAAACCATGGTGAGGATTAGCTCACAATAAAAAGTAATTGCAACATCAAATATAATAGGCTCACCATTGAAGGGATCATTTCCCAAAAGTAAGAAGGGATCACTACCAATTGCTCACTTCCATATTACAAAAAAGAAGAAAGAAAAATGTTACATTGAGAAACCCATCTCAATGCAACAGAAAAATACACCACAATATCACTAACATATTCATAAAATTTATGAATATTCTAGATAGCTTCTGCTCATTGCTTCCATTAGTTTGAATATTTAAAGTTCACACTACACTTCACAAATTTGTACTTCACACCTCTACAATTCGCATCATAAATACTAATCACACATCCTCCATCAACAAAACACTTATTTATACCTTCTTCAACCTTGAAAACATTCTCTAAGGTTGGATTTGCACCTCAACCATTCAAACTCAAACTAGGTTATCACCAAAACATTCCCACAATGGAAAGGAATGAAGGAAAAACCACATCACACCTTAACATAGACCTAAATCTAGTCATACATGCCACACCACGCTTCCACAATCACTGAAGCAAATCGATCAATAGTGTAAACACCCAAGGTTGACCAAACCTGTGTAAACACCATTAAGTAATTAAGTACATGCTTCCTTTGAGCCAAGGATGACTTGTGAACCACACACAAAACTTTAACACAATCTAGAATATTACACAAACACCCTAAAATCCAAAAAATTCCATCACAACAAATTTCACCTAAAGAACAAACTCATCCTGTACACCTAGATAATCTTCCACATACTTTAACTTAAAAAATCAACTTGTGGAGCTCTAAACCATAAAAAAATTTAATTGAAGGTAGATATGAACCTTATTAGCACACTTACAAAAACACAAGACCAAAAGACAAATTATGGAAAATGTGGAGAAAAACCATTTCTCCTTGACAATATTACAATACGTGGTTCACACACTAGTGCAAACAAATTTTTCTACACAACAATCTAGACCAAGAAACTCTAGATATAATAGCTATGAACACCTCAAATCAACATATTTGGGTCGCACGAGTAGATCTTCAACATAGAAGAAATACAAAGCAAAACCAAAACACCACTCTGTATGCCAGAATATCTCTACAACACATTGTTTCCTCTTTTATTCAAATTTTCTCAAAAACACTTGGAAAAAAAGCATCACAAACACATTATCATAATCTAAAACACCTTCTCATTACAAAAAAACCAACTACAACATAGCAACTCAACCATAGACATGAACTTATCAAACCAACACTAGAGGTTGACACTAGTAATACTTACTAATGACAACATATTGAAACTAATTAAAGAAAAACCGCAACTTCTTAACCATCAATAAACTTCCAAAAATATCCAAAAAAAGTAGTTGACATCAATGAAAATACAAACATAATATTTTTGACATCAATGACAACACTAACTCCTCATACTTGCAACATGAAGGTGCAAATGGCTTGTGTTGATCTCACTTAGAACATGAATATTTATTTAAATGTCATCAATTCTTATAGAGTTAAGTTAAGAATTTAGGTAATGTGTTCAAACACTTTTCTTTATGTACTTAACATTTCTATATTCTAACTTTATGAAATAGATTTATTAGATATTTATTTTTTTAATAAAAAAATAAAATAACATAAAGCAATACACCATAGCATATTAATAAATGGTTATTGGTTAGATTCAATCAAACTACATTATCTTTGAGCTTGAACATAGGCAAGGCCATCATTGATGAGCCCCTAAGAAACATTAGGTTAGGATTCTATCACAATAAACTAATAATCCATCAATGTTCATATCTCATCAATAAATGGTTACTGGTCAGAGTTGGTTGAACTACGTTGTCTCTAATCTCAAATGTAGGCAAAGCCATGACTAATGAGCCCTCGGGACACATTAGGTTAGGAGTCCATCACACTAGATTAACAATCCATCAATTTTCATATCTCATCAATAAATGGTTACTAGTCATAGTCAATCGAACTACATTATCTTTGCATGTATAATGTAGGAAAGACCATCACTGATGAGCCCCTGACACATTAGGTTAGTTTTTCCATAGGTATTGGTCTTGGAATGAAACTTAGAAAAAAAAAAAAAATTAAAAAAATTGAAAACTCAAAACATTGGAAAACATTCAAAAAATAAAAAATAGCCTCAAATAACTTGAAAACTTAAAACATTCATGTATACACCCAAAAAAATCAAAAACAGTCTCAAAACATTGTTAAAAAATGTGAAAAATTCCAAAACCACCCATTCCATTTCACTTTCACCCATAATAAAATTTCATCCATAATAAATTAATCATCAGCCCCCCCTTTGGTAACACGAATGGAAACAGGAACAACAATTCATCGAAAGTAAAAACTTTAAATGTAAAACAAATCAAAGTTTTGATCATTATCAAACATGTCAATTGAACCTTATATCAATGGATTTTCAAACATCCTATCAAACTTCAAACATCCACTAACATGTCCTAGGATATATCTTTCCTACAATGTGCATCATCATTGACAATAATTTTGGATACTTATCCTAAACAAAACAAATCCTTTGGCAAGAGATATGAAAAACATTGACTGTTTGGTTAATTTTGATTTTTTCTTATGATTTATCTTATTGAACCATTATAAGGACCTCTCAATGATGTATATCAAAATGATTTAGAGAGAAAGGAATGGGGCATTGATCATTATATTTTTGTTTGATGTGCTTGTGGGATGTTTTGTAATATAACTTTGGCTAATACTTGCTTTGTTGTGTGTAGGGAGGTTGTTTTGAATAAATTGTTGACTATTATGGATGCTTTGGTCCAAAATATTCTAAAATCATAAAATACACTCCAATAAGGTTTTTGTATGTCAGGTGTGAGCAAGGATACTCCTATATGTTTTCAGAGTCAAAGTCCATTGCATTAGTTACAATGCAATCCTAGTTATCGATACCTTGATGCATCATGTCTATGTGTTATATCAAAAATAAGGAACAAAATGATGAAATATCTCAATCCTTGAAACAATAAAATAATCATCTCTCATCACTATATCTATAAAGCCTTAAAGAATCATAGGATTTTTGTACTTTTGAATCAATCTCAAAAACAATGGCTAATCAATATCCATTTCATTCGTCTACTTCTATCTCATTCTCATTCTATCTTATTATTCTTCTATAATTACTAACAATTCTATCCAAGTATCAAATTTTTGTGATATATCAAAATATACATGAGGCTACCCATGGTTGATGACTGTCTATATATCATAAAATATATCTACATCAAACATTTGATCTTTCTAAAGAAGTATCTTTCGTCCTATTTGAGCTAAACTGATCTTGCATATTTTTTGCGATCTCGACCTAAATAATTAAAATATTTGCTTGATCTCTTGAGGGGAAAGTATGCTAGCATAACTTTTTTCTAGGGAAATAGTGGGGCATCCAAAAAATCAAGAATTTTTAAATTTTTCATCTAAGCAATAGTGTTGATCCAAAAAAGTGTCACTCTTTGAACCAATGTAATAGGTACCTCACTTCAAAGAGGGGAAAAATATAGAAACTTAAAATTATCTTGATTGATATTGCACATGCGAATTTGATTACTAACACATTCATCTTGAATCACCTCTTTTTGACTATTTAATTAAATAATCTTTATTGTTTAATTAAATTTATCATTTTCTCCTATTAATCAAATAATCAATGTTATTTGGTCAATTCATCCCCTTTCATACTAATTCTCACCCTATTTAATTAGGTAATGAAAATTATTTAATTAAATTTCTTATGTCCTCTCATTTAATTAAATAATCTTAATTATTTAGTTGAATGTCATTGATATCCCCCTTTTATTAAATAAGATATTTGTTTAATGAAACTTCTAATTTCCTCCATCATGCATAATTAAGTAATTTCTTAAATTACTTCATTAGCTTATTTCTCTCTTCCTCCCACTTGTAAGGGAATATTCCCATGAAATATTCCTCCAATGGGAAATATCTTGTAACAAAATTCCTAAAAAATTCCTAATTTCTAGGAAGTGTGCTTCTTTGAATAATGTGATCCATTGATTAAAATCATTGATCCTTGTCAACTTGCATTCTATGAGAATCCTTGATCCATGCCTTCTCTTATTTATTTTCATCCATTGATTTCTCAAATCAATCTTTACCATTGATTCAACTAATTCTCCTATAAATAGTCCTCATTTCTATGACAAATGGATCCACTTTAATTTAGAGTAATTACACTATAGTAAAATTTGGATCATTCTCCATTAGCATTTTAGCATTTAGCATCCATTTTAGTTAAGCTTTCCATCCATTTTAGCTTATCTTTCATCCATTTTCATCAATATTCATAAATGACACCCATTTTAGAGCTTGTTTCAACCAAGGGATTGGGAAAGGGCTGACATTCCACATCAATGCAACACCAATCCCCCAATGGGATGAGGTTTGAGTCATTAGCTTAGTTTTCATTATGCATTTATTTGATATTTCATTTTTAATGGCTTCTTTGTTTAATGTTTTCCAAAATATCACTGGGATCTTGATTTAACTAGTTAGATCTTAGTTAATTTCTTGTGGATAAATCATGTTTAGATTTGTTTGCCTACGTTATACACACATTGACAATGTAGTTTGACTGACTTTGACCAGTAGCCTTTTATTGATGAGATATGAACATTGATGGATTATCAGTTTATTGTGATAGAATCCTAACCTAATGTGTCAAAGGGGTTCATCAGTGATGACCTTTCCTATGTTTGATATCAAAGACAATGTAGTTCAACTGACTTTAGCTAGTAATCGTTATTGATGAGATATGAACATTGATGGATTGTCAATTTATTATGATGGACTCTTAAAGACTGACCTAATGTGTCTTAGGGGCTCATCAATGATGACCTTTCTTGTGTTCAACCTTAGAGACAACATATTTTGACTAACTATAGCATGCAACCATTTATTATGATGAACTCTTAAAGATTAACCTAATGTGTCTTAGGGGATCATCGATGATGGCCTTGCCTATGTTCAAGCTCAAAGAAAATGTAGTTTGATAACCATGTTTTTTGTTTTTTGACTTTTTGACCTGTTTAGGGATTTTTTTTGTGATTTGGATGCTTTTGGTTTTTTCAAATATGTTTTGGATGTTTTGTATTTTTGAAGATATTTTGAATGTTTATGATTTTTGACTCTACAAATTTTTGAATGTTTTTGGATTTTGAGATAAACGATACCTAGATCATGATGTTGATGTCATGTTAGGAGATATAAGAAATGGATCAAGAGTTATTTGGAAACAAGAGTGCAAGAACCCACCCCTAGTGTGTAGCAATATTTCATAGTTCAATAGACAAACCAAGATAGGTAATGTATATGAAAAGAGTTCAACAAAGTTTTATCAAGCTAGCTATGGGCTATGGTACTTCATGAGATAAAATGGTAAAAGAGCATGTCAAGAGCTTGCCACAAGTAGAGTTGAAGTATATGTTGAACCTTTGTCAAGATCAAGATAAACCGGAAGATATGGATAATGATGGATTGGATGGAAGGAGAGGATATTATATTTATAATGAAGGAGATGAGATGCTTCCATCTAAAAAAGGCTCATATAGACACTTAATTCTACTCATGATGCCTGATTTCTAGGTTTTCATCATAGTACTTGCCCAAAGTGCTACTATATTGGTTATTGGAGGATGATTTTTATCTTTACTATTTATTTCTTGATTTTTTAAAATTTTTGATATTTTGAAGGTTCATGCCCATGTTGAACTAGGTGGTGGTACTGATGTAGATGAAACTATCATATTGTGCCTATGTATTCTACTTGAAGAAGCTGCTTTGCTAAGATACAAGCTCTTGAATTCAACTTTTGAGAACTTTGATCTACCTTGTTGATACTAGAATTAACCTCATCTATATGCACACATTGCGATAGAGTGCCTTAAGAATCCTTATGATGAAAAGTAGTCAATGTGAGAATTGGATATCATGAATGAAGTGTACGGTGACATGTATGAAGGAATATGAGATGGATTAGTTGATAGTTTAGAACCTTTGATTCTCCAAACTTGGGAAGATGATAAATGAATGGAAGTCTATGTGAGATTGGGACCAACTACTTGATATACCTTGTATGCCACTTGAGAAGCTCACTTTTATATTTGCGGATGTATTTCATGGATACATTTCCCCTTTTGATTTTTCCCCATAATTTATTTGAATAATGGAGTGTGGTAAGGATGATCTTCTTTTGTATGCTTTGGTATCCATTTATATTTTCTCTATCCTTTTGGATTTACTTCTTTTTTTTCTTTGGTGATGTTCTCCTTTCTTTTATAGGAATATTTATTTTTGTGTTGGTCCCAATTTTCAAATGGAATGATTTATGGATGTTGATTCATGATATGGATAGTTGTAGTATTTAAAACACTTCCATCATAAGGATTCTTCATTCCCCCTATGTTGGTGTTTACACTAGAAAAAGTTTTGTTGATGGTGTTTTCTTCACAACTCAGACATAATATAATATCCTATCTCTCTTGAAAGGTATATCTCTATCAACAAGCCTCAAGAGATAACCCCAAGGTCTCTAATGTCAAGTATTGACAATGCAAAATACAACCCAGTGATGATTTGAAAATGTTGGTAATCACAAAGGGACCTTACTACAAACAAATACTAGAATCTAAAACTTATCATATCTAGAAATATGATGATACTTCAAGTCCTAAATCTAACTCAAATGATAAAAGAAATAGAAAAATATAAGGGTTTGAGATAGATTCCTAAGATTAAAACTATTCCCAAAATTAACAATGCAGATGATGCAATAATTGAAATGGACCAATCCCAAAGAAACTAATTCCTGCTTAAACCAGATGAACCTGCAACCTTACATAAATAGTGCAATCTTCTAAGGCATTAAAGATTTTCAAATCATGAACATTCATTCAAAACAACCCAATTGTAATTGAAAAGAAAAAAATCATAATTGAACTAAGCTCAATGAATATATGAGGTCCAGGCTAACTTTGCAAAGAAACTCACAATCAACTAGTTGCAAAAAGTATGTACCAAGGATTGCTGCAAACACTTCAAGCATCAAACCATAAACATCATTGAATCGTATCTAATTCTAAATCTAACATATATTGTCTAAGCAATTTCAAAATATGGAACAACAAGAACCATGCAAGATAAAATCAACACAAGAGAATTCACCAAGGAACAATGTCTTCAATTGTATTGAATCACCCAATAACAACAATAATTCCAGTGTTCTATGTTATAGCACTTGCTTCAAAATAAATTAACTCCTAGCACTAACTTTTCTCTATCACTTAGCTCACTTCAAATTATAATCATCTAGCCATTAAAAATGAGGCACAAGACCATACTTATAGATATCATAATATGTCAGCCCAATTAGGATTACAAAGAAGGTCAGCCACAAAACAAGTCAGCCCAAAAAATTCAAAAATAAAATATAGCATTAAATGCTCGGGACTTCATTCCAGGTCGGCCTAGGATCTTCAATGCGATTCAGTCCAATGCATGTAAAGGTCAAAGGAATAATAATGGGAAGCAAAAATTTTGAGGCATCACTCATTGGCTGCTCCTTTGTCTTTATATTTATCAATTTTATCTTGCACCACCAAGAAGATTCTATCAAGGTCGGCCAAGGATGGGGTGACCAACACTTTGAATTTCCTCTCAATAGATTTAATCTCTTCCCTTTATTGCTTGACAAATTTATCCCATTCCACCTTGAGATCTTGATATTTTTCCATGACAACAACATAAGTGGATGCATCATCCAAATGGTGAGTTGTGTTTGGACCATCATCAATAGGGTCATAAACATCATGCCACCATTTCCTCAGTTTTTCTAAGCTCAAGTTCTTCGGTGCAAACCTTTTCCTCCTTGTCATTATCTCAAAGAATGAAATACATCTATTATAAATGTCATTCAATGCATTTCCTACATGCTAACCTTGCTTATGAACTTTCTTCAAAACTCTTTGTTTGATCTACAAGGCCTCATACCATTCCCAAGGTTCAAAAACTCTTGAAGAAGGAAAAATTCCATCACTTATTAATTTCTCCTTAGTATACTCCATGATAATTTTTGTTTTATGTAGGGGAAGGTCAACATCAATCTTATCTTGTCCCAACACATTCTATAGCCATTCAAATGTTCTATGTGCATCTCCACAAGTTGACACAATCTCCTTTATCATGTTGTATCCTCTAAGCACCACTCCTTTCAACCATTCATGAGTAGCCTATGTAGAAGCTTTCATCTTCTCAAGTTAACTGAATGCCTCCTTAGGAAACAAACCTTTAGGAGCAACTCCTTCACTTCCCATAGTCTACAGAGGTTTCATTAGATGTTGGACATATCTATATACATCCTTCAACTTCTTATGCAATCTCTCCTTCTCTGTTGTTTCTTTGTCCAACCTTATTAGAATAGCTTGGGAAGAGTCCTAGAACTCTTCCTTTTCCTGATCCTTACTTGTAGGTCCCAGATTTAAAGTTTGAATGCTGTAATCCTGAGGAACTATCTCCCTTTTACCTTTATCTTCTACAGGAGAGGCTATGTGGATAATCTTATTGTTAGCCTCATCCCTAGTAATTTTGGATATTACCTTAGCCTTCTTTATTTTCCCTTTTCCAATACTAGCTAGTAGTTCATCCCAGTTAGGAGGAGTATCATCTACAACCACTTGCTTACTCTTCAATCTTTCATTCAACCAACTAGGGGTAGACACATCCGACTGCTACTCACCTTGTTTCTCCTATTCTGATTGACCTACAGAGGTCTCAACACTTACATTATGCATTGAGGGAACCTCTTCAATTTTATCTTCTCCCTTATCCTTCTCATTATCATCTTGGTTTTGAATTTCTTCCTGATCCAATTTTTCTGTCACTACTTGAATTGAGGAAGGATTCCTTTCATGTGTCCTTTCCTCTCCCATGTATTTCTCTTCTTCATTTTTGACTAGTGAGTCCTCCTAAGATACTAAGGAAGAGCATAGAATGTTTCCAAGCTCTGTCTCTGCACCATGGAGATCTCCAACATGGAATTCTTCTATCTCCTCACATTGATGTGCCTCTTCAACAACAACTTCTATTTGTCCTTTCTCTTCATCATTCAAGCTTTGAGGTATGGGAGGAGCAGGTGTGTCCTCTTGTTATGTAGCATGAAGAATTGTAGGAGCACCCTCTTTCACTAGAATTTCCTTTGGAGAAGGAGTTCTATCCTTCCTAGTGTAGACTTGTGTCTTTTCTCCAGAACTCTCTACATCTACCACCTATGGTATCATCTCCTCACTTTGTCCCTTAGGTTGTTCACTTTGTTTTCTTGAAGTTCTTGCAACTCTTCTCCTTTTGGGCATAGGGAGAATATCCTTTTCCCCTTCTTCATGCTCCTCCTGAGCAAATGAATTATCCTTAGAGGAAATGTTCCTCTGTTTAGAACTAGGCTTCCTTTTCTTTTCCTTCTTAGCCTCTGCTTGAACACCTTTAATCTTGATTTTGAAGGGATAATCCACTTTTTCCTCACCTTTTGGATCTTTCTAATCTTCTTTAGAGGTGGATTGGGATTCCAGATTTCCCATCAAATCATATGTATACTTCTTCCCTTCATTATCTAGTTCCCAAATCTTATGCTTGAGCCACAACTTAGTATATTTAATCATAGGAGCATTGATTTGCTCCAATTTAGTTTTCTCTTCCTCTAACCAATCAATCTCACTTATGGGCTTGTCCTTGATTTACTCATAGTCATGGATTTGGATTACCTCCCCATCATCATCAAGCTGGTCCCTACTTTCAATGGGGTGTCTGTACAAAAACTGCACAACAAGTTGCCCCTAGTGTTGTGGAGGAATTACTATCATGCTTTGATCCTACTAGTTTCAAGATCTTATGTTCAATAAGACCTAATCCTTTGCCTTGGTAATGTACCCTCTGATCTATTGCCACTGAATATGACTTGTCATGGACACATGATATTTCCATGGGTTCCTGCTATGTAGGAAAATTAATTGTCTTCTTTGATTCCAAGATATCTTTATACTCAATATATTTAATTGAGAATGTGTCTTTTGTTGATATCACTTCAAAAGATGTTGATGTTGATTCAAAATATGTTAATGATGTGGAATCACTATAAGAATCAAGAATCTCAACCATTGCTTGTTCTTGTGTGGGGATTTCAAGAGTGGGAGACCCTTTTTTTGGATGAAGAACATTTGTATGTCTATCAAAAGGAAACATCTCATGGGCATCTTTGAAATTTTGAATGGTTTAGAATATTTCCATCAAGTCTTGATCATACTTTGGGAAGTGAGATCTTCATCTTGACTTAGGGTAGATAAACTATCACTCACAAATTGGAATATGGTATGCAAATCATGATAATGTTGTGGGGATATGGGATCTTGATCCTAACTCGATTCAGAGCAACCTTCATTATCCTCAAGAGATTCCTCTTGAAATGATCCTTAGGTGGATGATACATCATCAGTAAAGGACTCTTCACAACATTTTGTAGGTATGGGTGAAATAAGGGATATTTCTTGCTTGTTTAGAACTTCTTCAATATGCCCAATCATGAACTCATATGAGGGAGAAATCTCACAATATGATACATACTTGATGCCATTATAGTATGAAATATTTCTAGACAATATTGATTGGTATGGAATTTGTTTTAAAATAGTATCTTGATGTATGTCTAATTCCTCATGTTGTGATGAATAAGTGACACGAATGTCTTCCACTGTGTTATCATCAATATGGTTTACATTATTTGAGCTTGATTCCTCTCTCGAATCTTTCACTTTTCCATGATCATGCATAGGAGTTTCGTAAACTTTTAGATTTTCATTCCATGATTTTTTATCAACATCAATGTCTCCTTGTTCAATAAGATCTTGGATTAGATGCTTGAGTATAAAATATTTTTTTGTGTTATGACCTTTGTATTGGTGAAATTCACTAAAATGATCATCTCTATACCCAACAGGTTTGACTTGTGGTTCTTGGTAATTTTTGAAATCTAGGAGTGTGATAAGATGTGACTATATCAACTTCCTCAATAAGTCTTCCATAGGTTCTCCTAAGGGAGGGAATTATCATCTAGGAGAATTGCTTGGTCTTTGTGGTCCTATTTGAGTGTTTGCAACATTCATTATTGGTTGATTTTTTTATAGTTTTTTGTTCATTGGTTGAGTGTTTATTTGTCTTTGATCACTTAGGACCACCTTTTCATCAATGACACCATCATTAGTATTGTTCTTGTTCTTGGCCCAAAAGTAGGGTTTTCATTGGAACTAGTAGATGAGAGGTTGTCCTTGTATGCTTACGTATTTCCTTGTGGGATAAGGGCTCTTTCAATGTTAAGGCCCCTAGGGATAAACTCTTCATACAATGATACACATTGCATTTTCAGTTGGAAGGATAGATCTATTTCCATGTTGGAAATAATGATCCCAATTTGTTTCTCTTCTAGAATTGGCCATTTTATTTTGCTAGCTCTATGCGTCCATTGTTGTAATTAAATTCGTGAAGGATTCACCCTTGTTTTTCTTAGGGTGTATATTTCTTCCAAGATTATGTCCATGTCTAGGTTTTAGAAGAAGTGATCCACAAATTGATCTATTATTTCTTTGAAGGTGCAAATTCCAGGAGGTAAATGTGAGAACCATTCTATTGTTGGGCCTCCCAAACTACATGGAAAAAGGCACATGGAATAGGAGTCACTGTATGTAACTTCCATACATTCCACCTAAAACTCTTTGATATGATATTCTAGATTTCTAGACCCTTTATATTTATCGAATTTGGGGATCTCAAATCTGGGTGCAAATGGTATTATTGCAATGTCTCTATCAAAAGGGTATGGAAACAAGTCTCATTGTGCATGTGATTCCTTTTTTTCCTCACTTGGATGTCTTAAATTTGTTGTGTAAGAATCTTCATTTGCAAGGAAAAATTATCTTGAGGATTGATTGGTGGGGGAGCATATGTGGTATATTATGGAATGGTAGATGACTTATATGTGGGAATTTTATAAGGGAGTGTGTTATATGGCATGTATGGTGGATTTTGTTATTGCATATTGAATGGTGATAGTGGTGGTGTGTTGTATGCTCCTTGAGAGTTTTGGTTCAATACATTTTTTTGTGTACTTGTGTATGATTTTTAGGGGTTTGAGTACAAGCCTTGTTGTTGTGCCAACACTTTTTGTTGTTGAGCATATTGTTGTGCTTTTAATTGATCTTGTTTTTGTTGGGCTTATAATTGAGCTTGTTGTTGTTGCGCTAGCAATTGAACTTGTTTTTGTTTTTTATTCAAAATAGGTTGTTGATAAGTCAAAGAATTTTGTCCTTGTGATAATGGGATGATGTTTTGGTTTGGGACAAATTGATTTTCTTGAATATATTGGCTTGATATGATTTGATTTTTTGGAATGAGTGGTGGATTTTGAGGAACCATATGGTGAGTGATTTGTGGATTAAGTTGATTTTGGGGTGGTTGGTGTGTGATCAAATTGTGAGGGTTGGACATTTGATTTTGTAGAGTAGGGGGATTGACTACTCATGATTCTCTTTATTCTCAAGAGATTCCCAAGGGGTGAACTGACCTAAACTACCTTAGGGAACAAAGTGAGAGTTTAAGAATTAGAAAGAATAGGCCACAAAGGTTTTCTAGACAAATTGATGAGGTCTCGGCCAAAGGACGACACTACATAATATGGACGACAACGTGGCACACTATAATCCCAAAGGCACACTACCATCTCATATGGACCTGAAACCAAGTTTATCATAGAGAATAGCAAAGTGACTACTAGTGATCTACTTACTAAGAACTCTTGTAATGCTAGAAAGTAGTAGAATATAACATAATTGAAATAAAGTGAAGTAGATGATAGAAATAAAGAGAATGGAGAAAGAAAAAGCTCACAACAACTCAAGTAATGAAGCCTCCAACATCTAAATACCTTCAACACTTACATGTGTAATATCTGGAGAAAATGTTGGGATTGTATAGGGGTTTGCCTTAGTCAAACCCCCATTTTGGTGTTCCCACCTCCATGAAAACCCAGATAGATAGAGAGATATGAACAAAGGAGTGATGAAATAAATCCTCACTCGAGGAGGAAAACCTGTATCTCAAAATGGAGATGAAATAGATAGGGGATGTGTGAAATCCCAAGATTCTCATAAGCACAAGATAAGGGAGATATTAGTTGTAAGGCTAAAGGAAGCCAAACACGGAGAGAAAGATAGCTACAAGAGCCAAGAGTGTTATGGAGGGCGTTGTGAGAATGCAAGAGTGCTATAAAAGCTTGAGAGATTGAAGTTGTTGTACAAGAATGTAGAGAGAGCTATGCAAGATTAAGGATAGGATAGTTTAGAATAGAAACCAAGAAGGAGAAGAAGGCCCAATGAGTTGAAAAAAATGATTTTAAAGAGGGAAAAGAATCTTCCCAAGCAGTTACAAAGCATCTCGGGCTGTTACCACTAACAAAACTTGTTGAAAAGTGGAAAACATGATTAGAAGCAATTGTTTGAATTCTAAAACATCATAAGATGCTAGCACAGTGAACGTACACACAACATGCTAGTGTCTAGACACATCACACTACAAAACAATGAGAATGGGAAAAACACAAGGTTTGATACAAAGTTGAGGTGTGAGGGTAGCTACTGAAAAGGGGTCTCGAACATTGTGAGAAGGAAGAAAAGGCTGACGTAGGGGCTATAATGGACTTACACAAGTGCTAAGGGAGTGGACACTAAAGAGGGTACAATAATGTATGTGAAATTGCAAGGGGTGCATGTTTACGACATTATATTTTTCCCCCACTTTAGTGGGTATATGAATCTAAACTAATATCCACACTAATGGAAATCTTCTAAACATAAATAACATTATTATGCCAAAGGGATACTATAGAGGAAGCAAAAAACTCTTCAAACCAAGGAAGCATTCCCCTAGGATGAAGACCTACAAAAAAAATGCATTAGACAAGAAAAACTTACACAAGATAACAATGTTAGAACATAAAAAGTAGCTACATCACAAGATTAGAATATATAAAAATACGTACACATAGACACACAAAAAACTAAAGGATTTGAGTTCGAAAAGTAAAATAGACCTTGATGTAAAAGGTTGTCTCGGTACTATGCATTGTACCCAAATTAAAAATAATGACACATAGAAGAACTCTAAAATGAAGAGAAGAATGTAAGGATTCATCGCTTCAAGAGAAGAATGCACCCAAAAAGTCAGAGAAGCAACCAATATCGAAGAGAGAAAGAGCATATACTCAGGATGAAGAAGATGTAGCTATTCAATCTACTATACACAATTGAGAAGAAAGAGAATTTAAGAGACATATGGAGAAGCTAGAACAAAATGAAAATTATTAGAGATATGGCTCCAAAGGTCCTCAAACCCAAGGAGAGTTGAAAAAATGTGCTACAGATTCACAAACCTAGGGAAGGAAAACAAAAGGCTCTATAGGTTACCTCTCCTATAAAGTTGTGAAAACTACTACAAAGACCTATAGACCAATGGTGAATAGATCCCATAGGATGAAATCACTTTACAGGCCCTCAGACTTTCAAAGAAGGCACCCTGGGTACTCTCTCCTAAGGGAAGCCTGATGTAGGGGACTCTGTAGAGTTGGATAGACCCTTACAGGTGCTTGGTATTGAAGGGTTGATTAAAAAGTAGCTTCACAGGTGCACCTGCAAAGACACATGTTAATCTATATACTAAACATGTTAGGAAAGATTCATGCAAAGGATCTCTATAGGTTTTCAATCTTGCAGAGCGAGACTAATCAGATGAACTTATGGCTATTGCAAGTTGCATTGCAGGATAGACACAAAAAAGATAAGTCTAGTCGAGTTTCCCCCAAGATAGACACCAATGAATTCATTTCAAGGAGAATCTTTCACAAGGGGTTCCTTTGGCATGAAACCTTCAAGATACAAAGGGAACCATTCAAAGGAAAACTCCAATTGAAAGATAGAGAGAAGAGAGGGGATCCTTAAGGACACACATCTCTAGAACAAGTTATCATTTCCCCCAACATATAGGGGAGGATAACAATGCAAGATACTTAGAACATACATGATAGAGGTAAACCTTGATATCACTTTCCATTTGAAGAAGAGGTAGGTGCATCAACAAATAAATGTGTGATGACACCTAAATTAAGAAGTTGTTGTATTTTATCCTTCAAGCCCTTACATTCATTAGTGGAATGGCCAAACATTCGATGGTATGCACAAAAAGAATGTTTTTCTTTATCATGCTTATGAAATTTATTACGTGTAGGAGGAGGAAGAGTAATTAAATGGTCTTTGAGAAGCCTCAACAAGATAAGCTCTTTCTTATTCAAAGAATGAGGAGAAAGAAGCAACCTTTTCTCTTGTGTAGAAAGACTTGACTACTCACAAGAAGAAGAAATGAAGATAGAAGAAAATGGAGTATGAAGCAATCCAAGAGAATGAGGTTGAGTAGAAATTATGTCAAAAATCAAACATGGTTTCTATTTAGATTTTTTATTTGAGCAACCAAGCCCCAAATCATGCTTATGAGGAATATATTCTATAGGGACCTCAATTCCTTGTTCATTACACCCACAACCTTTTTTCCCACAACCATATTTAGAGACAAGCTTAAAGCCAAAGCCATAATGTGCTTACAGATCTTGAGGAGGATCTTCATAGAGAGCATTATTCGAGCAATGGGGATTATACTCCTCTATGGGATCACCATAAAATTTCTTGAAAAGACTGTCAACATTAGCCTCTTTAATAGAAGTGTGATCATCTTCCTAAGGAGGAGGATCAACATGAAGAACATTACAATTTGTATTCATAGTATCTCACAATACGGAAGAATAATCATCTTTGATAGCGAGTGTGGATGATGTTATTGGAGGGTTTAAGTGGACCGAGTTGACTTTATATTCACCAATGAATGAGCATATAAAGTCCAGAGAACCCTAATATTCACCAAGACATGCATTATCTTGAGAAGAGGTAGACTTAAGATTTCTTGCTTTAGAAGGATCTTCTTTAAGAACATCTGTCTCAAGAGTATCCTATGTAATAGGTACTGCTAGAGTAGATGTCAACACACTAGAAGATACTAAAGGGATAAGAGTAGACACAACCAAAACCTGACCAATAGCTTCCATCTCACATAAGTGCATAGCCTCAGGGTTAGCCCTAACTATGACTACTTGATTGTTACAAATGAACTTAATAGATTTATGCAAGATAGACGAGACTACACCCATAGTGTGAATCCATGGTCTATTGGGGAGAAGATTATATAATAGCTTTTCTAACATAACATATATGAGGGTGGGTACAATAATGGGTCTCAACCTTAAAAGCAAGACTATCATGCCCAAAGGTTGCCGACCAACATTATCAAACCCATGAATGACAAAAGAAGAAGCATTGAAAGAAGATGAATCAATGTTAATCTTAGGTAATAGATAAATACTACATACATTGAGTGCCAAACTAGTGTCAATGAGAGTATGTCTAATACTAATATTATTAATGTTAAATATAATCTTTAAAGGATCTTCTTATTTCTACACATCTAGGGGTGGAAGTTCTTGTGGATAGAATGTGATATTCAATGAATCTACATGAATTTGATCCATCAACACATTAACATCCACTAGCCTACTAGAATAAGGCAAGGGGATCTTTTGCAAGGCTTCCTAAAGCACACCTTGATAAATCAAAGCAAACTAAAGCAAGTCCCATAGTGAGATCTTAGCTAGAGTAACTCGAAGTTTCTCAACAAGATCATAATTATTGGGTGCTTTAGTTGTAGGTTTAGGAGCTTAGAGAAGGCTTGCTTGTTTATTCATTCTATTCTTATAAGTATATGCTATCACTCTATAATAGGGATCCATAGAAAGATCAAGATAATTCTATCAAATGGGACACCATCAATAGAACAAATCCTTTTAGGATGACTAGCTAGAGTTAGATAAATGACCGGTCTCTAAGCCTTTGAGGGGTAGGAGAGACATTGACTACATTTATAATATCATCAAAACTAGTGGAATAATTATTCAAAGAAATATTCTCAACATAAATCCAAGGAGGATCAAATGTGGAAGGAGATTCATCATTCACTAATACATCATCTCTAGAGGAGAGCACATTGGAATAGAGAAGATATTCATCATTCACTAATGCATCATCTCTAGAGGAGAGTGCATTGGAATGAAGAGAAGGTGGAGTAAAATTAAGAAAGGTATCAATGATTTCACCTTCTTGCAACAAAATGTCCTCCAAAGTGGGGAAAATTTTAGAAGAAGGATCAAAGATACTGAGTGACATAGGCAAAGCCAAGTCACCATCACATGCATGCAATGGAAGATCATTAACACTTAGAATGGAATTAGACATTGAATTGATAAGAGAAGATATTGAATTCATTTTGAAAATAATAAGTTAAATATAATAAAAAATGCATAAACAATTCAGCTAATTCAGAGCAGTCTAGGGGTGACAAAACTAAGAAAAAACAAAAATCTAAATTTGTTTTTTATTGGTATTTTCTAGGTTCTAGTAATTTGCATTTTTAGAGGTCTTCAGAGTAGAATTTCAGCTCAAAACTTGCGTCGGTCCTTATAATTCAGCTATTGAAGGGAAAAATATTTTAGGGACTGAATTAGTCCTCTTGGAAACCTTTCCAATGGTGTAAATAGTTATGAATTCCAAGCACCGAGTAAAAAGTTATGACCCCACCAAGTTGGGTTAAATAAATTCCTAGCTTTTTGAAAAATACTATGGTTCATGTTGGTTTCACAAAAATATAGAGTAGGGGGATTTTCTACTCATGATTCTCTTTACTCTCAAGGGATTCCCAAGGGGCAAACTTTCCTAAACTACCTCAAGGAACAAAGCAAGAGTTTTAGAATCAGAAAGAGCAAGCCACAAGGGTTTTTTGGATAAATTATGAGGTCTCAACCAAAGGACAAAAATGTGGAATATGGATGACAACGCAACATGATGTAGTCTCAAAGGCACACTGGTGTCTCGTATGGACTAGAAACCAATTTTATCACAAAGAACAACAAAGTGATTGCTAGCAATTTGCTTACTAAGAACTCTTGGAATGCTAGAAAGTAGCAAAATATAACATAATTGAAATAAAGTGAAGTAGATGATAGAAATAAAGAGAATGGAGAAAGAAAATTCTCACAACCCAAGTAATATAGCCTCCAACACCTAACTATCTTGTATACCTACATGCATAATATCTACAGAAAATGTTGGGGCTGTATAGGGGTTTGCCTAAGTTAAACCCTCATTTGGGTGGTCCCACCTCCACAGACAACTAGATAGATAGATAGAGATGAACAAAGGAGTGATAAAAGGAATCCCCGCTCAAGGAGGAGAAATCATATCACAAAATGGAGATGCAATAGATAAGGGATGTATGAAATCCCATGATTCTCACAAGCACAAGGTAAGGGAGATATCGGCTACAAGGCTTAAGGAAGCCAAAGAGGAAGAGCAATATAGCTACAAGAGCCAATAGTGTTGTGGAGGGTGTTGTGAGAATGCAAGAGTGATGTAAAAGCTTGAGAGATTGAGGTTGCTGTAGAAGGATGTAGAGAGAGCTATGCAAGATTAAGGAGAGGAGAGTTTAGAATAAAACCCCAAAAGGAGAAGAAGACCCAATGAGTTGAAAAGACCACTTTTAAAGAGAGAAAAGAAGCTTCCAAAGTGGTTGGAAAGCATCCTAGGCTATTGCCACTGACAAAAATTGCTCGCAAGTGGAAAACATGCTCAAAAGCGTTCATTTGAATGTTGAAACATCACAGGACACTAGCATGGTGTGTGAACATATGTGTAGTGTTCTAGTGTCTAGAAACATCAAGCTACAAAATGATGAGAATGGTAAAAGCACAAGGTTTGACTCAAAGCTAATGCATGAGGGTAGCTACTGAAAGGGGTTTGAAGCATCCTACAAAGGGAAAAGGCTGATGTAGGGGAAAAAATGGACTTACACAAGTGCTAAGTTAGTGGACACTAAAGAGGGTACAAGAATGTATGTGAAATGGCAAGGGGTGTAATTTTACAACATTACAAATTTGTATTTGGTACATTTTGCCCTTTATTTTGTGCTATCATTCCTTGTAAAATTTGAGATTGGGGTGGAGGAATGTAAGCTTGAGGTCCCATTTGATTTTGCATTATTTGGGGGACCAAATGTTGAGATGGTGCCACTTGGTGTTGCGATGTTAGTGGAATACTTTGATTTTGGATCAATTGAATGGAAGAATTCCCTTAATTGATTTGATGTTAAGGGACTAATTGATTGGATGTATTTCCTTGATGTGTTTGATTTGGGACAAATGAGTGTCCTTGATTGCTTGGATTTGTGGCCAATGGGTTTGATGTTTTTCCTTGGTCGGTTTGGTTTGGGACCAATGTACTTCCTTGATTGATTTGTTTTGAAACAAATTGATTTGATGTGTCAATTGGATGGTTTGATGTTTTAACTTGTTGTGTCAAGGATTGACCTTGCACTATGGTGTTCACTTGTCCTTGTTGATACACTTGGGGTCTTTGACTCACTTTAATTTATTGAACAATAGGAATACTTTTGGTGCTTGTTGTAGTGGAAGCATATGGTTTGGAATGAAATGTTGGTGTCCAATTTTTGTTTTAGGAGACACTGATGTCTTGGGTACCCAAATTTGTATTATTTCCTAGATTATAAGTGAGACCAAGTTGGGTTCAAAGTCAAGTTGCAAGACTAAAGTCAAAGGTTGACTTGGTGCATATGATGAAGATGGTTGTGTGATATATTTAACCATACCTTGTACCAAGGGTTGTGTAATGGATGTTTGAGTAATAGTTGCCACATTTCCCAAGGGTTTCTCCCTAATTGTGTCCAAATCAAATGTTGAAGGGAGTTTAGTTCCTTATTTAGCCAACGCTAACATGTATTATGTTGGGTTCAACTTCATCAATGTGTTGATATGGTGAGTTTTTGGATCTTGTTGTGCTTCAAGTAGTTCCTCTTTGTTGAGTTCAAGTGGGTTTTCGGTGGCATCTTCAACTCACAGCCTATTTCTAGTGAAGTTTGAGGTGGATTTTGTGATTGGGTTGAGTAACTTCTAAGATCAAATTCTTGTTGGTTGGGATCACTCAAGGTGGATGAATTTTTGTTTTGCTCCATTTCTTTTGATGAGTGCATGAAATGACACTTTAATCAATCCTTTTTATGTTTTTAAAAGAATTTATTATATATTAATTAACTATCTAGCGGTAGACTATATGCTTGAGTGTTTTCTTGATTTTTTCTTATATTTAACTAATTAGAGTATATATGAGAAATGGTATTTTGCATTAAATGTCTTACTTTTGAATGGTGATTATTGATGAAATGGTTATGCAAGTTGAGATATTTTTTTGTCTTGATTGTATCCTATCTTTGAGGATTTTGTTCGGTTGATTAAGTGCTGATTTCATGAGGTGAACATGTTAAACTTCCTATTTAACAAACTTAAAATCTATCTTGTTCCTAATCACTCCAGTTGGGTTCTGATGGATGTTGCTGAATTGAATTCTTTAGTTAGTTTGAAAACTTACTATTTAGCTATTATCATGTGGCATATTTCTTTATGACACTTTTGGTTATGTTTAAGTTTAGTTGTTACCGTTTTGTATGTTGGCAGGCTACACTGATTTTTGTTTTCAAATAAGTAGATATTCTTATAAATATCCATCTTTAGTTTTTAGTTTGGGAGTTAGCTAATATTTCACTTTAGCATTGTAATGTTGATTATCTACACTTTTGTACTACTTGCCTATTTTGGACAATTAGAATGAAAATAAGGAATTGATTTGAATCTTAGTGTTTAAGTCCCACCAGAGGAAGAGAAGGGCCTGCTCAACCAAAGGAGGTGACTTGTGTTATGTTCTTTTATTCAATTTATTTTTGCATTGTTCATCTCAATTGGAAAGTAGGAATATTGATATCTGTTAATCATTGTTAGTGAATGTGAATGCTTATATTATTAGATTAAATTCATTGAGTCCTTAGAATAATTCATAATGCTTTACTGTAGATTTATATCCACGCAATTGTTGTAGATTCAATTTATGTTCATATAATTAGATTCATTGGTTATTTTAAAATGCATGTAGTTTTAATGGAAGAAACAATGATGACTTATGGAAAGATGAAACTAAATCTTGTTTGGAATTTGTTCATGGAAGTTAGTGTTATTTCTTTCTAGGTTAATGTTTATTTTCTGCAAAAATAATTAGATCCTTTTCTGCAAACATAAATAGATTTCCTTTCCAAGTACATTTCAATTCTAAGTTTTATATTAAAACTAGATTCAGTTTTTAGCTTAATTCTTCCATGGATAAATTGAAAATAAGTCAAGTGATTTCTGAACTAAGTTATTGGAGTCTAAACAATCATTAGTTAAGAAATCAATTAGGAGCAATTCTTTAGAATTAGTTAGGAACTTGTTGTTAAGATCAGCTCCTCAGAGCTCTTGATAGCTCCTGATGGAGCTAAACCATGACCAAAAGTCATTGTTTATAGTGCAAAACCCCCCAATTCATGGAAAAACCCTTATCACATATAGCTCTAATACACACTTGGTTCAATAATTGATAAGGTAAATGATGCAAGAAGTGACATCAACAACCTTTCTCATCATCTTTCTTGTATTGTGACCTTGTTGTTACCATAAATTCTGGATCAGATTTGGGAATAGTGTGTTGAGATTGGAAATCTTGAGATGATTCAAATTAGGTAGAAGTGACCCTCTAAGGTGCTTAGGACCAATGGTATGAATGGATGATGAAATGTGTCAGTGATACATGGATGCTGAACTTCTAATTTTGGACAACATTAAATTAAAGGTTTAATGTTGGTTGTTTTGATAAGGATGCTAATGAAGTTGTGAATCCTAAAATAGACTTATGACTTTAGAATAAAATTATTCAAAAGGATGTTGGATAATCTAATTGAATGTATGAGAAATGATTCATTTCCAAACATGTAGCTAAACTAGGTGATTTGTTGATGATAACCTAAGTCTAGGAGGTTGTTGTGTCCAAATTTAAAGTTGTTTGTGAGGTGAGATGTCAATTTTTTGATATGAATGTGATGATTGATCCTAATGTTTGAACCTAAGAGTGACTTTGTTTACAAGATCAAGGTGTTGAAAAAAATGCTTTTCCCTTAGTGTGATTAAACCTAGGAAACCAACGTTTGTTTGATGGTAGAAATTTGATATAATGTTTTGGTATGAACTTCCTTGTTTACCATTTTTTGTTTGGAAGTCAAGATGTTTGAAAATGAAACCAAGGTATACCTACTTTGTGGGTTGAATTGAGTTAATATTTGATTAATGAGATTTCTTTTACCACATCAAATGTCTTGATTAAGTTTAAACTAAGAATGTCTATGACAAGGAAATTTTTTTTCCACAGAAGCTTGACATTGTGAAAATCAAAGGGCCAAGCCATAGTTCCCTAGGTTAATTTGGATATAAGTGAGTAGAGATATGGTCAAATATATTGGAAAACAATTAATATATTGTTTTGAAAAAAAAAAAACATATATTTAGAGGAATGTAGCAATATATTGTCCTTCAAGTGCAATCACATAAAAATAAAGCGTTTGAGATTTTTGGCCATTTTAATGTTTGTTTGAGTTGTTTGGATGCCAAGCAATGTGTATAATTGACTCAATGGGTATAAGAAATATTTTTCAAGTCTTCTTACATAAGACTTACTAGTTTTTCTCAACAAAATTAGTCACTTTAACAATCTAGAGGAATAAAGGTACATCACTTCTTACTAGGCTTACCTCACCCCCATAGGAATGATTTTTTATATCCAAAATTATAGAGGGGTAAAATAGGCCATATCAAGGAAATGTACTATCTTAATATGCCTAGCTTTGTATAAGAGAATGAACTCTTAAGCTTTATGCCTCAACTATAAATCAGGCATGCTAAGTAACTTTTTGGAGTGGTGTGCCTCCCATGCACCACTTAAAAGGATGTTTTAGAGAAATTGGTTGGTATCTAGATACAAAAGATTTTTAGTGACACTGAGAACACTAGAGTTATGCATCAAGCATGAGACACTTAAGTCTCTATCCCTTCCTATACAAACCATTACGTTTGTACGAGGATTTAGGCACATCATGGCATTCATGCCCTAGATCTAAGATAATTTCTTTTGATTTAAAAAACTTTCTATAGCCCACTGGTAAAAGTGATTTTAGGGTTACTTATGAGTTCTCCATTGAGGGATTTGTCTCATAGATGGGACTATATCTAATAAAGACAAGAATTTTTTTTCTCTTCACCCAAGATCTCACAGAGTGCAAGGGGAGTGGATACATAGCAAATCCTTGGGGTGACTCATTTTTTTTTGTAAATTTATATTTTTTCTCTTCACCCAAGAATTCACAAAGCGCAAGGGGAGTGGATACACACTAAAAGGTTACACAAGCATGGAAAGCAAAGAATTCTCTAATTCATTTTAGTGCACCAAAGTATATGTTAAGTTTATTTTAATTGCACCAAAACTATGTGTAAGTTTTTGTTGTTTAATTTTAAACCAACATTGCAATGTGAGGATGTTGGGGTTCAATTTTATCCAAATTTGAAAAAAAATCACAGCATTGTAAGATTTAAATCCCAAATTGAAAACTAGTTGCCCTAAAGCATGAAATAAAGTAGCAAGATGGGTTATATCATCCCATGAGTGTTTAAAACCACTCTTACAATAAAAGATCAAATGATACTTTGCTCCTTCACTTCAATATTTTATTCTCCTCTCCAAACCTGGAAATGAGTTAGCCTTACAAAATAGAGACATTAGCTGGTAAATGATCAGAGAACAAATTTAATTGAAAAATTAAAAGTTAGACATGAAGATTTAATTCTCTAGTTTACCTTGCAATTAAATCACTTTGTTAGACCTCAATTGGACTACAATTTTATAGTTGCATGACAATTCAACAATTTCACCTCTCTATCCTCTAATAATTGTGTTGGTATTTATCAATTGTACCTCTCCTCTTCACTTCAATTGTGCTTCTTTGATGTACCTACACAAAAATAGATTGATCAATTGCATGAATTTTTCAGAAAATAAAATTTGCATGGGAATGCAAAAATTGTGCTCCAATATATCAATTTCTCTCCAATACAACAATTACGCTACTCTAGTAAACATTAATTGTGCTAATCTGGTAAAAAAAATTGCACTTCTTTGCCCTACAACCTAAAACACATGAAAATCTCAAGAAAATTTTATCAAATTTAGTCAGTAATGCCATCCTTCTAGCACTAGAATGTGAGCATGATCATAACCTAAGCTAAACATGGTTGATCGGCAATAAATTAACCAATATCTAACTAGTTAAGTCAAGCTCCCAATGAAATACTTGAAAACATCAAACAAAGAAGCCATTAAACAAGAAAATAACTAGAAATGCATAATGGAAACTAATATAATGCCTAAAACCTCATCCCATTGGAGGATTTGTGCTGCATTGATGTGGAATGTCAACCCTTTCCTATCCCTTGGTTGAGACAAGATTCCAAATGGATTCCATTGATGAAAATGGATGCAAGTTAAGCTAAAAAGAATGCAAATATTAACTAAAATGGATGCTAAATGCTAAAATTCTAATGGAGAATGCTCTAAAATTCACTATAGTGTAGTTACTATAAATGAAAGTGTATCCCTTGCTCATCAAAATAAGGACTATTTATAGGAGAAATAACTGAATGAATGGTCAAGATTGATTTGAGAAATCAATGGATGAAAACCAATAAGAGGAGAAGGAATGGATCAAGGATTCCCATAAATGGGTAAGAATGCAAGTTGAAAAGGATTAATTATTTCAATCAATGGCTGACATTGATTCAAAGAAGCATACTTCATAAAAATTAGGAAGTTGTTAGGAAGTTTGTTACAAGATATTTCCCATTTTTGAGGAGTGCAAATGGAGGAATATTCCCTTGCAAGTGGGAGAGTGAGAGAAATTAGCTAATTAAGTAATTTAAGAAATTACTTAATTGTGCATGATGGAGGAAATTAGGAGTTTCATTAAACAATTAACTTATTTAATAAAAGGGGGATATTAATGACATTCAACTAAATAATAAAGATTATTTAATTAAATGAGAGGACATAAGAAATTTAATTAAATAACTCACATTACCTAATTAAATAGGGTGAAAATTAGTATGAAAGAGGATGAATTAGCCAAATAACATTGATTATTTGATTAATATGAGAAAATGATAAATTTAATCAAACAATGAAGATTATTTAATTAAATAGTCAAAAGGAGGTGATTTAGGATGAATGTGTTAGTAATCAAATTTAGATGTACAATATCAATTAGGATAATTTTAAGTGTCTACAATATTAATCAAAACTAAAGTGAGTGGATGGAAAAGGGGTCTCACATTTTTTATGGGGTGTAAAACACTATATGCTTCATCTATCACCCAATATCCATTTAACTCTAATTCTTAGAAAATGAAAATAGGATAGATTTAATGTAGTATCACAAAAAATATGAAAATATATTATTAAAAATGAAGAAAAACAAGTATTTATGTGTTTACTTGATAAACATGCCTAGTAGTATCATTGAAAATCCATTGATTACATTCCCACCAAATATTCTAGTAAATTGAACCAACACCAATATCATGGAACATATCACTTGGGATTTTAGCTTCAAAGAAGGATTCAACTAATTAAAAACAAAGTATTGGATATGATTATAATTACTCCATGATATGCCCACCAAATCACACCATAATTGATGAAGGAAAGTGGTAAAAGGATAGTCCAAGAGAAGATGTATGTGATACTCTTTAGCTTGAAGTCATAAAATATATCTATTCAAACCAACAATACCATGCTTTTAAAGATTTTGATAATGAAAATTTTATCAAGAGTTGCAAGTCACATGAATAATTCACCTTAGGGCAATGTTTAAGATGTCAAAACTATTTCCAAAGTTTAGAGTTTTTTAACTTTTAGGTTATCTATTAGAAAAAAATATAACTAGTTTACATTGTGTAGATCCCATAACCTTTCACACCTCATCCAATAAAATTTGAATTTGTATCTAAAGAGACCTTCTAGGAAGCTAAAAAATGAACTAGTCAATCAAGGAGATGAGGGAATTTTTTATCTAGAAAAATATTCTAGGTTTCCATTCCCAAACCTTAACCATCATGTACATTCCAATTACTAAAAAATAGAAACATAACTCCAACCATATTCAACACATCTATATTTTAATTCTAGAAGATTAGAAAAATTCACACAAAGAGGTCTATGTTGGTCTCAACCATAATCCTAAAAAACAATGTGATAACCCTTTCCCACAATCCAAAAATGGAAAAATTTAATTAAATAACTACCCAAATTCAACATTATCTAAAATTGAGATCCCCTACCGAGGGTCAACATCCTAGGGATAAATAATGATTGCCCAAATTTAAATACTTGAGCTAAACAATTCTTTCCCATATAGCATGTTCCTGCACATCCCATTTCCAATATAATTTAGTAATAAGAGTTATATTATTATGAAGAGAAGATAGTGCATACCTAAAGAACCTTTATCTTTAGGTTGACATATTTTATACTAGTTAACCAAATTCCATTGCTTCTCTAAATTTCCTTCCCAAAGAAACTACCTCATTTTACGATCCAAAACATGAAGGATTCCTTTTGGAGTTGCAAGAGCCATAAACATTTGAATTGGGAGAGAATGAATCACAACTTTAAGGACTATATGAATGGACACAAAGATATATAATTCCAATGGTTGATATGACATTAAACATAATCCAACGTAACATTATGGTCATTTTTTGTTAGGCAAGTAGGAGAGATAGGGATATGCAAATACTTAAAATGTATGGAAGCAATTCGGAAATGAAGAACATTAGTAATTCAATCTTGAAAATGAGTACTATTAAACATTAAAAGTATTTTGTATTATTTTTCTCAAATTAATAACTATTATTTTTAAAAATGTGTATCCCCCATTTTCCCATAGACAATAGTACATTAATTTTTTAAATGAGTTCAACAATTTTTTTTATAAATCACAAGGGTTTTTTCCCTTCTTTCATGCCATGAAATAAATCATGAGTAGAACCTATCCACACTAAAATCTGCTAATGCCAACACCAATTATATCACACATTATAACAAGAAAAAATAAATAAATATTTTTTATAGTTAATGACTACAATTTATTTATTATTATTATGATAAGAGGCTTTGCAATGTCGTACCCTTAGAGTAAACATGTTGGTTGGGTCAATGATGCAGAAAAAGAATGTCCCCCATTGCCATCTATTAACTATAGACATTTGTCAAGTTAGGTGAGTAGAAATGGAATGACTTCTTAGAAAAACTGTGGTATTCTGAAAGCCCTAGATATCCTTCCTCAATACCATCAAAACCAAAACATGTGAGCCATGGTTTTGAAAACCCTAAACTTACCCACCCTTTGAATGGTGGTCTTCACAATGTCATGCCTTCTTATCATTCTCACGACCCCCCCTCGTCCTAGATCAAGAATTTTTTTGGAACCTTCTCATCCTTAGAGGGGTTTCTCTTGAAATTCTATCTTCCCAACTCTCCCATAATTTCCCTTGATCTAGATCAAGAACTTTCTTGAATAAGCCTATCCACTTTGGTTTTAGGGACTTTATAGAATGGTCTTCGAGGAACCAAAGGGCTCATAGGTATTTTAATTTTCTTCTGGAAACCCTCATAATGGTAATCCTTAGGGAAAATTTGAGGGAAAGGAGGATCCTTGGCCCTCAAACAAGGAGAATTGGAGAAATAAGTCAGTAAATGCTAGTGGTTATACCCGTTTTAGATGCCGTCATTCTAGAGAAAATCATTTTGGTCATTGGTCATTGGAAGAAATTTCTTCCCTTTTCAAGAATGGGGATTCTTTAAGTGATTCTAATGAGAAGCATGTGCTTGATGATGCATCCTCATCCCATCAAGAGAAATGTTGGAAGCTAGTCTCAACAATAACCTTAAATTTGGAAGACCTTGTTCCAAATTTCAAACAAAATGGCATGTTCATCAGAACTGGGGGGAAGATATGCCTCTATTGGAAATATGGACATGGATTAAGGAGAACTGGTATGATTATTTCGATCTCATTTTGGTCACTAGTAGAATTTGGAAAATAAATGAATACAATACTAAAATGTTTAGTCACGACAACTAAAAATGACTAAATTTTAGTCATTTTTTCCAACATAGCTATAAATGACTAATTTGATCATCAGGTAAATAATTAGTCATTTATTTAGTCATACAAATAAAAATGACTAAATAATTAGTCATTTATTTGGTCACAATCTATTTGAATAGATCATTTAAGGAATGAAGCACCAATAGTGCTATTCACATAGTCCACCATGATTGGGTTAGAGAGGAAGCATGTTAGGGAGCCCTAACTTCAACACATACTCTCTAGCATATTAACATACATATAGTTTTCTACGACACAATCCTTGAACCTCCTTTAGGTGCAAGTGTTAGTTTATATTCCTCTCTCCACAAAATTGTCTCCCCATCTATCTCTCTTTCTTTTTCCTAATCTCTCCAAAGATCAATTAAACTATCAGATTTTTTATATATTAATTTAATTTTTTCTATGTAAGAATATATTAATTATTAATTATAATAATTTATATTTAATAATTTTTATTATAGAACACAATATATAACAATATAACCTATATATCCAGTAGCTTCAGGTGGCCAACACTCTGAGTAGTTTGAATTAGTGTGTGTTCTTCTTAGTTGCTTTCTGTTTCCTGTTGAGTTTAGGATTTTTCTTGTTGTTTTGATGCTGTTGGGTGTTGTTGGTAGTTTATTGTCTTATCTTTAGACTAGCACATATTTTGTTATGTTTTCTGGCTGATGGGTTGCTGCTAGTGACTTTTTGAAAATCCTTTTTAGCAACACTTAGTATCTTTTGTTGTAAAGGGTTTTAGGTCCCTTCAAAACTTGTTTTTCCCATATAATCAAAATAATATAACCTATATATACTATTAAATATAATAATAAATATAATTATATTATATATAATTTAATCTATATTACTATTATATTAAATATGTATACTATATTAATTATATTTGTTTTGTATTTATATATTAATTTTTTGTATTATATAAAATAATATTTGGAAAATAAATGATATTTTATGGTAAAACATTATAAAAAGGAATTTTTATCCTTTAATGTCCTTTTTTATCAAATCCACGTGAAGTTGGGGAAATGATAAAGTTAAATTTTTTATTTTTGCTAGAAAGGAGGGAAACTTGGATGGGAGTTAAATCAAATAATATTACCAATTTATAGCAAGTCAGGGCTTCAAATTTGCAAGAGACGGTGTACAAGCAAGTGTAGGTCAGAGTGAAAAAGGCGAAGGTTTATACTATTTTTGATAATTTTGATCATAGTCATGGTCCCATTGGATATGAAGAAAACACCAAGATCACTGTAACTCAATTGGTATTTAGCTATTTCATTTTTAGTTACCTACCAACAAATCACCTAATGATAACAAGGGTAGTTTATGTGCTTTCTCCATCATTCCAATTTACAAGATTAAATTAATAGCAACCACAATTAGAACAACAAGGAACAAAAGGGGATTTATATATTTTCATACCATATATCAACAATTTAATGGCTAGAGTGATGAGTGGGAAACCTAGTGGGAGAGTTGGTTCAAACTATGCAAAGGAGGATGGAGTGGGTGAGGAGGAAAACAAGAGTGATGATGATGCTAATGGGAATTTGGGTGGCTAGCTATGTTGTGCCTTGGATGAATGCCCTTTGCATTTGGTTCTATCTTCCTTGTTGGGCCTTTGTAGATGCATAGGTGTCCTCTTCAATATGGTAGATGTTTTTGAGTGTGAGTGGTGGTCTTCAGAATGAAGGACAACCATTTTTCTTGCTTTGGATGTGGTTGGTGATGCTGACGTTGAACCAGATGGTGCATGGCATCAAGTGTTCCCATCTTTTTTATGGTTGCATACCTAGCAGTGGGTGTGCTTAGTTTTTTCTAAGAATATTTGGCCTGCCAATCCCCTTGAGCATGAGGGTGTTGTGTGGGTGACCTTCCTACCATGTTTTTGGCTTCCTTCTATGTTGTGGGAGAGCATGGGTTTCTTTGAGCAATTCTAGTTGCCAGATGTGCCTCTTTTTGTTCATATTTGACATAATAAGAAGGCTTGGTGTTTTTTCATGCTAGTCTATTCTACCTCTGGCTTCTTCTTGGTCATCCTTTGCTTCTATCCATAACTTATTTGGTGGATCTGTATTGGGGGGTTTTGTTCTTGGAGTGATTTGGGTTCTTCTTGTTTGATTTTTGAGGAATGGTGGTGTTCCCCTTTGGTTGGTTGTTGGGAGTTTTGGCTCATCTCTGGCTCTGACTGGCATGTTGGGGTTGCTTGGTGTTCTTTCCTGCTATCCCTTCTCTTGATTTCCATCTTGTTTGGGACCCCTTGTTCCTCTTGGGGTTTGGGTGTTCTTGTTCATTTTGAGACTAATACTTTTCCTTTGGTGGTCTTTTGGCCTATGGTTCCTTTTGTTGTTGTGTTCTCTATGGCCTTGTTCTCTCTTGATGACTTTCTATTGTGGCCTTGTTTTCTTTGGCTGAGTATCTTTGGACCCTCTTTGCTGAGGATGTGATATCTCCTCTTTCTCCCTAGGTGGCTAATGCTAGGGTTTGTGGTCTTCTCTTGGGCTAAGCTACTTCTTGTTTGTATTATGTTGGCTCAGATGTTTTAGCCTTTTTTGAAGGCTTAGAAGTGGTTTTTTTCTGGTGCAGTATTTACCAAAGGATGCAACAGTTGTGTGCTTGACTATTGTGTTAGATTTCTCCTTGGGTTATATGGAGGTGGACCTCCCTAAGCTATTCTTATTGAGGTGGACAGTTCTCCTATGGAGGTGGAGGTAGAGGGTGCTAGTGATTTTTTCCTATGGTGGTCTTGCTACTTGTTACATCCTCTCCAATAGAGGGGAGCTCATTATTTTAGAGGTGGTTTCCTATTACCAAAGTGTTTCAAGGAGTTGTTGTTGATGGAGCTATCCATGGATGATTTGGGATCTTTAGCTTCTTATGTTTTGTTGCAATCTAGGTGGTTTTCTAAGTTTCTCTTATGCCCTAGCAGGATGAGCTGATTAGGGGTTTGATGGTGTTCTACACCATTAATCTGGTTATCTTTCATGGCTCTATGGTGTCTTCCATGAGTGGTTGGTTTATTGATACCTGACATATGTAGGAAATTTCTTTGTATCTTTAAGGGTTTTTAGTCTTGGTTAAAACTAGGTTGTAATTGGGGTTTCTAGCCCTTGCTTGCTTGTCTGGTGTAGTGTGTGTAGTCATGCTTATCTATTCGAGGTTGTTATGGTGTTTTTGTTAGATTATGGTTTATTTTAATTACAACTTGCTTATCTTTGTACTAGGTTTTGGGCCCCATCAAAACCTGCTTTTACCTCTAATCAAAAACAAGGAAAAAAGGGCATTTTCAATGCAAATATCATGTTTTTTTATGAAATATTCCCACTACTAGGGTTTAGTTGATACAAAAAATTGTATTCTAAAATTGATGAAGTCCCCTAGGGTTTGGAACTCTAAATTTTCCCTACTTTCACAAAGCGTAACATATTCAAGTATTCAAGTCATCAAGTTGGATTGGTGAAGTCTCATGACACTTTGTGGTTTCATTTCTTCAAAGGATCCATCAAGTTTCAAAGCAAGGAAATGTATCAAAATCATAGAGATCATTCATGCATAAAGTTGCTATTTTTAATTTTTTACCAATGCCTATTTTTGGTCATGATTTATTTTTGGCTGATAAGGATCTATCCTATATTAGGCTACTTTATTTTATTTATTGTTGAAAATAGTTTTACTTAAAGGGTATGTGCAGGATCATGATGGGCCAAAAAGTGGTGATATGATGGGTATGTGGCTGGCGACTCTTTTTTAACCCAAAATTGATGAAATGAAAAGGGTTTTTAAAGGAGATTCTTAGCTTTACAACAATATAAACTATGATTTACTTTGAATTTAATAAATAATTATTATTCATTTTCCATTTGAATTATGACTAAAGTCCTGATTGATAGGCTGATTGAAAAAAATCTATAGCTTTCAAACAGTATCATATTTTTTGAATTCGAAACATGTGTCAAATTCTATGCTTCATATACTATAAGATTAAAAAAAAAATGAATTTCATGAAGTTTTGACCAAGTTAAGGTGGTCATACAAGTTTTTATATTTTTTAAAAGTTGTAAAAAAATTCATAATTAATTATTTACTTGGAAAAAATTACAAAAAAATATGCATCACATTGGGACATGATTCCTCTACTTATATCTAAAATATTATAATTTTTTTTATCATTTTATTGTGGTTAGGGTGGTTAGACGAACGTATATTTTTTTCCCGAAATTTTACTATCGCATTTAAATTTTAAATTTTCACCAAATAGATTTAAAAAAAAACCTAGTAGTTTAGAAACAACATTCAATTTGCTACAGATTCTATTCTTACATATTTTTCAAATAATATAGATATCTTATTCAAATTTTTACGTCAAGTTTCCCAACTCTGATTTTTTTGATTTTTTTGCCACTTCGGGGCTTATTTTTTCCTTGATGATCCTACACATACCCTAAAAGTATTTTTCTTTCTTATTTTTCTATAACTTTTATGTGTTGCTTTAAAACTATGATTTTTGGGAAATAATTATTTTAAATCCTTAAAATTAAGTATTTTTTGTAACCTATAAATTAGTGCTTTGGGCACAAGAGATGGTTAATGATAGCTGGAGTTATGCTTATATTGCAAAAAATGTCATTCAAGTGTTGGATCTAGATTTTATGTGCATTTAGTGTTTAGATTGCATTGGTTGAGCTGAAAGTAAAGAAAAATGTCAGGCTTTGTATTAACAATATGATTCATTTTAGTTGTAGCTATGCATGCATCTAAGTTATTCGATATATAAAATATTGCATTGTTTGTGTGTGTCAGAGGTTGTTCACTTACCATATTTTTGTGAATGTAAATTTACTGGTCTCTTATTTTAGCAAGTAAATAAGTATTCATTGTGTTAGTGTTTTATTCAATTTCAAGGATTAAAAAATAAAATCTTTTTCATGCGAGAAGAACCATGTTGACTATTCTGCTTATTTCCAAGACAAAAAAAGACAGGGAAAGATTTATTTCAGTTATTTCATTTATGTAGGCCCCCCTAGACAATATTGTAAAGTGTACATAGTTGTGTATTTTGTTCATGGCTTAGAGTCTTAGGTTGATTTAGTTTTTCTAGAAGCTTCCCCTTAGAATTTGAAGTGAGGCTCATCCTTGCATACTATTTTATTTTTCATTGTCTTGAAAGAGATCAATTAAAACACAAACAATACCCAAATCAACAATTAAGGGCAACAACAAAAAGTAGTAGGAAGAAAATATTTATATTTTTTAGACCACAATAAGAGGCTTGAAGGTAGTTGACAATGAGAAACAAGTAGTCAAAATTTCATTACTTTAGATGCATGGGTTGGAGCAATATTAAGCATTCTTGAAAGCACAATACAGTGACCTTGAATACTTGAAGACAATTTTTTATCATTTTAATTTGAAGTTGTTGTGAGGTTATAGGAATTACTAATAAAAGGAAATAAATCCTTGTCAAGCTTATCTACCCTCAAGTTTTCAGTGTTTTGGCTTTCCGAAATCTATTCTAATCTTGGAATAAATTTTATAGTCAATGTCATCCATTTGGCATAATCTATTTCTATGGCCTCACGCCTTTGTGCCTCTCTTTGTTCATGGGTTGTGATAGTACCTAAAATCCTCCATTATAGGTCTAAACCATACAACATCTCACTATTACTATCATGCAAGAAGTAACTATGCATTATTTCCGGTGATGTGTTCTCTATCATTGTCTAAATGTGATAACTATGGAAAAAGATTACTGCCTCCCAAACTTCCCTTTAATGTCTAGCTATCCTCTTATATTTTGAATCCCTTAAGGAATTGCAATGTTAACATGGTTGCATTCTTCATTCTCAGGTATTTTCCAGTAAATGTGATGAGGGACAAATTGCCTGAAACCCACACAAATCACAACAATAGATACCAATACAAAAGATGCGAGACTAAAAAAAACCCACTTTCAGTTATTTTTAGGAAATGAAATTATAGATTCAAAGCTTACATGCTAGGCCTCATGGGCTTGATTCATTACAACAAAATCAACTTTGAAAAGAGAATATATTATTTGGAGCCACAATCTGCACTAATGGAGCCACCTTCTACAACCCCCACTTAACCCTTTTTATTTTACCCAATAATTGCCCTAAAATTTTCTAGAAAGTGTGACTATCCCTTTTGTTTTGGCACCAAAAGTTCCACCAACAGATCTCTTGCCTAAGAAGATATTTTAATGAAATTCACTTTTTAGTGGGTCAACTTCACAGGGCCATAACTTTTGAGCTAGGCATCTGATTTGCTATTACAACATATCCTTGGAAAGCTATCAATAAGATCTATAAGGTTGAACCCACAAGAGGTTAGTTTGTCAACTTTTCAAGTTGTTTTAAGGCATCTAAGGTTTTCATATACGAATTTGAAGCTACATTGAAGAAATTTCC
Organism: Sequoia sempervirens; assembly: GCA_007258455.2. Classification (NCBI taxonomy): domain Eukaryota; kingdom Viridiplantae; phylum Streptophyta; class Pinopsida; order Cupressales; family Cupressaceae; genus Sequoia; species Sequoia sempervirens. The sequence goes on from VDFB02105785.1 coordinate 516,246,143, forward strand.
TAGGACGAAAAATTTAATATCTCCTAAACTGTGCAAGATATTGAGATGATTCTTTTGCATCTAGATTTTTTTTTTCAGTTCCACTTCTTGGGGTAAATTTTTAGGTCCATATGAGCCTGTATATGCAAACTTATTAAAAATAGTAAGTGCTTCTTTTTTTTCTATTTTTGATGTCTAACTATCTTACACCCCGTAGGTTCCATCATGGGACTCAAAATAACTAAATAAAATAAAGAAAATAATTTTTTTTGGTGATGCAAGATTTCCCCTATACCACTAGGTGGTCCTACATTAGACACCCAAGGTAATTTGAAAAGTGACCCTACCACTTCTCAGGAGTTAGAGGAAAACCAAGATAGTTAACCTTAGCCTCATACAACCATGATGAATCTTCAACATTCCTTCCTCTCCACTTCACCAAGTACTCTACATATTTCCCGTTTCTTGTGCTCTACCCACATGACTATCAAAAATTTCTTCTATCTCCTCCTTTTTTGAAGTAGGTGCTGGGATATTCCACTATGCTTCTATTATTTCTTCATCAATTCCTCCTTCATGATATTTTGGTAAATATAAAATGTTAAACACAAGTGAAATATGAATTTCATTAAGCAACTCTACCTCATATGCATTTTTTGAATCATACTTCTTCACATTTAACTTGTTGTATGTACCAATTGGAAACCTTTCCTTTCAAAAATGAACCATGACTTCATCTCTTACTTGGAACTCCTTATACCTCCTTTTATGATCTTCCTTACCCTTATATTGTGAGTTCATCTTATTGATGTGTTTCTTCACCTCTTCATGTAAATGATTCAGGTGCTGAATAAAATCTTCAGCCTCAACACTACTCTTCTCCCCCTTTCCATCTTTCTTAGTTCAAAAGTAGTTCTTGGAATAATCCCATACACAATCTAGAATGGTGATTTACTAGTTATGTTGTTGAAAAAAAATTTGTAATCAAATTATACCTATGGTATAATCAAATCCCATCCCTTGGGCTTATCTCCTACTAAACATCTTAGTAGGTTACCCAAACTCCTATTCACCACATTTGTTTGTCCATCAGTCTCTGATGGTGTGCAAAATTGAACTTCAAATCTATCTTCAACTTCTTCCATAATGTCATCTAGAAATAACCAACAAATTTGGTATCTTTTTTTGAAGCTATACCCTTCGGTAGACCATGTAGTCTCACCACCTCTCTTAAAACCAACTCTGTAATTTGAACATCATTGGTATTATGACATAAAGTAAAATGTGACATCTTTGAAAATATATCCACCACCACCAATATGGAATCTTTCCCTCTCCATTTCTTTGGAATGAAAAGAACATGATTCATGCTAATATCCTCCCATGGCCTCTCAAGTACAGGTAATGGCTGATACAATCTAGTATTTTGACTTGTTCCTTTCACCATATGACATACTTTGCAACTATTCAAAAATTTCTTCACATCTTGCTATAACTATGGCTGGTAATAATTCTGATGTAGGAGCATCTAGTGGTGTAAGGGCAATCTTGCATCACCCAAAAATAGTTAAATTTCAAGTTTTTTTTTTTGATATTTTTACATTTTTGGATACCCTTTTCGTCATAATGAAATTCCCAATTTACAGTTTTTATTTTATGTTCATGGGTTGAAAGATATTGCAGTTTTAGTTTCCCAGATTTACACCTGAAAATCTTCTGAGTTAGATTTGAGGCACTTAGAGTTCTTGGAATGGCCCCAAAACTTTTTAAAATCAGCATAGCAAACTTCAAGTGTGTTATTGACTTTGAAACCTTTCCAACGGTTCAAACGGTTCACGAATCGGAGTCCCAGATCAAAAGTTATGGCCCCGGGAAGTTGGCGCACTTTCTAGAAGATACAATTGCAAATGCTCTTTTGAAATTTGAACTTCATGTTGTAAATTTTCGGCGCCAAACTGCCTAAACTCAAATTTGAATGTTGTTTTGGCTCCAAACTAATGAGGAGCTCTATTTGTGGGTGAGTTTCTAATTTTTGGGTAGCTTTTTGGGGACAAGCTCGAATATTGCAAAAAGGGTTATTCTGTAGCTTTCTATAACTTGCATGTGTTGTAGAACTTGAGGATTTGAGATCCTCTGCATGTAAGAAGATCCATTTTCTGAATAATAAAATTATTCTCTTATTTTTGGGTTATTTTCTAAGTCTCGGGCTGTTCCCTCATCAAGTGGCATCAGAGCAGGTTTTCTTGAGCGTGTGGACAGATCGCTGATCATGAGGTAGTTCGCACTAGGACCGTGGTTGTGGGTCAAGGTCAAGAAATATGCCTCCTAGAGTGATGCCTGGTAGGCATGGTGGTGCTAGAGGTGGTCGAGGTGGTAGAAATGCTGGTGGAAGAGATGCACTGGCAGCCCTCCAGAGACAAATTGATGTGTTACAAGAGCAGTTGAGAAGAGGGTTAAACCCAAGGGAGGGAAGTGAGGATGAAGGAGAGGAAGAAGGTTCAAATGTAGAAGAGGAAGAAGAAGCAATTGATCAAGAACAAATGTAGCTATTAAGGGCCATTTCGAAGATCGGGAAAAGACCCAGAGTAGAAGTCCCCAGTTATTTTGGAAGTCTTAACCCAGAAGAGTTAATTGACTGGATCAACGAGCTAGAATAATATTTTGAGTATGAGGAAATAGAGGATCTAGATTGGGTTAAGTTTGTGAAAATGAAGCTAAAGGGCCATGCCAGTATTTGGTGGAAAGAGGTCCAGTTGGAAAGAAATCAAAGAGGAAAATGAAAGATCACCGGATGGGATCGCATGGTAGAGAAACTGAAGAAGCAGTTTATACCAGTGGACTACGAGTTAGATCTATTGAAGAAATTGTAAGGGTTGAAGCAAGGAAGTAGATCTGTGAAAGAATATACTGAAGATTTTCACAAGATAATCATCAAAATGGGTCACACAGAGGCCAATAAGGAGAAGGTAGCCCGATATCTTAATGGGTTACGACCGAGCATTTAGGAGGAGTTAAGCCTAGTCAGAATGACCACCATTGAGGATGTGTATCAATTTTCTTTGAAGGTGGAGGAGAAGCTGAACAAAAGATTTGATGGCAAGAAAAAATGACGAGAAGGTCAAAGTGGAAGGGGCAATGGAAGACCTTGAGGAAGCTGAAATGTTGATGAAAAGAAAAGTGAAGATGTGGGTACTAGCCGAAGCCAAAGAAATGACAACTTCTACCACCCTCGTGATCAAAACAGTGGTGATCAAAGAGGTAGAGGATGAGAGAGATATGGACAAGGATCTGGAAGAGGTGGTTTCAGAGGAATGTGTTTCTAGTGTGGTGAAGAAGGGTATCGAGCCTATGAATGTCCACAACACTAAGGAAGGGCAGACAAAAGGCTAGAAGGTCATGGAAGGGTTGTGCATGCAGATGAGGAAGCCCAATCTAAACATTCTGATGATGCTGAAAGGGGAGAAGCCCTAGTGATTAGGAGAGCCCTAGTGACTGAGGAAAAGGAACCAGAACAGAGGAAGAATCTATTTCGCACAAGGCACAAGTGTGAAGGAAAATGTTGTGATGTCATTATTGATAGTGGGAGCACTGATAATCTGGTGTCAAAGGAGATGGTCACAAAGTTGAAGCTGAAGAGGGAAAGACACCCGCATCCGTATCAGATTTCCTGGTTGTAGAAAGACCACAAAGTTTTGGTTAATGAGCAGTGCCTAGTAAAGTTCAAGATCGGGAGCTACCATGATGAGGTACTCTATGATATCATCCCCATGGATGCATGTCACATGTTGTTAGGGAGGCCATGGCAGTTCGATAGGTGAGCTATATATGATGGCCATCCAAACATTTATTCCTTGACAAAGGATGGGGTTTGTCACAAGTTGAAACCCCTGAAGGAGACCGAAGAAAAGGTATACAGTAGTGCTAGAATTTGTTATGTAGATTGAAGAATTTTTTTAGAAGGTATGAAGCATGAGCGTGTGTGTTATGCATTGATTCCTAGAGTGAGTAAGGAGGATAGTGAGAAGGTTCCAAAAGAAGTTTCTGGGATGTTGGATGAGTTTCATGATATTGTTTCTGATAATGTACCTGAGGGTTTACCACCAATAAGGAAGATCAGTCATCAAATTGACTTGATTCCTGGAGCCAGTTTTCCAAATAAGGCAACTCATAGAATGACTCCAGCAGAAAATGAGGAGTTGAATAGAAAAGTTCAAGAGTTGTTGAGAAATGGTTTGATACGAGAGAGTTTGAGTCCATGTGGAATACCTGCAGTACTAGCACCAAAGAAGGATGGGGAGTGGAGGATGTGTACAGATTCCCGAGCCATAAACAAGATAACAATAAAGGACAAATTTCCTCTGCCAAGGATGGATGACCTGATTGACTATTTGAGTGGAGCTTAGTACTTCACAAAGATTGATCTAAAGAGTGGATATCACCAGATCTGGATTCAAGAGGGAGATGAATGGAAGACTGCCTTCAAGACCAAAGAGGGCCTGTACGAGTGGTTAGTCATGCCTTTTGGGCTAACCAATGCACCGAGCACATTCATGCTGCTCATGAACGAGGTACTAAAAGAATTTCTGGGAAGTTTTGTTATTTTGTATTTAGATGATATTTT